>CM022946.1:7419481-7917921 GCA_012931725.1 Litsea cubeba | reverse complement strand
AAAGAATACAAAAGAAGACAGATATCTTCAAATTCTATACTTATCCACACAAAGCAGATAATCAAATCAGGACATCGAGATTGAGATTGATTACCAATAGAATCAGAGGGCTCCTAATCCTGAGATGCTGCCGCCAATGCAGGAACCTCTTCATTGTTATTTCTTCGCACATTTTCATAGATGTGGCATAGAGCCCACAAATCCTGACAAAAAAAAAAAAATTTTACCAAAAAAATAATCTGATGAGATAAGGAATGGAGTTTTTGCCCAGTCAAGATCAATTTTTAAGCACATATAATTCCCAGTGACTGATCACAGCAAACTGGACCTTTATCTTCTAAGTTTTAGCCCCTTAGATGGCTGGTTTGTAGATTTGGGTTTGAGGGCAGAAACCTGCAGACATTCATTTAGGCTATTTTAATGAAAATGCCCTATTTAGGAGACAAATTTCTCCGCTCTCCTCATTTGCAGAGTTGTGGAAGAAACTCCGTAATTGTTATTTTCCTAGTTTATTATGATAAGTAAAACATTTATGACACCTTGTGAATTGTGATACAGAGATAAGGACAGAAAAAACACAGGAGTCAAAAGATTAACAGGATCTGGTGGGAAAATTGAAAACAAAAGGGGAAAAAGCGAATTAACTTCCAGAAGGCAAATTCTATGAAAAAAGATCTGTTGGAGTGGCTTATAGCTTATCTCTAAAGTCTCTTCAAGATCTACGGTAGCTGTTTCTACCAACTTTGCAATATTGCATCATTGCAGATCTTTTCCTAAAATAGTCACAAAAAAAAGTTGAAGAAATTAGAGGTTTAGTGACATTATAGTAGTTTAAATATTTATTCGTTCACATTAAAGGCTAGCTTCTTGGGTCATATCAAAAATTAAGACTAGAGTCAGATCAAGGGGCATTTTAATTTGGCTAGATAATGACAGCTAAGATGATTTTATGGAAGAAATGTTTACTTCCTGTGAATGAAAACTGTGTCATTGCTGTGTATGTGTTCGGGGATTTTCAATTGCCCTTGCAAAAGGTTTTACCTCGCTCTTACTCCGATACCCGTGCACGAGCAGTGAATCTATCAATTTGATTATAAATACTAGTAAGGACTTACGGATATCTAAATAAATATTTTTATAAATATATGGAAATTGATAGGACTTGATGATTTTTTTTTTTTGAAACGGTACTTGCGGATATTTGATATTGCATTTGGAACATAGGTCCGTAGTTACTAGCCTAAGAACCAATGTCAGAAGTCTCAATTTATCGTCATTATAACAGTAATTACCCAAGTACAAGAAACGGTTTCATTGAGCAGGAAGAGAGAAAACTTCAGTCATTTTTAAAGGAAAATGGATTTTCCAGTAACTATGTTGCAGACTAAGGTATTCAATAAACCATGCAGCTGATGCAAGGCTTACATGCTAAACAAGAACTAATATATTATGGGTAAAAAACAAGAAGTCTCAACTTGTAAGGTATAAATGTGTCATGAATTAACCATTTAAAGACATTTATCCTCTCAGCATTATAATACACCAAAAACTAACTGTAAAATGATGCAACAAAATCAATCAGAGCAATTCAAAAGGAATGAAAATGCTTATAACATGAATTAAGAAATGTAAGAAGTGCATATTGAAAGTTGTAAACATATATCACAAACAATGAACTCATCATTTGGAACATATGAACATAGGAGGGCATAAACTAATAGCCAAAATCTCCCTCATTTGAGAATGGTTACCATCCCAATCTCCTTGGACCTAGTATTTTACATCTTTCTCTCCAGACAATCTCAGTAAAATGTCATTGTGAATCTGTGGGAACCTGGTGTCTCTTCGTCTCAAACACCAAACTCCTTATCTCATTATCCTGGGAGTTTTTTATTTTATTTTATTTTTCAGTGAAGCAATATTTTCTTCTAGTGTTGGTGAAGAAAACAACATCCTCCAATATAGGGTGAACACCTGATGCGAATCAGTCCCTCAGGTCTACACAAGTAGGCCTAGACAAGAGTCAGGACCAGCCTATCAAAGCAGAAAAAAGGCCCTGGTCAGCCCAGCCAAACCAAATTTGTCCCAACTCCTGGCCCAATTGAGCCATCCCATGGCCCTGCCCAAGGCACAGTCAAACCTACCACTAATCAGGCTCAATCCTATTCAAAATAAATAGCACTCGCTGCTGGGTGGTCTTCGACTGGATTCCTGGTTTATGTTGGGAGCATGGCAGTTTCCTTAACTTCGGCTAATCTTAAAATTCCTAGGATAGTTATAAAAAAAAAAAAACGCAAGTTTTAAACACTTACATTAGGAAAGTCTAAGATAAGAAAGGAGGTTTGAATATGAGTTAGATTCATAAAGTTTGAGTTTTTCTATTTTTTTATAGACTGTTGTTACCATTGAGGCAAGGGAATCACCCCATAACAGACTGTGAAAGGAGTTTTCATCTAACTGATGACCTGAATAACTTGACCACAATAGAAGAAGTAGTATGCTCGTGTTATGTGCTTACGGTCATATCACTGGTAGTGGCATCATTCGTGGGATTGGCACGCCTGAGCTTCTCAACCGTATATTCATGCATGATCCACTTCGTTGTTACTGCACGAGGGTTTTTGCCTCTCCGGAACACCAACTGTCTCTTGTAACCGATGACCTCACCCTTGTATTCTATGGCTTTTTCAGCGGTCGCAGCCCTCCAATACCCATCTGCGGCGATACGGGTTAGCCAGCTGCCCCCCGAATACTTCCTCTGCCTTCGGGTGAAAAAATAAATCTCTTCATGTTCATCATGGACCTCCAGCACTTCTGTTCACATCAGCAATAAATAAATAAAAAAGGAAGCTTAAGCTGTCACTGGTTTCTGTTAATATCGATGAAAGCATCTCTAACCCCCCACCCACAACCTCACCTCTTAAATAGTGCACCCATCAAGCTCATTTGACCATGAATTCCTAAGTTCTTCTTTTGTGTGATATTTATTAATGTAATTCCTATGTTTATTAATGAATTCCTATGTATTCAGTTCAGTTCCCATGTGTTCTATTCATTTCTCTTTAGCAATTCTAGAATTTTTGTGATTTCTGTTAGTTTTCATTAGGATATGTGTTCTATCCCCTATGTTCGATTATATATGCTCCAAATTCCATTTCACTCAAAAACTGTAACTTTCGATCATAACCAAGTAATCAAGAGCATGCAGAAATTTACACCATTTCAGAAAGAAAAAAAAAAAAGAACATGAAAAAAATGAATATTGGACCAAATTGTTCTAGCCATGTCTTTGGTAGCCAAATTTAGATGGTTAAGGTCATCAAATCAAGGTGATTTTTAAGAATTGTCTGACTTCAGAAAATAAACAAGGCCCAAAGAATATAACCATCTAAGGAAAAATGAAATGTCCAAAACACACACACTCAAAAATAGTCGATTTACTGAAGGATTATGTTTAAAACCTTTGAGGGAGAAACATCTAAACCTACTTGTTGTCTGTAAAATAACCTAATTGATAGATATAGGGAAGAACCAGGAAAATCAATTTTCCCTAAGTTTGCAAACGCAGGCCCTGGTTTGCAGATTCAGGGGAGTCCCATCTTCCCAGAAACAAGTTTTCCCACAAAAGAACGCAGCCCAACCACAATTTAGACACAGTCATGGAAAATTCACTTTGGGTGAACTTTCCAGGTTTAACTTTCCAGGTAACCTTGATAAGTATAGAAAACAGTCAAAATGCGCATCGCAAATAAGTTTCTCCACACCAAAACTGAATTCGCAACAAGATACTCCACCAAAATCTAAACCCTAATGCATCCACAAATAGAGAACGGCTTGAAACTTAATAAATTAAAAAGATGTTAAATTATGATCACCATATCCTAACAAATACCAAACGGTCACCGATCGAAAATAACCCTACCGATTGATTCTTCAATACTTGATGAATATCATAACACCTCCAATAAAACCAAATACAATCACAACACATTTTAACAAAAGACAAACCCATAACAATTCAATGATTCACTCATTATCTCATAAAAAAAAAGATCATTTGGATATAACCCAAAACAGTAGAAAATCATATCCCAAAACCACCCAACTGAATCAATTTTCTCAAACAATCTGATTCTCGAGCTTCAAAGCAAGTCAACAGCTACAAGATCTTCACTAGTTTTGGGGAAAAATCGATTCCTCAGAATAAAATCATTAAAAAAAAAAAAAAAAAAAAACAACGATTCTTTCACCTTTTTCAGGTTCACAAGAATGACAAGATCAATATCTCTAATTCCCAAAGCAAAAAGAAAATGAATCCGGTATTATCTAAAGATTGTTAAATAAAGTATAAAACAGCAGAAAAATGTTGATCTAAAGATTGTACATTTTACTTTTACAGTATGTGAAAATTCCATCGTCCGGTATTATTATCTAAAGCATTGATTGACACTAGGATCTTTTAAAATAAACTGTCAACTGATGTTGAATGACTTGAATCAAAATAATTTGATTCTAAAGCAGCTTAAGGCAAGAATCTCATAGATGGACCAAAAAAATTACTACAGTTGTTCTTGAAATTCCCAAAACAAGAAGAAAACAAATCCATAACCAAAATCGCGATCGAACAAAAAAATGAATAAAAATTGAAACTTCAATAAAAAAAATCCACAACAGAACAAAAAATGACTACAGTTGTTCTTGAAAAGAAAAATCACAAAAAAAAAAAAAAAACAATTACTTCCATATGCATATGCAGAAGGAAAAGGAAAATGCATGCATGTTCATGTTCAGTGATTTTATCCAACCCCAACAAAAAGAAAGAGAAATCAATATGGAAAAACAAACAAAAAAAAAAAAATTCATTTACTGACCTCTGAGTTGCTCAGGTTTGAACTTAGAGATGTCAATCTCTTTGATCCTCCCGCAAGGAAGTGGAAGACCACGAATCTTCTTCCTCAAATAATCAAGAACCAACTCATGATCCCTGGGGGAGAATCTGTAACCACTTGGAAACTGCTGAGAATTATTCATTTCCATGTTCTCCATATGAGGGAATGATAGATTCTCACAAGATGGAAAGACTGTATTAAATCTTGGAAAGGAGAGCTTTCGTTTGATGGTTTTCTTGGTTTCTTACGGCTTCTAGATTGTGGGGTTTGGTGGAGAGAAATGAGAAGAAGGAGATGAAAGGCTGTTGAGAGAGAGAGGAAGAGAGAGAGGGGTCTTGGTTTTGAAAGTGTTCGGTTTACTGGTTTTAAAGAAAGAAACGAACCAGCCCTGCTTTCAGTTCGTTGGGGGCAGTTTACGATTTTTTTGTTTTTCTTTTCTTTTAGACCTCATAGTGGGTCCCACCTGATGACCCCATCCAAATAGTCCACACATGGGACCCCCGCTGAATCACTCCGGTATCTCTTGATCTCTCTATGCACATCCGAATGGACCCCACCGTTGGTGGGTTATAGGAGTAGTGTATGTGAAAGCACTTGATTGGCTCAAGATGGTCTCCATGGCCTTAAAAAAATATAGGAGCCAAAATTATTTTTTATATGGGGCATTTTTAAAATTTCTTGTATATATATTTAAGGAATATTCATATGCATCCATCCCTCACCTTATTACGGTGAGGGGACAACTTGTGGACCCCACTGATCACAAAACTGGGAGGGATGGAAAGAGACATTTTGGATGGGCCTAAATATCAAGTTTGGGGGTTCAATCACATGCCAATAGACCCTTCATCTACGGCCCTTAAGTTTAACGACTTTATATTGAAGAAAATACCTGACCCTCGATCCAACGGCCTAGTCCATTCGGATTAGTAAAAACTTGATGAATCTAGTGTAATTCAAAGGGTCCAATGTGTGTGGATGGTTTGGATGGATCCTAAAGTTGGCCCAACTATGTATCCCTCACCACCCTCTGTTGAGGAATAGATGCATACGAGAAATCCTCAAAAACTTTCATTTTAGAAACTCACATTTTTGCTTTCGTATGTTTTTACCACGTGGAGCTCAACTCGAGTCAATCAAATCACTTCACACATACTAACCCCCGTGAATTATAAAGCTCAAATTTGACACTCATCCAACTTTTTACTCATCATTGGATTGAAATCACAATAAAGTGTGATGCCACTAAAACCATTAAACTTTGGAGACATGGATCAAGGGGTTACGCTAATCTAATATAGTTGGGAATTTTCATATAGGTAGATCTCATCCAAGTTATTGCATCCAACCGCATTCCATGGTTTTCATATACCATAGTGGGCCCAATAGGGAGGGGCCCACTATTAAATTTGTCCCTCACCATAAGAAGCCTTGCCATGTACATTCTTACCCTTAATGCCAGCAATTTCGGCCCACCTAGGACCCCACGGATCATTAAGCAGGGGAATAAAAAGATCCAAGTGGGACCATCCCAAATTTCAAATTTGAAGTCAATTTGATGCCCAAACCCATTCATCCATTGGCCAGAAGTTTGACAATTTTATATAAAAAGAAATAAAATTGACCCTCAGTCCAATGGTTCAGTCTTTTTAGATCGGCGAAAACCCATGTGATCAGTGACTATAAGGGGGAGTATGTAGGGATGTAAATGGGTCCTCGATTTTCCGATTACCGGAGGTTCCAACCCATTAAAAACTGATTCTGGGTCCTTATTTAGGCCCTGATAAGTAAATAGGTCCGGCTCCGGTTCCCCCTTGGTTTGGACCCGTGGACCCGAGAGCCAACATATTACCTCAATTTTCGAAAATCTCTCCTAAAAATCATATTTTTTTAATATTTTCTTTACCTAGACTCGGATCCAGATCCAGACCCGTCTCATATATGGTTCTGGTTCTGGTTCCGAAGCCAAGAAATCGGTTCCGAAACAGTTCTGGGTCCGGATCCGGATCCACCTTCTCCTTATCGGTTCCGGGTCCACCGTGGACCCGGACTGGAACCGGCCCTTTTACAACCCTAGGCGTATGTGTGTGTGGTCCATTTGAATGAGTCATAAGGTGGACCCCACACAGTGGCCGTATGTATACGATCATTTGCCTATATGTACGTCTACTAGCAACAACTGCCCGTGCTGAGCCCGGGCCCAAAAATAAAAATAAAAAATCTATTAAAAATTGAAAACACATATGATATTGTTCTTATCTCCAATACTATTTGAAAAATGATTAGCTTATAATTTGAAATATTAGCTATATTACAAATATGATAGATAATATTGCATATAATACTATTTCATATTAACCCTCATATTATATCATGTTTAATCAAATAGAATGAAATGTATTTTTAATATGCACTCTAATCGCAAATATTACAAAATTATTCCTAACAACGCTTTAATTTTCGTAGGATCACTGAACAAGAGTCATATGCATAATAATATATTAACCCTTATATTAATACCAACAACACTATCAATCATGTGTTCAATCTAACGGTGCGGCCCAAGAAAATTAGATGATGATATTCATAGCGACAATATGGAATGGTAATGCATAAAAAGATTTGCGCACGCTCAAACACAAAAGATCAGGCGCACTCCTAATGGTCAATCCAAGGGGTCTACACATATGTACCCCGGGACCCCCTTGAATTACACTGATCCAATATGTTTGCACCCATCTAAATGGACTAGAACATTGGATCCGATTAATTTTTTTATTTAATAAATGCAACCAGCCCAAATTTGACACATGTCCAATGGTTATGCATCATTGGATCGAAATCCTTAAAAAATTATATCTTCTGAAATCATTAAACTTGGGGGCCATGATGGATCCAGGGGTTAAGATGATCAATTGGTGCTACGCCTTATGCCACTCCACTAACAATTTTTAGATGGAACAAGCAAAAGGAGAACCTGTTTGGATGCACAAAAAAACACAAGAAAATAATATTTTATAGAATATAATCTTTCATTTTCTAAAGAAGAAAATCTTGTGCGTTTGGTAACCCAAAAAAAATTTAAAGAAAAGATTATTTTCTTTCAAAAAGCTCAATATTTTCTCCTGCAGCTTCCCCCTGTAGAAAACTTTCTACAAGATAAGAATCTTTCAAAATGACGATTACAAAGTGGTAGAGTAAAGTAAAAACTTTAGTTCACCAAATTCATCATGATGTGTTTGTTTACATATATGGTAAAATAAAGTAAAAGTAATGTCAAAGGATGGTAAAGTATATGGTGAAGTAAAGTAGGAATGAATGGTAAAGTAGTTTTTTTTTTTTTTTACTTTACTTTAGCATATTTTAGCGTAGTTTTTATATAGTAAATAAAAAGTGACTTGTTTACAGGTGTGGTAAAGTAAAATAAATAGTGATTTCATATCATGGTAAAATATGAGGTAAAAGTAAGGTCAGATGAAGCATGTTGTAAAGAAAATTAAGAGAGAGTTATAAAGTAGTTATTTTTTTTATTGACTTTACTTTACTATACTTTACCATGGTTATGTGTGATAAAAGAAAAGTAACTTTTGGTAAAAACATGACAGTTGAATTTTACTTTACCACATTACTTTTTTATTCAAATGTGGTAAATTACATATAAATTAAAATATTTAATAAAAAGCATTAAATAATGTAATTCACTTTAATCATAGCACCTTCAAAACAGCTCAATCTAAAATATGTAATCTTATTCAAAAATTTGCCAAACAGTAAAATATTATACTAATATAATATTGTATTATTGTATTCTATACTATTTTATTATTACAATATTTATATCTGTAAATATTTTAATATGCAAACATCCAAACAGGCCCTTATGTGATATAAAGGTTTACTTAAATAGCCCAACCCTACATAGGAAAGGCTCGTGTGAGGATGTCTCTCCCTTTTTTGAAGTGCACGGGACTCACTCACTACTTCCTGTGATCATTTATTCCAGCATTGTCTTTTGACCCTTCCCACAACTTTAGCAGCCAGACCAAGAGAATCATCAATTGATCATTAATTCAGCGTTGTCCATTGGCCCCAAATGATGTGGGGACTGGCATGTCCAAGGCCTACATTCATGATCATAGATTCTTCTTATATGACCAGTTTGGAAATCTAAATACAGAGCCATTTTCAAGGTTCCCTATTTTGATTGAGATAATTGTCCCAGCGCATAGATAAGTATCAGTATTAAACACTAACAACATGTCTGCGCAACCATTAAGGATTCTTTAACAGCAAGGAAAAGTCTCTGATTTTCTATACTTAACATTTTTCGATGGTTTGGTGCAGCATTTTCCATGCAGAAGGAGGAAAATTCTGAACTATCTGTCCTCTACTATGCAGAAACGCATTTTCAGTAAAACTCCGAAGATATGTCCATATCCCAACAACAAGATTTTGTGACAATGATACAGGAACTATACAAAACTTGAGGTTTTCAACTGATTTTGAGCTGATCTTGCCATATGGCTCAAGCTAATTCCAGAGTTGGCCCATCTAGTACAAAGGACAAGGTTAAACAAGATATTACATACTAGGAAAGTCCCTATTCACAATAATAATGTCCTCAATACTGTCATATCAGTCTATATTGAGAAACAACATTTATCATCTGTTTCAGTGACATTTTTTTATCAATTGCTGCTATTGATGTATGAAACATATCAGAATGCATCACATCACTAGGCTAATAATCATAATAGCAATAAAAATAATAGTTTTTTGAAACTGTAACAGCACTTTAGAGTAAAGACAGAAAATTACTATAAAAACTTTATACCTTAGTAACAATCATAATTTGTAACAAATCACCACCACCATCATCTTGGCACATGAATGCGTAGTCGGCTCCTCTGACCTCTAGGTGCCCAGCCTTCCCCTTCTGACATTCACACAAAATCCTGGTTACTCAACCTTTGACATGCACACCACAAAGTTAAAACAGGATCATTATTAAGGTGCACATTCAAAAGAAAGTTAGATGCCTCAGTTCACTTAATTGTTGTCGTTTTCTACTGAAAGAGTCCCATCACTACTAAGCCGATAGACCTGGAAGAAGCGTTCCATGACTGTAGACCAGCGGCAGTTTACTGATCTGGGATTCTGGATGGCAGCAAATCTAGGTGATCTCCAACATAAGAAGCACCACGAAGATGGAAAGTAACAATGAACCAAGACAGCTTCATTATTGTGAATCTTAAAGTTCATGTGGCACGTTGAAATCTTCTTACTGTCGTACTAGGAAAGGGGCTTTTGATCAAAGGGGTCAAAGTTGATGATATACAATTGAACATCTAGCATTCATTTTCATAAGGTGAAGAGCGAGGATCAATTTTCCTATGAAAGTTGACCTGCCATCTACTTGTTTTTAACCAACCACTCCATGTCTCTCAACAAGATTGTCCCACACCCACCCTTTCCTCAGAAACCACAAAGAAGATGCCAAAAATGCCCTTAATCTTTAAAGCATGAATGTCATTTCACTTATTTTCACACATACAAAATAGTTGACCATCAATTGGTTTTTTCTTCCATAAATTTAATTCAGCTTAAGGTTTTAACTGAACTATCTCTACAAAGACATCAATTGTATCAGAGAACAATTCAGTGCAAATTTGTTTTATTCTTTTGTTTAAGATTTAGGAGATTACCTTCACATTGGTTCACCCATCCAAACCAAGAACTTCACAAAATGAGCTAAAGCAACCTGATACACTCTCTTAAAACTCTCATGCCCTTTCTTGAAAGCACGTTTATCTTTATCATTGCTGCTTGCACAAAAAGGTAATAGCATCTTCTACTCCATAACAGAATTTTGCTTCTAGAATCTAGACTGCCCAAGATAGAATAAAACAATAAAGACTTGAGACTAACTGTGTAGTTCAACTGACCACTAATGCTATCAGAACGGTAGCATAAGGTTTTAGCCCTGGTTGCAGCATGGTCCAACTTATATCTAGCTACTGTAGCCTTTGCACCCACAAGCAAAGCAAAAGCTGAATTATGACCTATTATCACATATCTCACCGGGTCCCAAACAAGAGCTTCATCGCAATCCCTTCAATTATTCAATGTGAAAGGTGGCATGCATGATGAAAGTGAAGGACAGATTGCCATGGTGCCCTCTCCTAAATATGCTTCTTCGAAACAATGTATTCCCATTGTTTGACATATATTATCATTTTCATTTTCAAAAATCATGTTGTGGTCTGATGACCATTGCAGGAAGATTAGTGCACCTGTGCGGACTTGGAACCATTGCAATGAAGATAAGTTTTCAACTATTCAAGACATTGGCGTTCAATTGTGACAACTGAGTAGACAAAAGCCAGCATTTGTGATTTCTAAGTCACCAGTAATCTTTACAGGAACAGCTTCCATCGACAAACCGATGGAACCAAACTCGGTCCCTAACAATAATCTCCCGACTGTACACTTAACTGATAATTTTTGTTACCTCATGGCAATCGCCACAAACCCTCAAGTTCTTCACTACCCGAATTGCCATTGGTGCTCTCGTCTTCAACAACCCAAAAGCAATGGCCAGCCTCTCACTATGCTCAAGAAGAGCACTCAATTTCTCTTCTTCCCCTACATCATGCAGAACTGCTGATGTCCATGGTTCATGCCCAGCACGGTGAACCTATTTTTGTACATCCACTAAGACCTCTCTTATTTCCTTTGCCTCAGGATGCGACTCATCGCCCATCACGAAACTCATGCAGAAACCCATCAACCTCAATTGAGCTGCATCCAGGTAAAGCCTTTCACCATTATCCTTCATTCTCTTCTTGACATAGCTCACTTTATCCCATCGCAGACCTGATGCATACAAGTTTGAAAGGAGCACATAATTCTCTGCATTGAGTGGCTCCAATTCAAGCAATCTCTCGGCAACAAACTCACCTTTTTCCAAGAGACCTTTGTTCTTGCATGCTACAAGTAGAGTCCTCCATATTATAGAATTTGGTGAAATTGGCATGGCTTCAACAAATTCACATGCTTCTTCTATACAGCTAGCCCGGCAGAGTAAATCAACCATGCACCCATAATGCTCCATTGATGGTTCAATCTTGCACTGACACATGCTCAACCAATACTTTTTTCCTTCACATACTAATCCACTATGGACACAAGCAGATAAAACGCCTATGAAAGTTACATGGTTAGGCTTGACCTGTCCACAATTTGAGGAAATCGTAAGAAAGACAGAGAGAACTTACTGAGTCGAGAAAAAAAATATGTAAACTAATTTTGATTGAAAGACATGGAAATTTAAATCTGGAGTTGTTCTTTTCCAAGAAGAGGGGATTCGGGGATTCATATCAAGTGAAGGAACCTGCAGCTTGACAATCAGACAGAAGATACTGTCTGAATGCAAAACGTTAAATTAGAGATAAAGATGTCAATGGGTGTGGCCAGCTGGTCATATCTTAGGTCCACCCATCACAGTTGGATTAGGTCACCACTTCCTATCCAGACAACTCTATAGATTAGGCCAAGTTAAAAGTTTATACCTGAATACTAATCAGGTCAACTACCGTTTAAGGTCATTGGTATCAGGATTGGACAAGGTTGGGTCAACCCAGCCATTACAATAATATTATATGATACCATAATCGAATAAGGAAAATATTCAAGTGAGAACTAGTTCTCACCTATTATATGAGAACTTTTTCGCGGGGCCCAACTAGCAACCCATTCAAACCTAGCAACCAATAGAAAACCCCCTGATAGTCACCGATCCCAAGGATTGGCATACATCCAAATGAACTGAACCATTGGATTGAGGGTCGAATATTTTTTTTGAATATGAAGTCATTAAACTTGTGGGCCACGGATGAAGGGGTTAGGGGCATGGGTTTGGGGTCAAACTTGATACTTGGGGTGGTCTCAAATAGATCTTTCCATCCTTCCTGGTCCCATCCCCAAATAGGGCCCACAATTGGGCCCCACAAAAAAGTTCTCATATAATATGTGAGAACTAGTTCTCACATGAATATGATCGATCAAATAAATGTTTACTAATGGGTTTGGACTGGGACTGATTAACCCATAATCAGATCGAGCTTGGGCTAGAAATCTTTGGCACATTTTGGCTCAGGCTGAACACAAACATCTGTTATATGGTTGGGCCGAGCCGATCTTGACCCAGCCCTTTCTCCCTCCTTAGAAAATGTGATTTTTAAAAGAAACAAGTCCATTAAAATCAACAATTACAACACAAAAAGAGAAAAGAATGAAAATTAATGTTTCTCATTACACAAACTCAACAGCGGTCCATATACCATGAATAAAAAACTATTTAAACTTTGGCAGAGGTCTTACCTTGATTATATTAACCCTAAAAAACTACCAAGCTCCTACATTTCTCTCTTTGGAATTCCAGTAAGATTGTGAAATGAGGCAAGAAAAAAAGAACATGCTCATAGGAAGAGAGGGAAGTTGCAAAACCACCTTGTGAACTGAAAGGACAGACACTTTAGCTAATGGAGGTGTAGATTTGGGCTTGAGAAAGTACCATGATGGCAAACAAATTTTTTTTTTTTTTTTTGGATCAGTACCATGACTCAAACCTATAACCTCAAGCTTGCAACTGTGAGCACTAACCACTCTGCCATAGGCTCGTCATGTATTGGGAGCCGGAAATGCAAAGGATTGAGACAATTCTGAGAAAATTTTTTTAAAAAATGACGAGGATTAAGAGTAAATATGGGGAACATGACTTGGATTCGGAGCCAGGGAAAGTGCAAAGGAGAAAGATCATATGCTTGGAGATATGCAAAACCAATAAGAAAGAAAAAGAAAAAAAAAATCAAATTTGGGATGAGGAATCTTTATACAGAGATGCAGATTGTCGATGATGGGGAAAGAGTTAAATTCTGGTACAATCTATGGCTCAGCAATGAAATCTTAGCGCTCAGTTACTTTTTTTTTCCTGGTCTGATGCGTTTCTTAGATTCAATGAAGTGGAATTCTTAGCAGTAAGTGAAACACATTGGACATCTCATCACAAATACCCAATGCATAGTGTAGCAAGCATATTAGCAATATCAATAATCTAGAGTTTTTCTCGACGTATGAGATCCCATTTCCAATTAAAGAATCCATATAATAGGTTTCAAAGGTGGAATTTTTTGCATTACCTTTGATTCTTCCATCCTTCTAAAAAACGCTAATGCATCCTCTGCAAGCCCATGAATAGCCAACCCAACAAGCCTTTGTATCTCTATCCGGCATCACATCAAATAGCTCCCTCGCTCTTTCAATACATCCGCACTTTGCATACATATCCACAAGGGCAGTACTAAGCTCAACGTCAAGTTTAATCTCATTCTTCTCAATAAAGGCATGAACCCATCTCCCCAAATCCAATGCCCCAGCCTTTGCACAAGCCGAGATGATGCTAACCATAGTAACCTCATCGGGCCTAATCCCAACCTTCTGCATCTCCCTAAACAAACCCAAACCCTCATTAACCATCCCGATTCTCGCATACCCACTAATCATCGCGCTCCAAGCAATCAGATTCTTCTCAGGGGTTTCATCAAACACCCGCCTCGCATCCCCAATCTATTCACATTTCGCATAAAAATTCAACAACCCTGTTTGCACGAACGGGCTCCATTAAACATTAGAATGGATTTGGATGCCTTCTTTAAAAGCTATGAATTCTTCCAGTTCTTTTTCCTCTTTCTACTTCTTGGACTTGGAAAAAGGAGTGTGGGGTTTGGCTTTGGATGGATTTGAATTCAAATCGGCAGTTATTTATAGAAAGGTAAATTTTAAAAAAAAGTACAAGTTTTATGGCTAATTTCAATGAAGTATTTTTATTTTTTAATTTTTTATATATATAACTGAGGGTGGGCTAGGGCTGGACTAATCCTTACGGGCGCAAGGGGATCAGGTAAAAATCCCGGCCAATGGGAATTGGTTATTTCAAAACGAAAAATTTTCCTATGTAAGCACCTATAGTGGGGCCCACCTGATGGTCCATCCGACTAGACCACACAAACACCCTGCTATAGGTAACACGCCTCTCGGGTTTGTACCCATGCGAATCGACTGGACTTATTATAGGATTAGGATGATCCAATGGGACTAATATTTTCATTTATATACTAGTGTGGTCCACTTTCTATTGGTGATATAAGAAGAAATGCGGTCATTCACAAAGGTACTCCTCATGTCTGATTGGCAGGCATTGGTGGACGGTTGATAAAAAAGATGGCCCAAAAAACTCAAAGGGTCAATATGAAATGATCATGGGAGAAGGAAAAGTATACTTTTTGGTAAAATGAAATTTCCTTTTGTTTTCATTAGACAATTATAATATATTAAGTTAAGAGGTTTTGGATTCGATTTTGACCGACGGTTATAATTTCGACCGACGATTATGTAACTACCCACTCATTTTTTTCCATCAAACCACTCATGTTTCAGTTGTTCCTACGTAATCATACCATTTTTTCTCCAATTTCTCTATTTCTATTTTATCAAACTTGTCATATGAAAAGAGGTAATTTTTTTTAATATGTGAGTATTTATTTTGCAATGCAGGGAGATACCGTGCTGAGCACGAGTTATTGGGCTAGTTATAATATATTAAGCTAGGAGGTTTTGGCTTCAATTTTGACCGTCGCTTATAATTTTGACCGACCGTTATGTAACTACTCATGCAACTACTACCCACTCATTTTTCCATAAAACCACTCATGTTTCAGTTGTTCCTATGTAACTATATCATTTTTACTCTAATTTCTCTATTTCTATTTTATCCAACTTGTTCTATGAAAAGAGGTACAAAAATTTAATATGTAATTATATATTCTACAATGCAGGGAGATACCGTGCTGAACACGGGTTATTGGGCTAGTGTAATTTATAGTGAGATGAAGAGTTTTTAAGCGGTAAAGTAATCACTTGCTCAGGGGTGGAGGTAGGGGGGTTGGCCCCCCACTCAACTTATGATGGTCGTTTAAATACATGAGAGTAGTTTAAAGAATTTTATGGTCCGTTACAACTTTGCCCCCCACTCATCTATTTTTTCTTTTACACAATGAGAGAGCTTAAAAGAGGGTTGAGGATACTTTTGTCTTTTACAATTTTGGAGAAGCCTTTCATTGTAAATATATTTGGCCATCATGGGTTCTTCTCTCGATTGCATTTCAAAGCCTCATCTACGATTAGAATGACAAAGAAATCCATGGTTATTAAAGGACCACTAAATTGGGCAGCTATTAAATCATGGCTAGCAAGATAATCTCAACAGAAATCCGAGGTGTTAAAAATCTACCCAAATTTTACTTAAATAGAGTTGGTCCCACCTTATTAAGCATATCATTAAAAATATCAGGTGCTCAATCTTATGGTATAGCTAATTTCTATTGGAGGAAAATTTGGAAACGGCACTTAAGGGGATTACATTTATTACAAGTAACATGGATCTTACACCTTCATGGTATGCTCTCGATCATCCATGATATTGCAAGCATCATGGCTCATTAAAAGATTTAAAATAATTATCAATGGATTTTCAATCATTCACACAAAGTTGTAGCAAATTAAAAGATGATTAACTAAACAATCAATTTATTAATTAATTATGGAAATAGCAATACAAAACGGAAACATAATTCATAATCATTAAACATGAAATATCTTTTATTTAAGTTAACAAAATTGCATTTAGGCCCTTTCCTTTTTCTTTTTCTAATTTAAAGCCCTAGCCTCTGCCTTATCTTCCTTTTTTTTTCTTTCAACTACAAGTGAATATTTTACAAACGGCCCCCTTCTCTTTTCTTTATTATAATTTTAATATTTTTCTCCAACTAAAATAGCCCGCGTGTCCCTAGCGTGTCCGGGAAATAAAATATAAAAAATAAGCAGGACACCATTTTTGGCTTGTCGGACACTGACACGCCGGCCCAGGAGAGGTGTCCGTGCTTCTTAGGCTGTAACTGCTCTTCAGAAGTGGAGAAGAAGTATAAGGATTCATGTTTCAGATGCCAACAGGTTTATATCAGGGAAGAGGACTCTGATGAAGAAAAAAGCTTGAAAAGATACATGGTGACTGATGTAACTTGTTCTAGTTTTAGACAACTGAAGTATAGCCTTATAGTGAGCAAGCAGATGGTGAGGATTTTTGTAACCATTTGGGCAAGGAAGGAGCTGGTTCAGCACATTGGCCATTCGAGGCTTGCTTGTGTTGGGAGAGGGATCCTGGGTTACCTAGGAAACAAGGTGAGATTTATTTGGTTCATGCAAATTTTGTATAAGCCTATGATAGCAAGATACAGGCACATCTAACCACACATAGGCAAGGTTTTAAAACTTAGAATTTGGGGGTGACTAGGCCCCTTTGAATTCAAGTCGAGTTGGTGGAGTCACGTGACTTGCCCGTAGAGCCCAAGACCCTTTAAAAATAATGAAAAATCTAAAAAAATTGAAATATAATGTTATATAAATTTAGAATTTTAATAATCATCATGTTTGATGAAAGGATCAAGGTATAAATAGGTATTGTCATTAGATTTTCCCTCCACTGAATGAACAATGCATCTGCATCTAATCATTGAATACTTGGATCTTCATCAAATTGTGGTTTAAATCTTCTAAAATCATTGCAAAAGATCCCTAAAAGCTTCTTCCAACAGGAAAATAGGGAGAAAATACATGTTAAAAGCCTTATTTTATACGATGGTGAGAAGTGTGGCAGGTGGCTTGACTGAGACTTAAGCCAATTTTTTAAACCATACACATAGTTGAATAGGCCTATCTGAAGGAAGTATATGCTGCGGAAGCACGGATCTTTGATTAGAATAAAGTATTAGATCAATATCTCTCAATTTGAATTTGAATGTAGATATGATAAAGAGATAGAGAGTAGGATAAAACTCAGGCTATTCTTATCCATATCACCATGAGATTCCTTGTGAGGGGTGTATCTTTGTGAGTGGGGTCCACCCACATATAAACACGAGTGGGCCCCATCACAAATGCCAACACTATCCCTCTCCATTACACTATGCAACCCAAAGAGAATATATTATATCATTTGTGGCATGATTTCTTATTTTTTCAGTATACCCTTCTATTTATATTTATTTTTATTCAATAAATTCAGTCTTTACATTGTATGAAGATATCATGTGCGCATTTGCATCTGGTTCAGATTCGATCAAGAATTAAGGGGGGTCTTGTAGGACAATATTCATGGAGATGAAGAATTTGGTTCCTCAAGTGTAGGATGAATGCTGAATGAGTTGGTTGTACTATAATGGACTTAAAAGTTTTGAGGCAACATGAACTCCAAGTTATAATACATAGACAACATTACTAGAACCTGCAACCTTGTGGTTGCAATTTGCAAACATTGAGTACCTGCCATAAAAAAACTCCATTTTTTTCCAGTTTCAGGTCCCATATCCAAGAATCAAGTTGTTCATTTGGAGAATAAAAAGATGCATATGACAGGACCCTAGTTCCTAATTAAATTGAGACTTGTGGCAAACTGGCTTTAACTAAAATATGACAATAAATACCACTAGCTTTATATTACTTATTTAGTTATTTTGTGCAAAAAAAATTAGGATTTCAGATTCATGTAACAGAACTTAATGCAATTGGATTTTATTAAAACATAATCTGCAAATCCGTTACCAACATCAGAATTGTATCATGTTAAAAGGCCTCTCTCTACTCATAAATATCTGGTTTGTTAGTTTTAAACCGAATGATGGTGGGAGTTGGGGGTTCACTCTAGGGAAATAGCTGAGGTTACCCAGTTGTTTTCCTGACATCAAGTGAATTCCATGATCATATGTGGAAACCATAGATGCCAAATTAGTCCTCTTTTTTCATTCAAAGATGAGGACAAAGATCACTTTAAACATTTTAGTCCTGTGTTGTTAAGTTCTAACATAAAGGTTTTTTTACTTTTCCTTTACTGGAATTTTTATGGTATATGATGCTTCATCATTCTTGAAAGCAACGTAATCTTTACTCCTTTAACTCTGTTTTCTCCATGAAACTGAAAACTCATATGCATACAAATCAAAGGTGAAACTGAAAACTCATATGCATACAAATCAAAGGGATCTTACTCTCCTCCAAGTTTTCATCTTCATGTCACCATCTTGAAAATGATACGTTGCATGCATTTAAAAGCCTGTTCAAAGTTTTCATCATTCTCCCAGTTGATGTATAATGTCATGAATTTCTTTTTCTTTTTCTTTCACATGGTTGAGCCTGTTCAATTTTTTTTTAACTCTCCAAATTATGTGCATTTTTCATTGCTACATGCTCTTTTTTTTTCTTTTTCACAGGGTCGTATATCGGTGAGCATGTCATTACATCAAACAAACTTCTGCTTTATATGCAGTCACCTGGCATCAGGGGAGAAAGAAGGGGATGAGTTGAGGAGAAATTGTGATGTCATAGAGATATTGAAGAACACCCAATTCCCAAAGATCTTCAAGGTTGTGATGTCATAGAGATATTGAAGAACACCCAATTCCCAAACATCTTCAAGGCACCTGGCTGTAGGATCCCTGAGAAAATTCTTGAACATGAGTGAGCCTCTCTCCCTCTCTATGTTTTTGTATCAGTTAAATGTCACTACTGTAATTATTCTGATTTCTGACACTCCTTTTATCAAACAATCTCATCAGCCGGGTGATATGGTTTGAAGATCTGAACTATCGTATTGCATTGAGCTACTCAGATACCAGAAAGCTTTTGCAGGATAACGTCTGGGACGCCCTACTTGAGACAGATCAGGTCTATAATACAGATTTCCTTTGATACTCACCTCCACCATCATTTTCTTAGCCTAATCCCATCAATCTGGTCAGCTGCTTTCAATACTATTATGCAATTATCATTACCCATATATTGATATTGAGACTGAGATGGATCTGGATATATGAATAACATGGCTATTTCTGAATCTCCAGGTGATTCATAAAGATGTAGGATTCACATTTATAATGACCAAACCAAGTTCAGTTTATGCTTACAATGGATTGATAATTTTCAACTATTCTGTTTTTTCAAAATTTTATTAAACAAGAAAATGCGTTCTTATCATAACTGAACTTAGTATTATTTGGATTCGAATATAACTATTCAAGTATATTCAAATTTGGTCAGTTTGAATCCACAAGAATCCAAGCATTTGTTCCAGTAGTGGATGATGTTGGACCTGATACTTTATATGAAATATTGGGACACTATCAAAGATCACACATGTAGAGCCCATTTTTTTGCTTGATATTACTATCATCTTCACAATTTATGTTGGGGTAAAGATGGCTTCAATTGCAAGGTAAATATTACTGCAATCTGAGTGATGTCTCAGGCCAGTTGCAGTACACAGAGTGCTCTCATCATCAATGGTCTAGTTAATGAGAAGTAGGCCACATAATTTAAATCCGTTCACCTGTATCACTTGCGTTTGTGCTTCCAGTATAAAACATGTCATACAACAATCAAGTTCTAGAGTGCTCAAAATCATATATACGGGAGAATATGCAAAATGTCAACCTTACTTTGACAGCTTAAAATTGAAAGAGATGCCAGTAGAATCTTTTAGGGATGGAATGAGGGAAAGATCAACTTTGCTCTGACATACAAGTACTCCAACAATTCAGATTCTTATGCAGGAGAAACTATAGCATCAAAGAAGAAAAGGAGAACTCCAGCAAGGTATCTAGACACTCCATTTTACTCTTCCAAGCCCCTAATACCCCACTGTTACTGACTATAACTTAATTGGTTCTTACAATGTATCTGTTGGGATTTCAGGTGTGATCGAATACTGTGGTTTGGAGACGGTATCACTCAATTTTCTTACTTTCGCGGCGAGTCAAGGTTTTGCGGTGGATGTTAGGTTGATTGGCAGTACTTCTAAAGGGGGATTTTCCAGGTCCAACACAAAAATTGAAGTGGAAGAGCTCTTTTGTCCAAAGCAGAAGTTATATGGCCTCAAGAAACATGTAATTTATACAAACCTTGTTGCATAGATTCTTCTGAATTGTTGGCATACCTTATTGGACATGTTCATAGATTACTCTAAAGTGTGGATTCCTACGCCACACTTTTTTTTCTTCCTTTTGCCCACTTTTACCACAAATTCAGATAAAGTTTTTTGTTCTGTTACTAAATAAAAAGGTTTGATATGGAAAATATAACATTACATTTATTTACGCTAGTTACTGCAGTCTAGAAACCATTGTAACCTTAGTATTTTGTATGACAAGTAACTTTAGACTCATCCCATCTATCTGGGGTCAATTTGAAGAGTTATACTATATAACTATGGAAAACTGTGTTCTTATATTCTATCTTTATGAAGATGCAGTTAAGTAAGTCTCTCTCTCTCTCTCTCTCTCTCTCTCTCTCACGCTGTCGCGACCCGGTCCCGAGATCTGATTAGCTCGGACAAACCCCGAGTCTCGAATGCATACTTACTCCCGTAAATTCCGAATTAACATAAAGTTAAAAACGAAATCTACAAGGGATATCAAATACCATACTTGTCAACTGTATCCAATGGCGGAAAATATACATTGACTAAAATACTATTAATTATATGAGTTTCTTTACCAAAAGTAAAGTTCATATATACACATTCGTAGTTTACAAAGTCAACCACTGCACATTTAAATACAATGCAAGGAACATTAATTACAATTCAAACCTATAAAATAGAACCTTCCAAACATATTTTCAGTTGATTCGTACTCCGAATATTCACATCCATACTATTAAACTCCTCTGCTGATGGCGCGGACAACAGGGCCTGCGATGTCATCAATAACACCGTGAACACGACGGTTCAACAATGTACATACAGTTCTATGATAGTATATGCTATCATATTATTAATCAATAATCACATATATAAGAACCTGTCAATTTACCAATTTAACAGTTCTATATGAATCGATACAATTCTATATTACACAGATATAAACAGTAGAATCAAGTAATAACCATTACTTATGACTATAATAATAGATTTATATTTCATCTCATTTTATGCTTTCAAACGAAAGCTGTTCTGTATTTCTGTTAACACCAATATCAGTCAGTTATATATTTATAATATAATCCTCTTTGGCTCATGGGCTCACGCCACCTGGCTCTGGCCTATATGTTGCCTCAAGGCTTTATTATATAAGTTGTGTTCTTCATGGTTTATGGGCTCGCGCCACCTGGCTCTGGCCTACGTGTTGGTCATGGGCTCGCGCCACCCGGCTCTGGCCTACATGTTGCCCCAGCTCATGGACTCGCGCCACCTGGCTCTGATCCAATTTTGCCTATGAGGTGTGAGATTTCCAGTGTCTTGATCAGAGATCACTGGTATCACCACGGAGCTCCGGAAGGCTCCTAGATCATCTACTGCAGTAGGAATTATTAATTCTTCATTACATTCTATTCAGTAATTCAGTGTATGAAACAAGTTCAGCTTTATATGAGCTTTATGAAACATTAAATAGCATAGCTCGACATTGAGCTTAAGAATCATAATACCATTGAATGCGGAAATCAAATTTAAGTCTATGCAACTCTATACAACACTATTCAGACGTCTAAACCAAACAATTGAGTGAAACTTTCGTTATCCAATGCACGTGTTATTCTTGATGAACATCACTTTATATATTGAATTGTGCATTTGAAGAACTTAGTTTACACCTATGTAGGCTTATACATTAACAAGAAGCAGCCTGTATAAATTAGGCTTCGAAACAGGGAAATCATATTCCAAATCTGAAACTTCCTTCACTGTCGGTCAGCTCGTCGGTCAGCAGTCGGCTGACCGATAGCTCCATGTCGGCTGACCGGCATCACGTCGGTCAGAATTCCAGAGACACGAAATTCCTGCACTTGTACGTCGGTTGACCGACATACATTCTGTCAGTTGATCGACATGAGTCGGTCACATCAGCTCGTTTCTCGGTTCGAAAACCAGAGACGCGAATTTCTACATTTACAACGTCGGTCAGGTCGTCGGTCGACCGACCATGCATCGTTTCGAATTTCAGAGAGCTGAAATTCAATGAAAACAGGTTCTATACCTGTCGGTCGGTTCGTCGGTCGACCGACAGTCACCCAGAAGCTCAGTTCGAGCTTCAAATTTCTGAAGCCAACTTGCTGGCTTTTGGTCCAATTGAGTTCTAACCATTCAAGAACATCACAAATCATAAAACATGTAAGTACTTGCCTCTCTTGATGCTAAATCCACAAAACCCTTTTTGTGTAGTTTGAGCTTGAGATCAAGTCTTCTTCAATCCAAACTTTGCACTTCCAAGGAAAAACAACTGAAGATGATGAAATTCTTCAACAAAACTTCACAAATCCTTGCCTTGATATTTGTTTATGTGAATTGCAGAAAGAAAGAAAGGAAGAAACAATGAAAATGAAGAAAGAATAAGGAAGAAGGAAGAAGGAAGGAGCCAGCTGCTGGCATGCATTCCTTCTCATCTCAACAGCTCATGGTTCACTTGAACCTGAGTCATAATGCAATTTTGCATTTAACCCCTTTTGCATTAGTTAGATTTTACTTTGAGTCAATTGAAGATCCACTTGTTCCATCTTAATCCAAATGAAACCATGTGTATTATGAAAGTTAATGTACTCATTGAGATACACATGATAGTATAAAGTTTCACCAAATTTGACAACATATATATAAACTTGTATTTACGGAAAAGTCCTTCATTACACTAAGTTGAGTCTAAAACTCAACTTAACGAATTCCATGCCTTCTAAATTATGTCATCAGACTTTAATCCTTCTTTTGAGATCAATTTGATCCAATTTAACCATTAATCACATTTAAGTTAACTAATCACGCTTAATCCTTCTTAAGCTCGATTAATTAGAGTTAATTAGGATTAACTCGGGAAGGGGTCTTACAACTCCCTACAACTTTTAGAATCATTCGGTCCTCCGAATGCTTAACAAATCAAAGAAACGTCATTAAGCAATTTATGAATTCAAAATTACTTGCACGAATAATTCAGGATAACTTCAAGTCATTTGGCTCTTCAAGTTTCCAAGTAGATTCTCTAGGTCCATGATGTGCCCAAGGCACTTTGACCCATTAATTGTTCGCGTACATAGAACTGCCTTCGCGGTATAAACAGTCCGAGTGGGCTTATTAATATACGTGGTGTTTGGCGTTTAGCAACACTTGAATCTCTTCATGTATGTGAAGAATCTGCTACATACTTCTAAAGCATCGATACTTGGAATATACTGTGGGTAACGGAGAGTTCCGCTGGCAAGTCTAGACGATAGGACCTACTTCCAATCTGACGCTGGATTTTAAAACGGTCCATAAGAATCTCGGAAAAGTTTCTATATCTAATCGAAGCGGATCTCGTTTTTCAGACTGAATCGAATAATGTCTGTCATCGGTGAAACCTTCCAAAATATAAAATTATCAACGACGAATTCTAGATCACGCTGATGATTATCAGCAAAGCTCTTCTGCCTTGATCTAGAAATTATCAACTGGTTTTATCCTTTCAATACCAATTCTGTTGTTTCAACAGTAACGATCGTAGGACTGTGGAAACTTCGAGTTCCCACACTTTCCAGCTTACTGGAGTCTTACATCTGTGACCATACAACGTTTCTAATGGTGCCACTTCAACGTTAGAGTGATAGTTACGGTTGTATGATTACAACATTAAACGATTATCCTAATCACTCCCAAGTCCACTACACTGGCACGAAATAAGTTTTCTAAAGTCTAGACAATCCTTTCCGATTGTTCGTCAGCCTGTGGGTGATAAGTAGTACTAAACCAAAGTCTAGTACTCGTCAATTCTGGAAGGACTGTCACAATGCGGAAACAAACCGACAATCTCGATCCGAAACAATCGAGATTGGTGTTCCATGCAATCGAGTCATTTCCATGACAAACAATCTAGACACATCCCTGAATTCTACCTCTTTTCTAATTTGGCGAAAGCGTATAGATTCTATAAAACAATCCACGATCACCCATACGGCATCGTGCTATTTCTTTATCCTTAGTAAACCTGATACAAAGTTTACCGTGAAACGTGTTGCAATGTTGTCCTCGATCCCTACGAATTCCGGATCTTTGAACTATCTATCCTTAATCCGCTGGATGCGAAATGGTTCACATAGAGACATTGCTGTAATCATTTTCGGTCGTCCACTAGGTCAATGGACACACCTATGTCCTTGAAGTTACTAATCTGGTTCCATTCAGGTTCTAATGATGTTGTTAAGTTAGAAGAATTCTGACTTAATTCATTAGTCACGACATTGTCCTTTTTCGATACACATGAATGGAAAGTCATAGTCTCTAAGCAGCTCTAATCAATGACATTACCTCTAGGCACTGCCCTTATTACTTTAATGCGAATATAACAATCGCAAGCGTTAAAGTTATGAGTCGTATTGTTCTTCTTATATCCTTTCAATTGACACGAATTGTAGGTAATGACCTTACCATGCTGTATCAACACTCAACCCAATCTAATACCCAAGGCATCTGAGTAAAGCTCAATTTCGTCTCTTCCATCAGGTAAAGCTAACATTGGGGTTGAAATCAACCTTTACTTCAAGATTGGAAACTGAACTCATATGTATCATTGGAATGATATCTTCCTTTGAGTCAGTTCGTTAGCGGAATTGTTATCCTTGAGAAGCCCTCGACGAACTTCTGTGATAGTACGCTTATTCTCAAGAAGTTACGGAGTTTTGGTACAAATTTTTTTTTTATCTTTAACTCAATCTGATGACATTCAGATCGAAGATCAATTCGAAAGTTAACCTATGCCGAATAGTATACTGAAGTCTGGTTGGTAGCGGTACTACTAAATCAACTGATATAAACATTGTCCCAATTGAAAAACACGTTGGGGGAAACACAAATCACAAACTACTCTTTTCCCTAAGGAAGTAGATACCGTCAAATCACAAGCTAATTGTTCTATCCGATTTTTGCATATCACAAACACATGCAGGTGCTGCAATGAATGCGTATAACGCGGATCCAACAATGCAATTGTATGTTTATTAGCGATAAAAACCATACCTTCAACCACATTGGTTGTAGCGTCCGTTGTTTGCCTTTGAATAAGTGGCTGCTAAAGAGTTCCTCTTAGCCTTCGGACATTGAGCCATCTTGTGTTCTAGCGAACCACAAACCATGCAAGCTCCGACAGTCCTCCAGCACAATTCAGTCCTGTGGGTCTTACCACAAGTCTCACAGACTGGCTTATTCTTTTGTTTGTCATTCCTTTCTGGAATACATTCTTGCCTTTGCTTTTGCCTTTTGTTCTTGGACTGTCCTCCTTTTTTGTACACTGACTCACTACTTCTGTTGGTGTTTGCAGTCTCCTGTAATTGAGCCTGCATTTGATTCTGTGTCTCTAACATAGTATTAACCTGAGTTTGCAGTAGTAATTGAGTTTCTTGACTCTTAACTATCTGCTCACTGTTTCTGACCAACTGGGCTTGTATGTCCATCTGTGCCTCATGACTCCTGACCATCTGTTCATTGCTTTTGGCTAATTGTTGTAATATAGCCATAATTTTAGCATCAGTATCAGATATAGGAGAGGGTGTCGTGACAATATCGTCATCATTCCCAGATCCCGATCCAGAAGCCATGCTGTAAACAATACGGAAGGAAAGATATATATCTCAACACTTCCATCAATAAGTAATCACATATCAATCACTCATAAGGAATCACATAGAGTGAAAACCATGTTTATTACGAATCGTTTCGTTCCTCACTTCGTTCTTATGTTTGCTAAGTCGTTAACCAGTTTACTTAGCTTTTTGTTTTTAACCTAATGCTCTGATACCATACAATAAGTATGTCGCGACCCGGTCCCGAGATCTGATTAGCTCGGACAACCCCGATTCGCGATTGCATACTTACTCCCGTAAATTCCGAATTAACATAAAGTTAAAAACGAAATCTACAAGGGATATCAAATACCATACCTGTCAACTGTATACAATGGCGGAAAATATACATTGACTAAAGTACTATTAATTATATGAGTTTCTTTACCAAAAGTAAAGTTCATATATACACATTCGTGTTTTACAAAGTCAACCACTGCACATTTAAATACAATGCAGGGAACATTAATTACAATTCAAACCTATAAAATAGAACCTTCCAAACATATTTTCAGTTGATTCGTACTCCGAATATTCACATCCATACAATTAAACTCCTCTGCTGATGGCGCGGACAACAGGGCCTGCGATGTCATCAATAACACCGTGAACACGACGGTTCAACAATGTACATACAGTTCTATGATAGTATATGCTATCATATTATTAATCAATAATCACATATATAAGAACCTGTCAATTTACCAATTTAACAGTTCTATATGAATCGATACAATTCTATATTACACAGATATAAACACTAGAATCAAGTAATAACCATTACTTATGACTATAATAATAGATTTATATTTCATCTCATTTTATGCTTTCAAACGAAAGCTGTTCTGTATTTCTGTTAACACCAATATCAGTCAGTTATATATTTATAATATAATCCTCTTTGGCTCATGGGATCACGCCACCTGGCTCTGGCCTATATGTTGCCTCAAGGCTTTATTATATAAGTTGTGTTCTTCATGGTTTATGGGCTCGCGCCACCTGGCTCTGGCCTACGTGTTGGTCATGGGCTCGCGCCACCTGGCTCTGGCCTACATGTTGCCCCAGCTCATGGACTCGCGCCACCTGGCTCTGATCCAATTTTGCCTATGAGGTGTGGGATTTCCAGTGTCTTGAACAGAGATCACTGGTATCACCACGGAGCTCCGGAAGGCTCCTAGATCATCTACTGCAGTAGGAATTATTAATTCTTCATTACATTCTATTCAGTAATTCAGTGTATGAAACAAGTTCAGCTTTATATGAGCTTTATGAAACATTAAATAGCATAGCTCGACATTGAGCTTAAGAATCATAATACCATTGAATGCGGAAATCAAATTTAAGTCTATGCAACTCTATACAATACTATTCAGACGTCTAAACCAAACAATTGAGTGAAACTTTCGTTATCCAATGCACGTGTTATTCTTGATGAACATCACTTTATATATTGAATTGTGCATTTGAAGAACTTAGTTTACACCTATGTAGGCTTATACATCAACAAGAAGCAGCCTGTATAAATTAGGCTTCGAAACAAGGAAATCATATTCTAAATCTGAAATTTCCTTCACTGTCGGTCAGCTCGTCGGTCAGCTGTCGGCTGACCGATAGCTCCATGTCGGCTGACCGGCATCACGTCGGTCAGAATTCCAGAGACACGAAATTCCTGCACTTGTACGTCGGTTGACCGACATACATTCTGTCGGTTGACCGACATGAGTCGGTCACATCAGCTCGTTTCTCGGTTCGAAAACCAGAGACGCGAATTTCTACATTTACAACGTCAGTCAGGTCGTCGGTCGACCGACCATGCATCGGTTCGAATTTCAGAGAGCTGAAATTCAATGAAAACAGGTTCTATACCTGTCGGTCGGTTCGTCGGTCGACCTGTCGGTCGACCGACAGTCACCCAGAAGCTCAGTTCGAGCTTCAGATTTCTGAAGCCAAATTTCTGGCTTTTTGGTCCAATTGAGTTCTAACCATTCAAAAACATCACAAATCATAAAACATGTAAGTACTTGCCTCTCTTGATGCTAAATCCACAAAACCCTTTTTGTGTAGCTAGAGCTTGAGATCAAGTTTCTTCAATCCAAACTTTGCACTTCCAAGGAAAAACAACTGAAGATGATGAAATTCTTCAACAAAACTTCACAAATCCTTGCCTTGATATTTGTTTATGTGAATTGCAGAAAGAAAGAAAGGAAGAAACAATGAAAATGAAGAAGGAAGAAGGAAGAAGGAAGGAGCCAGCTGCTGGCATGCATTCCTTCTCATCTCAACAGCTCATGGTTCACTTGAACCTGAGTCATAATGCGATTTTGCATTTAACCCCTTTTGCATTAGTTAGATTTTACTTTGAGTCAATTGAAGATCCACTTGTTCCATCTTAATCCAAATAAAACCATGTGTATTATGAAAGTTAATGTACTCATTGAGATACACATGATAGTATAAAGTTTCACCAAATTTGACAACATATATATAAACTTGTATTTACGGAAAAGTCCTTCATTACACTAAGTTGAGTCTAAAACTCAACTTAACGAATTCCATGCCTTCTAAATTATGTCATCAGACTTTAATCCTCCTTTTGAGTCAATTTGATCCAATTTAACCATTAATCACATTTAAGTTAACTAATCACGCTTAATCCTTCTTAAGCTCGATTAATTAGAGTTAATCAGGATTAACTCGGGAAGGGGTCTTACAACTCCCTACAACTTTTAGAATCATTCGGTCCTCCGAATGCTTAACAAATCAATGAAACGTCATTAAGCAATTTATGAATTCAAAATTACTTGCACGAATAATTCAGGATAACTTCAAGTCGTTTGGCTCTTCAAGTTTCCAAGTTGATTCTCTAGGTCCATGATGTGCCCAAGGCACTTTGACCCATTAATTGTTCGCGTACATAGAACTGCCTTCGCGGTATAAACAATCCGAGTGGGCTTATTAATATACGTGGTGTTTGGCGTTTAGCAACACTTGAATCTCTTCATGTATGTGAAGAATCTGCTACATACTTCTAAAGCATCGATACTTGGAATATACTGTGGGTAACGGAGAGTTCCGCTGGCAAGTCTAGACGATAGGACCTACATCCAATCTGACGCTGGATTTTAAAACGGTCCATAAGAATCTCGGAAAAGCTTCTATATCTAATCGAAGCGGATCTCGTTTTTCAGACTGAATCGAATAATGTCTGTCATCGGTGAAACCTTCCAAAATATAAAATTATCAACGACGAATTCTAGATCACGCTGATGATTATCAGCAAAGCTCTTCTGCCTTGATCTAGAAATTATCAACTGGTTTTATCCTTTCAATACCAATTCTGTTGTTTCAACAGTAACGATCGTAGGACTGTGGAAACTTCGAGTTCCTACACTTTCCAGCTTACTGGAGTCCTACATCTGTGACTATACAATGCTTCTAATGGTGCCACTTCAACGTTAGAGTGATAGTTACTATTGTACAATTACAATATTAAATGATTATCCTAATCACTTCCAAGTCCACTACACTGGCACGAAATAAGTTTTCTAAAGTCTGGACAATCGGTTCCGATTGTTCGTCAGTCTGTGGTAATAAGTAGTACTAAACCAAAGTCTAGTACTCGTCAATTCTGGAAGGACTGTCACAATGCGGAAACAAACCGACAATCTCGATCCGAAACAATCGAGATTGGTGTTCCATGCAATCGAGTCATTTCCATGACAAACAATCTAGACACATCCCTGAATTCTACATATTTTCTAATTTGGAGAAAGCGTATAGATTCTATAAAACAATCCACGATCACCCATACGGCATCGTGCTATTTCTTTATCCTTAGTAAACCTGATACAAAGTTTACCGTGAAACGTGTTGCAATGTTGTCCTCGATCCCTACGAATTCCGGATCTATGAACTATCTATCCTTAATCCACTGGATACGAAGTGGTTCACATAGAGACATTGCTGTGATCATTTTCGGTCGCCCACTAGGTCAATGGACACACCTATGTCCTTGAAGTTACTAATCTGGTTCCATTCAAGACCTAATGATGCTGTTAAGTTAGAAGAATTCTGACTTAATTCATTAGTCACGACATTGTCCTTTTTCGATACACGTGAATGGAAAGTCATAGTCTCTAAGCAGCTCTAATCAATGACATTACCTCTAGGCACTGCCCTTATTACTTTAATGCGAATATAACAATCGCAAGCGTTAAAGTTATGAGTCGTATTGTTCTTCTTATATCCTTTCAATTGACACGAATTGTAGGTAATGACCTTACCATGCTGTATCAACACTCAACCCAATCTAATACCCAAGGCATCTGAGTAAAGCTCAATTTCGTCTCTTCCATCAGGTAAAGCTAACATTGGGGTTGAAATCAACCTTTACTTCAAGATTGGAAACTGAACTCATATGTATCATTCCATTGGAATGATATCTTCCTTTGAGTCAGTTTGTTAGCGGAATTGTTATCCTTGAGAAGCCCTCGACGAACTTCTGTGATAGTACGCTTATTCTCAAGAAGTTACGGAGTTTTGGTACAAATTTTTTTTTTATCTTTAACTCAATCTGATGACATTCAGATCGAAGATCAATTCGAAAGTTAACCTATGCCGAATAGTATACTGAAGTCTGGTTGGTAGCGGTACTACTAAATCAACTGATATAAACATTGTCCCAATTGAAAAACACGTTGGGGGAAACACAAATCACAAACTACTCTTTTCCCTAAGGAAGTAGATACCGTCCAATCACAAGCTAATTGTTCTATCCGATTTTTGCATATCACAAACACATGCAGGTGCTGCAATGAATGCGTAAAACGTGGATCCAACAATGCAATTGTATGTTTATTAGCGATAAAAACCATACCTTCAACCACATTGGTTGTAGCGTCCGTTGTTTGCCTTTGAATAAGTGGCTGCTAAAGAGTTCCTCTTAGCCTTCGGACATTGAGCCATCTTGTGTTCTAGCGAACCACAAACCAGGCAAGCTCCGACAGTCCTCCAGCACAATTCAGTCCTGTGGGTCTTACCACAAGTCTCACAGACTGGCTTATTCTTTTGTTTGTCATTCCTTTCTGGAATACATTCTTGCCTTTGCTTTTGCCTTTTGTTCTTGGACTGTCCTCCTTTTTTGTACCCTGACTCACCACTTCTCTTGGTGTTTGCAGTCTCCTGTAATTGAGCCTGCATTTGATTCTGTGTCTCTAACATAGTATTAACCTGAGTTTGCAGTAACAATTGAGTTTCTTGACTCTTGACTATCTGCTCACTGTTTCTGATCAACTGGGCTTGTATGTCCATCTGTGCCTCATGACTCCTGACCATCTGTTCATTGCTTTTGGCTAATTGTTGTAATATAGCCATAATTTTAGCATCAGTATCAGATATAGGAGAGGGTGTCGTGACAATATAGTCATCATTCCCAGATCCCGATCCAGAAGCCATGCTGTAAACAATACGGAAGGAAAGATATATATCTCAACACTTCCATCAATAAGTAATCACATATCAATCACTCATAAGGAATCACATAGAGTGAAAACCATGTTTATTACGAATCGTTTCGTTCCTCACTTCGTTCTTATGTTTGCTAAGTCGTTAACCAGTTTACTTAGCTTTTTGTTTTTAACCTAATGCTCTGATACCATACAATAAGTATGTCGCGACCCGGTCCCGAGATCTGATTAGCTCGGACAACCCCGAGTCGCGATTGCATACTTACACCCGTAAATTCCGAATTAACATAAAGTTAAAAACGAAATCTACAAGGGATATCAAATACCATACCTGTCAACTGTATACAATGGCGGAAAATATACATTGACTAAAGTACTATTAATTATATGAGTTTCTTTACCAAAAGTAAAGTTCATATATACACATTTGTGGTTTACAAAGTCAACCACTGCACATTTAAATACAATGCAGGGAACATTAATTACAATTCAAACCTATAAAATAGAACCTTCCAAACATATTTTCAGTTGATTCGTACTCCGAATATTCACATCCATACAATTAAACTCCTCTGCTGATGGCGCGGACAACAGGGCCTGCGATGTCATCAATAACACCGTGAACACGACGGTTCAACAATGTACATACAGTTCTATGATAGTATATGCTATCATATTATTAATCAATAATCACATATATAAGAACCTGTCAATTTACCAATTTAACAGTTCTATATGAATCGATACAATTCTATATTACACAGATATAAACAGTAGAATCAAGTAATAACCATTACTTATGACTATAATAATAGATTTATATTTCATCTCATTTTATGCTTTCAAACGAAAGCTGTTCTGTATTTCTGTTAACACCAATATCAGTCAGTTATATATTTATAATATAATCCTCTTTGGCTCATGGGCTCACGCCACCTGGCTCTGGCCTATATGTTGCCTCAAGGCGTTATTATATAAGTTGTGTTTTTTGTGGTTTATGGGCTCGCGCCACCTGGCTCTGGCCTACGTGTTGGTCATGGGCTCGCGCCACCTGGCTCTGGCCTACATGTTGCCCCAGCTCATGGACTCGCGCCACCTGGCTCTGATCCAATTTTGCCTATGAGGTGTGGGATTTCCAGTGTCTTGATCAGAGATCACTGGTATCACCACGGAGCTCCGGAAGGCTCCTAGATCATCTACTGCAGTAGGAATTATTAATTCTTCATTACATTCTATTCAGTAATTCAGTGTATGAAACAAGTTCAGCTTTATATGAGCTTTATGAAACATTAAATAGCATAGCTCGACATTGAGCTTAAGAATCATAATACCATTGAATGCGGAAATCAAATTTAAGTCTATGCAACTCTATACAACACTATTCAGACGTCTAAACCAAACAATTGAGTGAAACTTTCGTTATCCAATGCACGTGTTATTCTTGATGAACATCACTTTATATATTGAATTGTGCATTTGAAGAACTTAGTTTACACCTATGTAGGCTTATACATTAACAAGAAACAGCCTGTATAAATTAGGCTTCGAAACAGGGAAATCATATTCTAAATATGAAATTTCCTTCACTGTCGGTCAGCTGTCGGCTGACCGCTAGCTCCATGTCGGCTGACCGGCATCACGTCGGTCAGAATTCCAGAGACACGAAATTCCTGCACTTGTACGTCGGTTGACCGACATACATTCTGTCGGTTGACCGACATGAGTCGGTCACATCAGCTCGTTTCTCGGTTCGAAAACCAGAGACGCGAGTTTCTACATTTACAATGTCGGTCAGGTCGTCGGTCGACCGACCATGTATCGGTTCGAATTTCAGAGAGCTGAAATTCAATGAAAACAGGTTCTATACCTGTCGGTCGGTTCGTCGGTCGACCGACAGAAGCTCAGTTCGAGCTTCAGATTTCTGAAGCCAACTTGCTGGCTTTTTGGTCCAATTGAGTTCTAACCATTCAAAAACATCACAAATCATAAAACTTGTAAGTACTTGCCTCTCTTGATGCTAAATCCACAAAACCATTTTTGTGTAGTTTGAGCTTGAGATCAAGTCTTCTTCAATCCAAACTTTGCACTTCCAAGGAAAAACAACTGAAGATGATGAAATTCTTCAACAAAACTTCACAAATCCTTGCCTTGATATTTGTTTATGTGAATTGCAGAAAGAAAGAAAGGAAGAAACAATGAAAATGAAGAAGGAAGAAGGAAGAAGGAAGAAGGAAGAAGGAAGGAGCCAGCTGCTGGCATGCATTCCTTCTCATCTCAACAGCTCATGGTTCACTTGAACCTGAGTCATAATGCAATTTTGCATTTAACCCCTTTTGCATTAGTTAAATTTTACTTTGAGTCAATTGAAGATCCACTTGTTCCATCTTAATCCAAATGAAACCATGTGTATTATGAAAGTTAATGTACTCATTGAGATACACATGATAGTATAAAGTTTCACCAAATTTGACAACATATATATAAACTTGTAACTAAGGAAATGTCCTTCATTACACTAAGTTGAGTCTAAAACTCAACTTAACGAATTCCATGCCTTCTAAATTATGTCATCAGACTTTAATCCTTCTTTTGAGATCAATTTGATCCAATTTAACCATTAATCACATTTAAGTTAACTAATCACGCTTAATCCTTCTTAAGCTCGATTAATTAGAGTTAATCAGGATTAACTCGGGAAGGGGTCTTACACACGCACACACATCTGAGAGTGAGGGAGAATTTGTGAATGAGTATCCAAGAGAGTAGTTAGTGACCATGATGAAAGCAATGGAAGCACCCCAAGCATAAAAAGACATTCCAAACAAAAATACTAAAATCCTGCCACACGCATCCACTCTAAAAATGAAATACCTGATAATCTTTGGTAAGACTGATTGTGCATTTTACTATTTTTGGAAGTCCTCTAAAAAAATCACTCTGTAGCACAGCCTGATTAAAACAACCATATGTGCTGATACAACTTGTGTGCCCTTTTAAACAGGTGATTCAGTTCCTGTTTTATCACATGCAATACATGGCAATGTGAGATGACAGGAACATGCATAGATCAGCCAAAATATTCACATGAATAGTTCTGTGCTTCCAGTATTTCTTGCATTGCACTAATCTCTCATTTATATTATTTTCATTGTGAAATATGCAATTGAATTGGATCATCAACTAATTTTTCTTATATGATGATTCAGGTATTAAAAACCAGTAACTACAGATATGATAGAAGACATACAGAATTTGTAAAATTACATGGGACCTGTTGAAAAAGAGCCCATATACATATCTCCTAAGGAGAGAGCTACAAATTCCAACTTGCATTGCCATCAATCGCAGAATCAGATTGAATGGGTGTCAACCAATTTTAATGACATTTCTGGGGTAAGTCTTTTCTCTGCTTGAACTACACATTTTTTGAGATGAATGATCCAATGAACCAGAATTTGTGGGTGCACCAAACTGTGTCCATGCTCACTATTTTCCATTCATTTGTCAAGTAAAGAATATGTTTTCATTGGTGGATCCCAAATAAAAACGGTGTGGATATTTTGTTAGCATAAATGGTTTGTCCCTTCTGAAGTGCATTTTGGCATCATGGAAATTAGAAACCAAGATTAGGGAAGCTCTTTGATGTCCTTTTCCACCGAAAACCAATATCAGTGATCAGGGGAAAGAGTCAATGAAGTAGAATTCCACTGAATGAGGTTGCCCAGCCTGCTACACTGGATTTGCGATTTGTTATACGCATGTGGACTGGCAATGGCTTGATTATGCCTTAATAGATATGCAACTCTGGGTGTTTAATGGAAGGTTTGCTTTTGCAGCAGCTCCGAGGAAGCAATCGGATACTCATGTTCATGGCTATTTTTTTTTTATTATTTTCAGTTTACTAAGACTTCATCCACTGATGAAAAAGGTGTAAGATGTATGTCCTATTTCTGATTTTTCATAGTTTTTCTATGTGGGAACTTTAGGGCCATGGAATCATGCTTAGATTCATGTTTAAATCATTCTAAGGGTGTTTTCAAAACATGAACCTAAAATGCCTAAAATGATTTACATATCTAGGTTCAAAGGCTTGCATGATATCGAAAACCTTATTTTCAAAAATTAATGCATCCAAGTTTAAAAAACAAAACATGCATGGAACACAAGTTCTAAAAGTTTTAAAACCATGCATGGGAAAATTCAAGATTTCAAGATATTCAAAATCAATGCTCATGTGAAAATTCGAATCATGCTAAAATGATAATGCATCCATCTTTCAACGAAACAAGGGATCCGGACTCATTATACTCTCTATTAACTTGTGCTATGAAGCTTAAAAAAGAAAGAAAGAAAGAAAAACCTCATAGGATCCTTCACCTGAACTCTGCTCCCAAATCCATGGTGACTCGGATTGAGGCAAGCCACAGAAGGGGTGGCACAAATTTTCAATAAACCGTACTCTAAGCAGTTTTTATATAGGGACCTTCCAAGATTTTGTTATTTTATGAAAATTTCCTTGGTGTGACCATGCATGCTCATTGGTCTACTTTCTCTAACTTGTATTACTTGTAGAGGTCCTCATTGCACTACTCCACATTCTACCGTTCACCCTTTGAAATCTAGGACACATCCAGTCAGTGGCAGAACAAAAGAAAGCTCAGAAAGCTTTGAGGCAGATTTATTGAAGCTACCAATCAATTTAAAGATCCCAACTTTATAACCTCTAGTAGATCTACTATGGTTTTAACATTTTAAAGACCCCAAAGTTTAGATTATGGACTTAGGTGAATTAGTTTAAGAAAAAGAGAGAGAGAAAAAAAAACCCAAAACAGTAAGTAAGAATATAGAGAAAGAACAAGAGCAGATGTGCTAGAGATTTGTTTAGGAACTCAGTACACTTTGTACTTGAAAGATTTTTTTAAAAATAATATACAAACTAAAACTGCCTAAAATAAAACGATCTATAATCTATCTCCGAATGAATGTAAGAGATTCACTGAAGCATTGCAATGTTGGAATGTTGTTTGTCCAATCCACGGAGTCATCTTGGGCAAATGTTTGTGAGATTGCATTGAGTCATTCTATTGCAGTTGCAGTCATTGTAGTGTTGAGTGTTGTTGCTTTCATAAATCCGGCATAAGACCCAATCATCATCCAACTGTGAGACAAGGCAGAATATAATTTCAAATTAATACAAGACGAAAGGAAGATTTTTGTTTAACTGCTTACAAAAAGTAAAAAAATCAATCAAAGTAATGCAATTATTTGAAACATGACCAAGGTATTGAGGAGTGGGCTCCACCCAATGAGGAATATTGAAAAGTATATGGTTAGATAAAGAAATTCAAGAAATTTTTTCACCCCCCTCCTTACCTTGTTCTTGTTATTATCATCACCAACATTTGTCTTCTGACGTTTCCTGCCTTTAATAACACTATCTGGACTAGTAGTGATCTTGTGAAGCATGTACTCGTGAATGATCCAGTGGGTCTTAATCATTCCTTGCGGGGGTTTGTTTTTGTAGAAAACCAATGATTTCTTATATCCGATCACATTACCCTTGTATGTGATTAGCTTTTGAGTTCCTGTACGCTTCCAATATCCACACCTTGAAGCCCTGTTTGAAGGATCTCCATTCGCATACTCATCATATCTGGAACTGGAAGTGAAAAAATACCACTCTCTCTCGTCGTCGCTGATTTTAAATTTCTCTGCTCAAACACAACAACAACTCTATTTCTACTTATACAGAAGATTGATGAGAAAAGAAGAAGAAAATTATTTTAACTCTATTTACCAACCTTTCAGATCTTGAGGATTGTGGTCATAGAGATTAACAACATCTTTGATGATATCACAAGGCAAGGGGAGGTTCATGACCTTGTACTTGAGATAATCATTTATTAATTGATGATCACGTGGACGGAATCTGTAGCCTGAGGGGAACTGAGCACCATCACGTGCCATGCTTTCTCTCTCTCTTTGCTCTCTGTTTTTCGGAGGCGTCTCAACTCTCAAGTCTATGGAAGGTTTTTTTTTTTTTTTTTTACAACTCTCAAGTCTATGGGGGTAGAAAGTATATATAAGCCCGGTATGTGACTTTCCCAAAAGAAAACTTCCTAAATCTAAAATCCTAAACTAAAAGAATCTAAAAACTAAAGTTACTAGTACACAAGTTAGAACATTCTATAATAAAAAGTTACTAAAAACATGAAGGAAACAACAAAGCTAAGTTCGAAACAAATCAAAATAAAGAAAACAACTCTCTTTCCAAAATTGAAAATTCTAAGATAGATAGTAACTTTCCTAATTTAAAACCGAAATCAAATTAGTAACTATGCTATGTTTATTACTTTCCTAAGTCAATAAATTAACTAAGTGAACTTCCTAAAGTTAAGGACTTCTTGTTAAAAGTAAAGATTTTCAAATCTCACTCAATTTAGAAAGCACTTAAGTTAATAAATTAGAAAATTAGAAACGATACTAAGTCAACTTTCCAAGTCTTAAAGGACTTCTAATTTTAAAAATCTTCACATAAAACAAGTTTAGAAAGGTCTCTTAATTCTGGAAATTATCTAAAGCAATCAAAAGCACAAAGCTAGAAACTAATCCTAATGTTAAAAAGTTAGTAACGCATGCAATGCGATGCATAGGGGTGTACACCGGGTTCCTAAACCCGGTCCGACCCGGCAACCCGGCCCGGCCCGGAGATAATCGGGCGGGTTACACTTGTCAGACCCGACCCGGTATTTATTTTACCGGTCCGGGTTCCGGGTTACAAATTTTGGGCTACCCGATAACCCGGTAACAAATAAAAAAAAAACAAGAAGAAGAAAAGACTGATGATATACCTCAAGCCTGTATTCCATTTCCACCCCTTGGCCTAAGGCTTTACTAAAATGAATTGCAAGGAATGCTGTACGTTTGCAGTACACTGCCCTGGTCAGAGCCAAGCTTGTGGGCCCAACATCCAGCCTATTAAAGCACAAAAAATCTAGTCCATTAAAGTATTGGGCTCACTACTCAAGACCAGGTCCTTGCTGTATTCCTAAGTTTAGCGTTGGACCCAGTCCATTTGCAAAAGTGTATTATATCTCTGTTAAATATCCCAGGGCAGCTTATTACAGCTTGAGCTGTAAAAGGGCTGGGTTGAAACAAAATACTAACCTGACATTAAATTAATAGATCTTGCTTCAAGTCTTGACCCAATGGGTCAAGTTCAGGTCTCTAGCCCATGGTCTAATGGGCCACACAAAACCCCACTCAGATCATTCTAAGATCCGCGGGGCATCAACCACCGCCATGTATATTTTTTCCCCTGAGAAGAAACAATATGTGTCTAGCTTTGTGCCCGCAAAAAATATGTGTCTAAGATAAGCCGGTACCCAACTTTGCTTGACTGTATACAAATTTTTAAGCCAATCATTGCCTTCTAGGTAAATTTCTTTAATAACATCTGCCCATCTCTCTTCAAACTCTTCTGGCATCTCGGAATTATAAATACAAGCATTAAATGTTTTTCTAAACTTTTCAGCATAGGCTATGGGTCCCAACCATTTTGGCAACTTAAACATAATGTGCCCAATGCATTATCGATGGTGGATATGTGGAAAGACCTTTTTTATTGTAGCTTTTATTGCCGGGTCTTGATCTGTGATAATTGCATTCGGATGCTTTTGTGATACTGCTTCTAAGAGTGCTTCAAATAGCCAAACAAAGGATGCAGTAGTCTCATTTTCTAGCAACCTACAACCCATCAATATAGAATGTCCAGCAAAAATCAACTTATATTTGTTGGTCATATGAATCGTTAGACATTTTATCCATCCAAAAACAATGTATTAACTTGTTTTCACTGTCAACTTGGTACGCGTAACTAAAATCAGAATTTCTCATTTTTGCTTCTTTAAAATGTCCTATAATCATTTATGCACCATACTCTTTATTTTCATGCCTAATGTCATGCTCAAAATTTCTAATATCAATAGTCGTGCAACCAATATCTTTGAAACTTCCTGCTTGATTTTTCATTAGAGCTATTGCGGACGCGGTTAGGACATTGACTTCTTTCAACTCCATCACTAAATTTTTTTGAACAGTTGTTACTTCAAAAAGTGTCTCTTCCGCGGGGTAGCCAAAATATGATTGTGTTCTTCTACAAACTTAAGCACCATCCACTTTCCACCATTCAAATTGAATCTGATCATAGCATTACACCCAACCCTAGTAATTCAACAAGGTTTTTTAGGATCTTCAGAATTTACAACATTTTTTCTGTCATTTTGAACTTTGCATCCTTGTTTGTGACAAAGAAAAGCTTTTGAAATCAATAATTTCTCCTTATATTTTGTTGTGTGGTTTCTCACACTAAAACCAGCGATCTTAGCATAGTCATTGTAGAACAATCGACCTTCATCGATTGTGTCAAAAGCCATTCCAACCATGGGTTTCTGGTTATCATCTACTTCTCCTTATGAAGTTGTTGAGGGTGAAGGGCCCTCATCAATTGACACTTCTTCAGCACACTCCATTTTTTAATACGAAGTCCCAAGCAACCTAAAAACCACAATAAAAGGATTTTTACCAAAATGCACTTGTCAGTATATAAAAAAATCCCAGAACGAATGGATTTCAAAATCCAAGAACTAATTCACAAGGAAGAAAGAAAAAAAAAGGTAAGTTAGAGAGAGCTTTTATATATTATAATAAGTGATTTGAGCACTTCCAAGGATTTGAGCAGAAACATTATAATACGTGATTAAATGGGAAAGTTGATAGGATTTAAGAGGAAGTGGTACCTGAATCCGATTCTGGCGGCCCAATTTTCGCCTGAAGTGAGCTTCTGCGCCCCTTTCTTCTCCGATTTGCCGAAACTCCAACCCAGGCTCGAGGCGCCTTCTTGTCCGGCGATTGCGTCACGCTGCAAAGCTCTTATCCTCTGTTCTCTGCAAATCATTTTTGTTCTTCTTCCTCTGTTTTCTGTAACAAATGAGGATGATCGTGCGAAGAGGGACAATCGAAGAACCTTGTCTTCTCTCCAATCTGTATGGCTTTGGAGTGAAAGCGAGCCTGGGGTTCCCTCTTCGTCTTCTGCTCATATCTTGGGTTTGCAGATATCTTTCTGAAACGGAGAAAGTCAGAGACATTCAATGAGAAATAGGTGAAAATATCATGGCTTGACAAAAACTCGTCAGACCCATTTGAAACTCGTCAAACCCATGTGAGATGAACCTATTTCTACTTATGCAGAAGATTGATGAGAAAAGAAGAAGAAAATTATTTTAACTCTATTTACCAACCTTTCAGATCTTGAGGATTGTGGTCATAGAGATTAACAACCTCTTTGATGATATCACAAGGCAAGGGGAGGTTCATGAACTTGTTCTTGAGATAATCATTTATTAATTGATGATCACGTGGACGGAATCTGTAGCCTGAGGGGAACTGAGCACCATCACGTGCCATGCTTTCTCTCTCTCTTTGCACTCTGTTTTTCGGAGGCGTCTCAACTCTCCAGTCTATGGAAGGTTTATTTTTTTTTTTTTACAACTCTCAAGTCTATGGGGGTAGAAAGTATATATAAGCCCGGTATGTAACTTTCCCAAAAGAAAACTTCCTAAATCTAAAATCCTAAACTAAAAGAATCTAAAAACTAAAGTTACTAGTACACAAGTTAGAACATTCTATAATAAAAAGTTACTAAAAACATGAAGGAAACAACAAAGCTAAGTTCGAAACAAATCAAAATAAAGAAAACAACTCTCTTTCTAAAATTGAAAATTCTAAGATAGATAGTAACTTTCCTAATTTAAAACCGAAATCAAATTAGTAACTATGCTATGTTTATTACTTTCCTAAGTCAATAAATTAACTAAGTGAACTTCCTAAAGTTAAGGACTTCTTGTTAAAAGTAAAGATTTTCAAATCTCACTCAATTTAGAAAGCACTTAAGTTAATAAATTAGAAAATTAGAAACGATACTAAGTCAACTTTCCAAGTCTTAAAGGACTTCTAATTTTAAAAATCTTCACATAAAACAAGTTTAGAAAGGTCTCTTAATTCTGGAAATTATCTAAAGCAATCAAAAGCACAAAGCTAGAAACTAATCCTAATGTTAAAAAGTTAGTAACGCATGCAATGCGATGCATAGGGGTGTACACCGGGTTCCTAAACCCGGTCCGACCCGGCAACCCGGCCCGGCCCGGAGATAATCGGGCGGGTTACACTTGTCAGACCCGACCCGGTATTTATTTTACCGGTCCGGGTTCCGGGTTACAAATTTTGGGCTACCCGATAACCCGGTAACAAATAAAAAAAAAACAAGAAGAAGAAAAGACTGATGATATACCTCAAGCCTGTATTCCATTTCCACCCCTTGGCCTAAGGCTTTACTAAAATGAATTGCAAGGAATGCTGTACGTTTGCAGTACACTGCCCTGGTCAGAGCCAAGCTTGTGGGCCCAACATCCAGCCTATTAAAGCACAAAAAATCTAGTCCATTAAAGTATTGGGCTCACTACTCAAGACCAGGTCCTTGCTGTATTCCTAAGTTTAGCGTTGGACCCAGTCCATTTGCAAAAGTGTATTATATCTCTGTTAAATATCCCAGGGCAGCTTATTACAGCTTGAGCTGTAAAAGGGCTGGGTTGAAACAAAATACTAACCTGACATTAAATTAATAGATCTTGCTTCAAGTCTTGACCCAATGGGTCAAGTTCAGGTCTCTAGCCCATGGCCTAATGGGCCACACGAAACCCCACTCAGATCCTTCTAAGATCCGCGGGGCATCAACCACCGCCATGTATATTTTTTCCCCTGAGAAGAAACAATATGTGTCTAGCTTTGTGCCCGCAAAAAATATGTGTCTAAGATAAGCCGGTACCCAACTTTGCTTGACTGTATACAAATTTTTAAGCCAATCATTGCCTTCTAGGTAAATTTCTTTAATAACATCTGCCCATCTCTCTTCAAACTCTTCTGGCATCTCGGAATTATAAATACAAGCATTAAATGTTTTTCTAAACTTTTCATCATAGGCTATGGGTCCCAACCATTTTGGCAACTTAAACATAATGTGCCCAATGCATTATCGATGGTGGATATGTGGAAAGACCTTTTTTATTGTAGCTTTTATTGCCGGGTCTTGATCTGTGATAATTGCATTCGGATGCTTTTGTGATACTACTTCTAAGAGTGCTTCAAATAGCCAAACAAAGGATGCAGTAGTCTCATTTTCTAGCAACCTACAACCCATCAATATAGAATGTCCATGATGATTAACACCAGTAAATGGGGCAAAAATCAACTTATACTGGTTGGTCATATGAATCCTTAGATATTTTATCCATCCAAAAACAATGTGTTAACTTGTTTTCACTGTCAACTTTGTATGCGTAACTAAAATCAGAATTTCTCATTTTTGCTTCTTTAAAATGTCCTATAATCATTTATGCATCATACTCTTTATTTTCATGCCTAATGTCACGCTCAAAATTTCTAATATCAATAGTCGTGCAACCAATATCTTTGAAACTTCCTGCTTGATTTTTCATTAGAGCTATTGCGGACGCGGTTAGGACATTGACTTCTTTCAACTCCATCACTAAATTTTTTTGAACAGTTGTTACTTCAAAAAGTGTCTCTTCCGCGGGGTAGCCAAAATATGATTGTGTTCTTCTACAAACTTAAGCACCATCCACTTTCCACCATTCAAATTGAATCTGATCATAGCATTACACCCAACCCTAGTAATTCAACAAGGTTTTTTGGGATCTTCAGAATTTACAACATTTTTTCTGTCATTTTGAACTCTACATCCTTGTTTGTGACAAACAAAAGCTTTTGAAATCAATAATTTCTCCTTATATTTTGTTGTGTGGTTTCTCACACTAAAACCAGCGATCTTAGCATAGTCATTGTAAAACAATCGACCTTCATCGATTGTGTCAAAAGCCATTCCAACCATGGGTTTCTGGTTATCATCTACTTCTCCTTATGAAGTTGTTGAGGGTGAAGGGCCCTCATCAATTGACACTTCTTCAGCACACTCCATTTTTTAATACGAAGTCCCAAGCAACCTAAAAACCGCAATAAAAGGATTTTTACCAAAATGCACTTGTCAGTATATAAAAAAGATCCAAGACCGAATGGATTTCAAAACCCAAGAACTAATTCACAAGGAAGAAAGAAAAAAAAAAGGTAAGTTAGAGAGAGGTTTTATATATTATAATAAGTGATTTGAGCACTTCCAAGGATTTGAGCAGAAACATTATAATACGTGATTAAATGGGAAAGTTGATAGGATTTAAGAGGAAGTGGTACCTGAATTCGATTCTGGCGGCCCAATTTTCTCCTGAAGTGAGCTTCTGCGCCCCTTTCTTCTCCGATTTGCCGAAACTCCAACCCAGGCTTGAGGCGCCTTCTTGTCCGGCGATTGCGTCACGCTGCAAAGCTCTTATCCTCTGTTCTCTGCAAATCATTTTTGTTCTTCTTCCTCTGTTTTCTGTAACAAATGAGGATGATCGTGCGAAGAGGGAAAATCGAAGAACCTTGTCTTCTCTCCAATCTGTATGGCTTTGGAGTGAAAGCGAGCCTGGGGTTCCCTCTTCGTCTTCTGCTCATATCTTGGGTTTGCAGATATCTTTCTGAAACGGAGAAAGTCAGAGACATTCAATGAGAAATAGGTGAAAATATCATGGCTTGACAAAAACTCGTCAGACCCATTTGAAACTCGTCAAACCCATGTGAGATGAACTCTATTTCTACTTATACAGAAGATTGATGACAAAAGAAGAAGAAAATTATTTTAACTCTATTTACCAACCTTTCAGATCTTGAGGATTGTGGTCATAGAGATTAACAACATCTTTGATGATATCACAAGGCAAGGGGAGGTTCATGACCTTGTTCTTGAGATAATCATTTATTAATTGATGATCACGTGGACGGAATCTGTAGCCTGAGGGGAACTGAGCACCATCACGTGCCATGCTTTCTTTCTCTCTTTGCTCTCTGTTTTTCGGAGGCGTCTCAACTCTCAAGTCTATGGAAGGTTTTTTCTTCTTTTACAACTCTCAAGTCTATGGGGGTAGAAAGTATATATAAGCCCGGTATGTGACTTTCCTAAAAGAAAACTTACCAAATATAAAATCCTAAACTAAAAAGAATCTAAAAACTAAAGTTACTAGTACACAAGTTAGAACATCCTATAATAAAAAAGTTACTAAAAACATGAAGCAAACAACAAAGCTAAGTTCGAAACAAATCAAAATAAAGAAAACAACTCTCTTTCTAAAATTGAAAATTCTAAGATAGATAGTAACTTTCCTAATTTAAAACCTAAATCAAATTAGTAACTATGCTATGTTTATTACTTTCCTAAGTCAATAAATTAACTAAGTGAACTTCCTAAAGTTAAGGACTTCTTGTTAAAAGTAAAGATTTTCAAATCTCACTCAATTTAGAAAGCACTTAAGTTAATAAATTAGAAAATTAGAAACGATACTAAGTCAACTTTCCAAGTCTTAAAGGGCTTCTAATTTTAAAAATCTTCACATAAAACAAGTTTAGAAAGGTCTCTTAATTCTGAAAATTATCTATTGCAATCAAAAGCACAAATCTAGAAACTAATCCTAATGTTAGAAAGTTAGTAACGCATGTAATGCGATGCATGCTATGACAAGTTTCCTAATGCACAAATTTTATATGAGATGCAAACTTTCATAAAATATGAGCCTAATCTAATAAAATCTAAAACTAAGTTTAAGGGTTGGAATTGAAGCTAGAATGATGCATGAAACCAAGAAAAGAAATGTAAACTAAATAGATTGAAAAACGAGAAAGATATGCATGAAACAAGATTTATGTAATGAATAAACTTTCCAACCATAAACTATGCAAGAACCAAACACAAAAACATAAAGAACATAAAAAAAGAAGAAAAATCGCAACAAATTAAAATGTAGTGTGCAAGAAAATTAAATATGTGGAACTGTATTCTTCTCCTTCAAAATTCTTTTTTAAGCGGTGTCATAATTTGAATCATGCTCTTAGGGCCCTTGGGTCGTCAATCCAAACACCAACAAGAAAAAAAAAACACAAATCAAGCACCAATCACCCAAGTGCAAGAAAGAAAATTTGAAAATAGAAAGCAACAATTTTACTAATATGCAAAGTCTTTCATAAGATAAAAAAATAATAAACCAAGAAAATTACATACTAAAGTCGTTAAACTTGACTCAAATGGAGTGAACCATTGGATCGATGGTCAATTTTATTTTTTTATATAAAGTTGTTAAAAAAATAATAAACCAAGGCCCAAATGGAGTGAACCGTTGGATCGATGATCAATTTTATTGTTTAATATAAAGTCGTTAAACTTTTGGACTACAGATGAATGTTTTAGAGGTATTAGATTGACTTAAATTTGATATCTAGTTTGACCCCACTTGGATCTTTCGATTACCCCCCCCCCCCCCCCCTCCCCCCTCCTGTTCCATGATTTGTGGGGTCCCAAGTGAGCCATATGTGGTTGCTTGTACCGTAAGACCGTAAGAAAATCTTATACTGGATATGTATGTACGCATACCTATATATAGAGAGAGAAAGAGAGCTTATCCTATGCACGCCTCGCGCATTGGATCTCTGGGTATGCGGCATCGTTGGCCATTGATAAGATCGGACAATGGTCGTTCATTTCACATGGGTCTGACGAGTTTTTGTCAAGCCATGATATTTTCACCCTTTTTTTTTTTTACATAAAGCATGTACAAAGCTCATTGAATGTCTCTGACTTTCTCCGTTTCACAAGAAAGAAGTTGCAAACCCAAGATATGAGCAGAAGACGAAGAGAGAAACCCAGGCTCGCTCTCACTCCAAAGCCATATAGATTGGAGGGAAGACAAGGTTCTTCGATTTTCCCTCTTTTCACGATCATCCTCATTTGTTACAGAAAACAAAGGAAGAAGAACAAAACAGAGAACGGAGGATAAGAGCTTTGCAGTGTGACGCAATCGCCGGAAAAGAAAGTGCCTCGAGCCTGGGTTGGAGTTAATACAAATCGGAGAAGAAAGTGATGTAAGTTCTTCAATCTTAGAAAATCTCTTTAAGTTTCTGCATAGCCCTAATCCTCCATCCCTTTTGAAGCTGTTATCTACACCCTTTTTGAAATCCCAGCCAACGACCACCCATCAGTTTAGTTTAGATGGCCAAAGAAACACTGGAGGAGAAGAAGGAGATGGATTTCCGATCCGATCAGACAGGAAGATGGGGCTCCCTTTCTCATCGTCAACCGCTTCCTTCGTCCACTCCTCGTCACATTGGACCCCATCAGGATATTTCTCTTGCTTTTTCCTCCAGCCATGACCATCGACGTGACGGCCAAGTCCAGTCCTGTCAGTGACTTTTCCTCTGTACTTGCTTTCATTTTTTTTCTTTTAGAAGGATCTGTGAGGTCGGACATTTTGGAAGGTCTTTAATCTTGCTGATTTTATGTCCCCAAGGTGGTTTTTTAATTTGTATTATCCTTTGATTAAAAGGGAAAAAGGGCAATTTTCTTTTTTCATGAGAATAATTTAAATTTTGCTAATCATTTAGGGATATTTTGCCATTGTGGCAAATTGTCACCCATTGTGACTGCTAAGACAATGGCAAATCCGGGCATACACTTTTATGGTTGTGGAAATTATTTTGTAAGTTTGATCACTCTTATTTTAAACTAATTTTAATTTATTTATTATTATATTCCATAGTATGATGCTCATAACTTTTACCTATGTTTTTTTTTTAAATGTTATAGTGGTCCGGCAAATCCTGCGGGTTTTTTAGTTGGATTGATGAAGAGCTTCCTCCCCATGATAAGCAGTGTCGATGTAAACTGATCAAAGAGAATGGGAAATTGATTGAAGAAAATAGGAAACTAAAGAAAGCCAATATATGTTATTGGAGAGTTCTTCATTTCTTCTTTTTCATGACTCTATCGTACATTGGTTTCATCTATTTTGTATAAATTTAAGGACATCTAATGTAGCATTTTGTAAGTGAATCAATATAAGATCTTTAGTGTATTAAACCAAACTGTGTGGACCTTAATTTAATTTTTTTCTTTTTGGTGGGAGTGTGAACCTTAATTCATTTTTCTCATAGGCCATTTCAAGCTACTTTTAAGTTTGAATCTGCAACAGTTGTACATATGAATCATCCCAGTGGATCTGCAACAGTTGTAGCATCACCAAATTCAAGCTGTACATATGAATCATCCTAGTGGATCTAATAGTGAAGTACATTTGATAGTTCAATTGGATATATCCCAGTGCACTGGATGTTACAATTGAGGTGACATTACATTCAGTGTTTTGAGTTTTTCGACGTTTGGACCTACATCCGATGCAACTACAAAAAGTTACACAAGTATAGATGATTCAGCCCAGTGATGATCTTGAATAGCTATGAGAGTACAATTCCACAAAATGGCCCTTTTTGAAGGATAACCCAGCATTCACCTTTGGATAATGAAATCCCAATAAATGAAGCATAACCACTGAGAACTATAAAAATGAAAGAAATGGTTCCACCTGTCTATAGCAAAGGGAATCTAGAGCAAATGTGGAACAACAAGAGTATGAAAGTGGAAGGTGCTCACTATTACAACCTTGAGGATGTAGGTTCAAGTCATGTTACCAATAACAAAAAAGGAAAAAAAAAAGGGTAAATGCAGAACATGCACACTTCCTTAAAACAAAAGAGACAATTGTTAACAAGTTGTAACTCTTTATATTGACAACAAAGATTGTCAAGGGTCAACATCTTACGCAAGGTTGCCATCCAACAAAGGGTCTTAATTTTCCATAAATAGGAAATATACTTTGAAGAGCCCACACTACCAACCATCGATTCATATACAAATTTAACTGAAAATTGAAGTCATCTTTACTTAGAAGTCAAATCCAATACTCAGCACCCAATTGTGTTATATAAACAGTTCGGGGAGAATGCAACAACCCCTGCGAGCTCCCAATATGTGTTAAGCTGATACATAACACAGTATGACTATGAGCTGATACATAAAGCAAGCTAATACATAACATAACCGTATCATAAACTCTTTCAAAAAAACACAACATCTAGTTACAATATGAGCTGATACATAACAGAACTCATTCCAACTGACTTTGTCTGGGCTGATACATATTAGAACCTATTCAAATAGTACAAAACCCCTTGCAAATTCATACCCACTCCAACTAATACAATTTGAACTTGCTATATAACATAACTCATTCAACCCATACAAAATGTACGTAGTAAACCCATTCCACTACATTCTCACACAAAATCCTCCTACAAAAAACTTGTCACAAAGTAGTTTTCTTGCTAACATATTTATCCACAACAGCATTCACGTTCTCACTGCGCCGAGATGATGACATCCCTGCAAAGAATATGTGTCTAAGATAAGCCGGTACCCAACTTTGCTTGACTGTATACAAATTTTTAAGCAGTCGGTGCCTTCTAGGTTATTTTTTTTTATAACATCTACCCATCTCCCTTCAAACTCTTCTGGCATCTCGGAATTATAAATACAAGCATTAAATGGTCTTCTAAACTCTTCAGCATAGGCTATGGGTCCCAACCATTTTGGCAACTTAAACATAATGTGCCAAATGCAATACCGATGGTGGATATGTGGAAAGATCTATGATAATTGTAGCTTTTATTGCTGGGTCTTGATCTGTGATAATTGCATTAGGATGCTTTTGTGATACTGCTTCTAAGAGTGCTTCAAACAGCCAAACAAAGGATGCAGTAGTCTCATTTTCTAGCAACCCACAACCCATCATTATAGAATGTCCATGATGATTAACACCAGTAACTGGGGCAAAAATCAACTTATACTGGTTGGTCATATGAATCCTTAGATATTTTATCCATCCAAAAACAATGTGTTAACCTTTTTTCACTGTCAACTTTGTACGCATAACTAAAATCAGAATTTCTCCTTTTTTGCTTCTTCAAAATGTCCTATAATCATTTCTACATCATACTCTTTATTTTCATGCCTAATGTCACGCTCAGAATTTTTAATATCAGTAGCCGTGCAACCAATATCTTTGAAACTTCCTGCTTGATTTTTCATTAGAGCTATTGCTGACGCGGTTGGGACATTGACTTCTTTCAACTCTATCACCAATTTTTTTTTGAACAGTTGTTACTTCTCGATGAGAGGGCAAAAAGTGTCTCTTCCGCGGGGTAGCCAAAATATGATTGTGTTATTCTACAAACTTAACCACCGTCAACTTTCCACCATTCAAATTGAATCTGATCATAGCATTACACCCAACCCTAGTAATTCAACGAGGTTTTTAGGGATCTTCAGAATTTACAGCATTTTTTCTGTTATTTTGAACTCTACATCCTTGTTTGTGACAAACAAAAGCTTTTGAAATCAGTAATTTCTCCTTATATTTTGTTGTGTGATTTCTCATACTAACATCAGCGATCTTAGCATAGTCATTGTAAAACAATCGACCTTCATCGATTGTGTCAAAAGCCATTCGAACCACGGGTTTCTGGTTATCATCTACTTCTCCATTATGCAGTGAAGTTGTTGAGGGTGAATGGCCCTCATCAATTGACACTTCTTCAGCACACTCCATTTTTTAATACGAAGTTCCAAGCAACCTAAAAACCGCAATAATTTTTTTTACCAAAATGCACTTGTCAGTATATAAAAAAATCCCAGATCGAATGGATTTCAAAATCCAAGAACTAATTCACAAGGAAGAAAGGAAGAAAAAAGGTAAGTTAGAGAGAGCTTTTATACATTATAATACGTGATTTGAGCACTTCCAAGGATTTGAGCAGAAATATTATAATACGTGATTAAATGGGAAAGTTGATAGGATTTAAGAGGAAGAGGTACCTGAATCTGACTCCGGCGGCCCAGTTTTCACCTGAAGTGAGCGGCCCAATTTTCGCCTGAAGTGAGCTTCTGTGCCCCTTTCTTCTCCGATTTGCCGAAACTCCAACCCAGGCTCGAGGCGCCTTCCTGTCCGGCGATTGCGTCACGCTGCAAAGTTCTTATCCTTTGTTCTCTGCAAATCATTTTTGTTCTTCTTCCTCTGTTTTCTGTAACAAATGAGGATGATCGTGCGAAGAGGGAAAATCGAAGAACCTTGTCTTCTCTCCAATCTGTATGGCTTTGGAGTGAAAGCGAGCCTGGGGTTCCCTCTTCGTCTTCTGCTCATATCTTGGGCTTGCAGATACCTTTCTTTTGAAACGGAGAAAGTCAGAGACATTCAATGAGAAATAGGTGAAATATCATGGCTTGACAAAAACTCGTCAGACCCATTTGAAACTCATCAAACCCATGTGAAATGAACGACCACTGTCCAATCTTATCCAATGGCCAGCGATGGGTCGCATACCCAGAGATCTAATGTGCGAGGCGTGCATAGGATAAGCTCTATATATATACACACATATATGTAAGTGGCCTATTTCTGGATGTTTAATGGAAGGTTTTAAACCTTAGACTTGAGGGGCAACTCGGTCCCTTTGAATCGAGTTGACTCAATCGAGTCAACATATATGAGTCGCATGGGAATTGGCTGAGTTGGACTAAGTTACACTTGGACGCAAGAACTTTAAATTATTGGGAAGAATGATAAAAAAAAAAAAAACAGATTAACAAAATATATCATGGTGTCTTATAAATCCAAATTTTAAGATGCACATGTTTTAATTATCAAGAATGAATTTGAGTACTATTCAAAACCTCCAAGTGCAAGGGTGTGAAGTAGTAATAAACCCGATGAGTGCGGATTCGATCCACATGGAGCAATGTGAAAGCCAACTTGTACCTGTCCTATGAAAATCTAATTCTAGCCTAAATAAAATCTATACAATAACACACTACTAATAAAACTGGAATTAAATTAATTACAATAATTTACACATTTTAAAAAATCCTTAATCTAAAAGAAACCTAAGCTAGAAAGCCTAATCTAAAAACTAGAAATTGCAATCACCATAAAATAACATTAAAACAACCCATTTAAAAAATGAAAATCAGAAAATAAAAGGGTTTAAAAAGAATAATGTTATGCAATTCAAGAGTTAGGCTCAATATACATTTAAGCATTGAAAATATGAATGACTTGGCTCCCTCTCTTTTAAAAAGAATGAGCCAAAGTATGAGGTCTAAATCGTTGATGAAAGCGCGATGTCATACCCATCTAGGAGCTAATATTAGTATTTTCAATAATTAGAGGTCATGAGATATATCTGGAGAAAATAACACATCGTAGAGACTTAACTAGAGAAAATTAATCAAACAAAATAAACACTCACACTTGAATGAGCTTGTCCATGCTACGAATCAATCAAAGAGCATCAATTTTATTCTTCTTGAATTACATGAAAAATAGATACACCTCCATCTTCATTCTTTCTCCACAAAATTTCACAATTAGTACTTCAAAAGAACTAGAAGGGCGACTAGAAGAGGGGATTAGAGAGATGAGAGAGAGGAGTTGTGGGGACTTCTTTGTTAATCCCAGGCTTGAACGTCCCATAGGGGATGCTTCTCGATTTATAGCTATAGCGTCCCCCTTTTGCAAGGATTAGTTGCCTCTTTTGGATTGTTTTTTTCTAATTTGCAATAATATCTAGCTTCCTTCCAAAGCATTGAGTCTTCTTTACCAATAATTTGAGATTTGAAATTTGAATTTGATTTGTTGCTAATCTTTTTTCCTTGGAATCCAAGAACTTCTATGTTGGGCTCCACAAGAATCTTTAGGTGTCACTAAATAAGATAATTCCCCAAAATTTCAGATTTCATGCAATTTTGGAAGTCCCACCTTGGACGTGCAATGGCATGTGGGTCCCACATGGGGTTGGGATTTTCTTGCAATTTATAGTGTTGTCCCACCTAAAATTGCATCAATCAACTTTCTGAGGTCATGTCTCCCTCAATACAACTCCGATCTGCGCAATCTTGGGCTTTATGGATATCTACTAAAAACAATATTTCCAATGGTGGGTAGATTGCTCCGACCCAATACTTGCTTTGAAAGTTATGAGAATTTTAAGTTTAATGCCTGGAGAAAAATGAGAATAATTGACAAAAAGAAAAGAAAAGAAAGAAGACTCAAAATCAACAAGAAAACCCCTCCGGTGTCCAATATCCAACTAGGTCCTCATCAATATTATAGAGTCCTATAAAGCTTTTGCCGTAAATTCCTCTTATTATTATTTTGCATACAAGGGTATATGGAATTCCAACAAACGAACTAGGTCTCATGGAAGAGGAAATGCCCTGTAACATCTCGAGATAAACAAATGTAACATCAGAAAAGGTCGCCTAAAAATAACCACCCAGCCTTCTTGTATCAGCTCGAGCAGCTTCACTGCTTCCACTTCCACGTGGAGACAGACAAAGATCTCGTGTCAAGCACAAAACAGAAAGCATCAAAACCCTAGCTAAAGAAAGGCATCAAAACCCCACCCAGCTTTTAAATTTTCTTCTTCTCTTCTCTGTCAAAACTCAAAAACCCCATCCATCCATCCATCCAGAGTTAGGGTTTCTCTTCACTTTCTTCATCACCTTGTCTTTCTTTCTTTATGATAACCAAGACTTTGTATTACCTTCACAATCACAATCAAATCTTTCCTTCTTCTTTTTCACAGAGATGTCAGAAATGCAGAATCCCAAATCTACTGAAAACGTGCCTTCTTCTTCATCAAATGACACTCCTTTGAAGGTGGAGAAACCCCCCAAAATCCATTACCCCAACCCTCCTGAGACGTCCACCCCCAAAATCTCCTACCCTAACCCTCCAGAAACATCCATTCCAGAGCCTACGACGCTGCGGGAGCAGTGGCGCTTCGCCATCCGCCAATACAGCAAATGGTACTCACATGCGTGGGGCACCGCCATCCTCGCAGGCGGCGCCTTCTTCGCGCTCGGTTGGATCATCAAGGGCTCTAACCCTCTCCCTTCCCTGCAGCGGCCAGATAAGGAAACCAATGGATCTGAGCAAAAACCTTCTTCAGATCGCACTTCATGAGATGATCATGATGTGAATTCCAATGGTAAGGCCTTTAATCTATGTCATTTTGAAAGCAAGCTTATTAGGGTTTTTTTTTTTTTTTTTTTTTCTGTCTCTTACATCTTGTGATAACTACTGATGTGTATATGTGGTGGTGATTTCTTGTGAAGAGAAATTAGGTTAGCTAGAACCAATTATGTTATTGTAATATGTTTAGTTGACTTGCATGATGTTATGATTTCTGGGTGTTTAGATGATGGCTCAAGAATCTGATTAATCATTATGTTTAATTGGTGGGCTACACTTATTGAAATGGACTGATTTAATGGCTGGGATGATCACCATTATAAAAACATTAATCGATCAGAGATCATGCAATTTATATAATAAAATACTTGGGATTTTGACGAAATGATGAGGCTGAGTTGGGTTAATGGAGATGATCACAAGTGGGTCATGATGATTTTTTTTTTCAAGCTTACATTCTCTAATTGTCCTCTGCATATAACAAGAGGGAAAAACATCACATGAGGACAAGTGTAGTATGAATCAGGGACGTGTCATTTGTAGTGTAGGCTTATGATCCAAAGGCTAAAGGTTACTCTTTACCCAAAAAGAAAAAAAAAATGCCTAGAGGTTACTTCTACTAATGGGTCGGACTATTTGGGCCTAACAAGCCCCAAGTCCAATATCTCCCACTTGACCCATTAAAGATCGACACTTTTTTAAGGGATGCACATGCTGAAACTTATTTGCTACGGCATCATGGAATCTATGAGAAATTTCTTTTTGAAAAGTTGTTTTTAAAAACACATTTATGTAGATCTCATGTTTTCTTTAATAAATGAAAGTGTTTACAAATTATATCTTTTCAAATCTAAATAAGTAGATGGGTACGCATGTGGGCGAGTCACCTTAGGTTGCGGTTGGCTCGTTCCAGTAGTGTGGTCATGTGAAGTGGCGGACCTAGGATTTTCATTTGAAGGGGGGTGGACACAAACTAGAAGTTGGATTTTGCGGGCAAACCCAGAATTTTCATGCTAGTTTTGGGGGAGGACCTGGAATTTTCATGTGGGTTTTGGAGACGGACCCAAGATTTTCATGCGAGTCCCCAAATACGTGGATGCCCTTGGTCATGCAGGTCTATGGCACACCTGAGAAATCAGGAATTTGTGTGCTGGTTAGGTGATTATGGTGCACAAACACCCATAGAGAGCATGTGATCCAGACTGGTCCCTCCGAATTTCTTATTAAAAACATTTTTTGATCAAATGTTCTTAGTGGGGCCATTGACTATGAGCACACAAATTCTTCAAAAAAATTAAATATAAGCACGCAAACCTTTCCTCCGAGATGGGTTGAGTGGCGAAAGGTTGAGTGGGAGATGTTGGCCTTAGGCTTTGTTGGGCTCAATTGGTCTGGCCCAATAATGGAGCAATTCTTTCATTAACCTTTATGAGGAATGATATGAGGTGGAGGCCTTTGCATCATGACCCATTACAAATGATGTGTCCCTAATGCATGGCATGTTTTCCTCACCTCAAGCCAAGCCAAATGCCTACCTGGATGTGAATGCCTCTTTTTGCATGTTTTGCCCTTTTATTATACATAATAGACATTAGAGAAAATTGAGTGATAAGGAAAGAAAAACCCACTCTTGATCATGCTCCACTTGTGATTATTGTCATCGTCATCATCTATTCACATCATCATATCACTATTATATTGTCCAGATCTCGGGCATTTTATTATATATTGTGTGATAATGGCCCACATTTGACCCATTACTGTTTTTATTGCAGTGGTCATCCAAACCGTTAAATCATGAGGAATGATTTCGTGCAATTTGTCCACATCGTGATTGTATTGCCATATTGTTTGGATCACTTGTTCTGGTTATCAATTAGTCCATTAAAAGATGTGCCGCCTACTGGTTAAACATAATGATCAATTGGATTCTTGGGCTATCTAAACGCATGAAAATCGTTGGATCATGATGATCAAATGAGCATATTCCAACACCCACGTCACCTGATCCAAGAGAGAGTGAAGTTTGCTTTGTCCTTGTTGAGTCATAGTGGGACGTGGGCTTAGATCTTGATGGTGTCTATGAAATTCGGTGTGGGCCCGAGTTTTGTGATTTAAATGTGTCAGGTCCATGGTGGATGTGTTCATGGGCCCAATTAAATGCATATACATGGACTGGAGCCCAGCTTTGATGGACCCAGATGGAACTAGGCTTGCCTTCTAAAGTGGCTTAAAATCTATAATATATCATAAAATTAGTGAACCACTGTGCCTTGAATGGCAACCTTGTGGTAGCAAGCATGATCTAGTTTGGTCCATTGTTGTATAAGATAATGTATTTTTATAATATATAGTAATTTATTGCATATCCTTGGATGACTGTGGACCTGGTATGGACCTCGATCGGACCCAATCATGTATGAGAAGTGGGTTCATCTCATGCATGGAATTTGCAACCATGACATTGCAACAATAATCTTCTACGAAATGTGCTCCATTCTATTATTTAGTCCATTGTTGCATAAAATAATATTAAGATGATACATAAAAAATATTAACCTGCGAGCAGCGGAATGTGTGAGCTCACGTTCCCCGCATCAATAATGAATGACCTCCCCCGTGGATGGCCCGTGCTGAACAGCACCCAGCTGTTTTCTCATGTTCTCCTTGTAGGAGAGCATTGCCCTATGATATATATACTTTTATGTTATTGTATATAATATGTATCACTCTGATAACTGTGTCGGCCAGATTATCAATCCGGTCCGATTTAGTACCTGGATTTTTCGAGTTAGGCCATTTTGGCAATCAGGTAATATCTAATTGAATTCCTACGCGTGTGTTTGTATGGTAGGGGAATTAGGTGGCATTAATGGAATTAAATTGTTAAGTTGGTGAGAAACTGGGAGGAAAATTGAAACACTGTATCCACCCAACTCTCCTACCAAATGGGTGTTAGGTCAAATCTACTTCACTCTGCATAAGAACTCTATCCTCAAATCATCATGTCCCATGAGTCCTTGAAAATACTGGGGAATTCCATTTTCCCTAGGTTTTCTCTCGAGGAGATCAAGGATGGTTGATTCGTGAAGAGAAATCATCATGGAGGAGTGCTTGAGGGTGACATCAATGGTGGAATCTGAACTGATGGGCTCAGCCAAGAAAAGAGATTGGAATCCATTTTAGAATTATGCTGCTTAGATTTAATAAAATCCCGTCACCATTTGAAAAAAAAAAAAATCCCATATTAGTACAAGATCACATCCAGCAGAACGGAGTGTTCCATTTTTTTCAATGACGTTCAGATGTGCGCCATATACTCATTCATCATTCGTGATCTACATAAGTGTGATGTCTTAATAAATTTGTGAGGAAGATACATAGTTGATATGAGCATCATTGAAAGTTTTGCCTTAGATTGATTGCGTAGGTTTTTTTCGTTTAGAAGACTTGACCTAATCACGAGATTTATGGACTGGAACTGGATTGTTGATGTGCCCAGTGATATTAGGCGGGTGTATTTTTTTAGTTAGCCACCTTAAAAGTTGTAGCCATTTTGACATTACTAGCCATTTCATCTAGGGTCATGTTGTAGATTATTAAAATAAAGAATAAATTATCTTTCCACAAACATCACCTTAGATTGGACTGTTAGCAAGCAATGTTCACCGGAGCTAATTTTTGGTTGATGGCTAAAGCCACCTCAGTTATTTTATTGTACTTGTGGGTCCCATTAATTTCCTCACACATGATTAGATCAATGAAGAGTTCGTATATTACTCTTTAGATGAACTTTCAAAGCACCTTTCGAAAAAAATAAAACTTTCAAAATAGAGTCCATTTGTCGCATTGTATTTTCCATGATTTGGCCTTCAAGAACCTTCTCTCGGGCCAAAAGGACTACGTCGAGGAATGTGGTCTGAAAGCTTCCTTAAGTCCTTTGATGTCAATATTTCTTTATCATAAGAGTCAAATCAAATCCTTCTTGTGGATCTGTTTGGTAGGGCAATTTGGTTGCATTGAGGGTAGCATTATTGTCTCTTGTCCAATGAATGCAGTAAAACGCCTCTCACATTTAGGAAGATCTCCCCTTCCCCTCCCCTCCTCTTCTTGATGTAGGATATTGGCCATCTCACCTTCATTGTCATGTGGGCATGCTTTCATGAGGCAACATTGGAAGACTAAGTTTCTTTTGCTCAATTAATGTGACTTTGGGAAGGGGTTTGGTATTATTCTGAATTTCTTGGAACTCTTAGTAATTATGTTGCCTAGTAACTAGTTCTTAGTAAGTTGTGTTTCCTTTGGGAGTCTTAGTTGACTACATAGTAAGTTGTGGTATTGAATGTAGTTAACTTGTGTTTGTTTTGGGAGTATAAGTTGACTACTTAGAAAGTTGTAATATTGAATATAGCTATCCATGGGATTAAGCATGTATTCATGAGAGAAGAGTGCTATATATATCTTGTAAGAGTCCAATGGTGGGGTAGATTATTATTTTTGTTTCATTTTGATTAATGTTAATTTAGTGGAGAGCTTGACTCCTCTTTTATCCCTTATTATCTCTTGTTGTGATTGTTGTTTTTTCTTGCTGTTTCCGGTGTTTCTTTCCCTCATCACTTCTCCTCTTTTCCTGCTTTTTCCTTTTCCCCTTTTAAAGATAAGATTGTGATTCCTTGTCACTATTGTATCAAGCCTTGATTTAAGTTTTTTTTTTTTTAATTCCTATTTGTAGTGAGTAAATTGTCTCTCAAGAGAGAGATGAAAAACTCCCGGCCAAAGAGGATTAGAGAAGTAGAGAGTAGAGAGAGAAGAAAGGGAGAAACAGAGAGTTTTGTGTGTGTATGTTTGGCTTCGATCAGTACGATCCAAACCGTCTATCATCAAATTTCACGATCAGATGTGTGGGGTGAAATAGACAAGATCAATCTTTAGTAGATGATGTTAGATCCCATCAGCACTTGATCTAAAGCAACACAAGGTCTCTGTTTAGCAGGCGATTCACCACGCCTCTAATTGCCTCTAAAGGGATTGTTGGGAGCTCTAGGCATTGTCCCTATGGGTGGGGTGGGTAACAGGAAAGTAAACTATCTTATCCTTAGCTTTTGGAGAGTGCAAATGGCTAGCATCTCTACGTAACAACCAGAGCTCAAACTTGTGACTCTTGCCTCTTTGGGAGAGGACTTTGATGTCCATTGCCAACTGTGCTAGTCTGGTGGAGACAAAGAATTATCGTTTCATGATTGACCAAAAAGCAATGTAGAAGGACTTTCTTGATAAAATTCATTGGAACCACAGAGTTCCTTTGATTGTATTTTTCTTGCCCAAACATACCATTTACTTATTAAAACTTCTGTTGAAATCTTCAAACTAGTGGGTGTTTAAGCTTGATCATTTCTTGGAAATCCTTGAAAATAGCCACGGGGAATACATTTCTCGACAGCCACTTGGGTTTCATCCAGAGCAAGAAAGCCAGATAGGTGTTTTGGTGATGATAAGGGAGATTGGATTTTAAGGAGTGGTCTTACTCGAGAAAAGAGATTGGAAACCATTTTAGAATCTTAAACAATTTGCTTGACATATTGAGTCTCAGCAAATTTCAAATAGCATTTTACTCTTTTTAATAGTATCTTTCTGCATTGGTGATGAGTGGTGTGTGACAATCACATTCATCATTTTTAATCTACATAAACATAATGATATATAATTGATTTTAATATTAAAAAAATGATATATAATTGATTTAGGATCTTTCTGAGCAGGGATTCAGAATGAGAAAAAGAGAGACAAAAGGGACAAACTTGATGATAACGAAAGAAAGATGAAACAAAGCACTGTCATCCATTTTGTTGGTAAATTCCACACGAATGATTTTAGGATCTTGTTTTGATATAGGGGGATTTGGAGTTGATATAAGATGTTGATGGACAAGATGCAACTGGCTTTTGTATGAATGAAGAACTTAGAACAAAAGGATCGACAGGAGAGGATATGTGATTTGGTTGTGAGATGAATTTGGTAGAATTCCTGAGAGGAAAAAAGCATGCATCACATGGACATCTTCTGTCAGAATAAACTCTTAGTTATTGATAGAGAGTGATCGATATGATAATAGGAATCAATGAAATTGAAGCAATGAGGAAGCTCTTACTGCCTTTTGGACAATCATTTAACTTGGATGCATTTTCCTAAATACCTCACAATTTTAGCAAATCCATTCTCTTTATTCCACGTAATTTTCCTGTCATTGGGCCCTTTAGAATTTTCCTAAATATCTGACAAATTTAGCAATTCATTCTCCTTATTCCACATTTTTTCCCCATCTTTGGGTCCTTTAGAATAGAAGTATGAGTTGAATTAGTAAAAGGAAATCTCACGACACTCTAATCTACATAAATGTGAGGCAGATTTATAGTGAGTATAGGACCCTGTTGAACAGCATGCGTTTCCGCAAGACTTCAGCATGAAGGATGAAAAAGTGATCAAAATTTGATAAAAAAGAAGTGATCCACCTTTTGTACATAAGTTTGGAACGAGCAACGTAAGATCTTGTTGAACTGGATTTGATATGCAAGTGTTCAGCGTACAAAGAAATTTTGAACAAAAATAGGATCAGAGCTTGATAATTGCGAAGGAGGCAAAGGAACAAAGCTATTCGATGTAATAGGTTGTTGGTGCATTTAGTGGAATTTTCTACTTTAAAAAGCATGTGTCTCATGGATTTTTTGTTTGGTAATAGAATGAAATCATTGGACTTCTTGGAAATGCTCTCTGGTAAGTCATTTTAATTTGGAAAATGATGAGAGGCTGCCTATTTGGCATAGTTGGTTATAGACATTAAAGTCCTTCCTTAGGTTGGTGGGAGTCACAGGTTCAAGCCCTGGTTGGCTTAGGGAGATTTTAGTTATTTGCGTTCTTTTTAGAGGTTATGATAGTTTATTTTCCGGTTACCCACCTTACGCATCTGGGACTCTGAAATAAAGGATAAAAAATGGGATAAGGAATGATATGAAATCATCATTTTAAAATTTCCATAATTTATCCTTAGCTCAACAGTTCCATTCTCATTTCATCTAATTTTCTCCTGTCAAAACCAGGAATGGTCCTGATTAGAAGGAAATTGCACAAAAAATCAAGTACGACAGAGAAATTATGCTCTGTTTTCATATATTTAGAAGACGGATTCTCTGTCCTTTGCACTTTGAGCATGCACCAGTTGGGCCTTAATCATGACTGGCATATGATCTTCAATCCAATTGATTCAGTTGTTTCTGTTCATTAGCAATTACCATCCTTAGTTTGAGATGTAGTTGAGAATGAAAGCTTGTTAGCGGCCTGAGAACACGATCAAGCTTGTAAAAATAAAAATGACACCCCTTAGAACACGATCAAGCTAGTGAGGATAAAAATGACCCCCCTTACCAACTCTGTTTGTCACCATGGTCTGTGATCATGGAGGATCCCCCTTCTAATTCTATTAATATAGAATATGGTATTTGGGCATATTCAGTCCTATATTCAGTCCTATTTCAACCACATGTTTTCGGGTTTTTTTGACCTGCCAAAGAGATCCCACCTTTGTTTCCATTCCCTCCATCCATAGAGAAACCGTGATATGCCTACTCTACTCTAAAGGCAGGCATGGACTTCTTTTCTTGCTCCCTTTTCCAATTAGGAGCAGTGAGGCCTATTTTTCTCAGGGTGAAACCATAGGAGCTTCGAATGCTTGGTCAACTGCATATAGGGCTCTGTCAAAGGGTTGGACCGGGCGGGCTAAGCCCTTACCCTACCCTCACATATGCAGGCTGGGCCTAGGGTGCGCCAAAGCCCTCGGTGTCCTCGGCGGGCCTACAACGCCTTGGCCCTTATCCTACCCTCAAGGGCCAGGGCCAAGCTAGGACCGAGCCAGGGCCAAAAGAAAAGAATTTTTTTTAATGTATATACATATGTACATATAATTTTTTCCTATACCATCAACTTTTAACCTAATGTTAACCCTCCTCCTTTGTCTATATGGGGATTGGCAATGCAATGGAAGCATGTCGGACTAAAAGAAATAAGTTTTTTTAATGGTGGGCCGTCGGTGTGGTAAAATAGTTTCTTATAGATTTAAAAATAATAATAAGAATTCTTTTATACTTGACTAAAACCATGATGTTCATCTAATACCCATAGATTCCAGCCATGACAAATATATTCTTTGCAATAATTTCAGTCCAAAATGTGAAATGTATCGAAACTAATTTCACAACTTTTATATTATATATTTTAATTTATATATATCTAAAGGTTTTTTTTTTTTAAATGGTAACAACAAAATTCATTAAAGGAAACCATAATACAAGGCTAACAAAATGAGCAAAAGAAAGGAGGGTGGGGGAGGTGCAAGAGAGATGGATCACTCCGACCTTGAGAAAAAAAAAAAAAAAAAAACTCTCCTATTATATAATCACACCAACCCAAGGAAGAAACCTATCAACCCGTTGCTTAGCTAATGCATCGGCCATGGAATTGGTGGAGAAAATGAAGATGAAAAAGGCTAACTACAATTCAATTTTAATGGCAAACACTTTTTTGTACTTATTCTTTCTATTTCATTTCACCACACCTAAAAAATCAACTACGCCCGGGAATCACAGGCAACTGCCACTCCCATAGCCCTAGCCAAGGATCGATCCCTGGCAAGGTGGTTTACGCTCTCCTCTCCTGGCCACTGGGCCAACTCAAAAAAAAAAAAAAAAGAAAAAAAAAAAATCAACTGCTCCCAAAACATACTTCTGGTGTTGCTATTGCCATGTATCCACCATAGGTCTGACCTTCTCGCCCATAGGATTGGGAAATCCTTGCTTTTGTGGATTTGTGCACAAAAACCAAATTTTCTATGGGCAGTGATGAATCCTAAGATCGAAGGATTTCTCACCTACTGCGAAACGTGCTCTAAGTGATGTGGAACTATGTAAGGTTAGAGACAACTTTAGGAAATCTTCTTCGGCAAAAGAAATAGGAAAAATATTGTTTCAAATGAAAACTGCTTGGGTATGTATGCCTCAATCGTAATGACGATATTTTTTATTTACGCCACTACGGCCAATGTAGCATAGTGGCCGATATTTTGTTCCATGGTTTCTAGAGCTATAGTCACTCGTGAGTTTGAGGTTAGTCCTTTGACGCATCATTTGCAGTGGCATGTTGATGGGGTCCCAGGGTAGATATGCTCCCTCGGTAGCCTTGCGCTTCCGTGATTCCAGCAGCAAATGTAACTCTGTGAATGGGTAGGAAGGATGTCCAAATGGGTGGTGTTTTCCAAGAATGTGCCCGGGAAACCATTTTATGGGGCATTATTTTAGGCCAACCCATGGCTTCTTGAGTGGATTATTGCTTTAAGGTCCAGAGAAGGGCTAAGCCCAATTTCAAACCCAAAACGCCCATTTGATCGTGCAACTTAAAAGGAAAAAGCGTTTGGAGATTTACTAAAATTTCCTTAGATTCAAGAACTTCAGTTCTTTAGGTTGGTGGGATATATTCACCTGCGTGTGTACTGTGCATTTGGACTCTGCATCATGTAGCGTGTGAAGTTCAGAAGTGGGTCCCACCTATTGGATGGTCTGGATGTGCGGTACTCAGGTGTACAGGTGAATATTTTCCTTTTAGGGGAACGAGGAGATTTATGGATTCTGGGAATGGAGCAAGTCTGTAGCGAGATAATGGAGATGCTAGTATGGGCAACTCCATAAGAAACTTCAGCGTTAGCGCAGCTCTCTCAATTGTTAGAAATTCTCTCATTTCCTGCATTGATTGTCCTTACTATTCCTCAATGGGAGCTTCACAGCTCTAGAAAAAAAAGTCCATCGCGTTACATCCAATGGTGAAATCCTTTCTACTTGGAATTCTCATGATATCATCTGCTACATGATACCATTTCATTCTATTCCATACCATGCTTTAGCCAAACTAGCCCATAGTGCATGTTCAACAGTTTCGAAGTTCACCCTCTCTGGACAAGTTTGGTTGTGGATTTCACACGTGGAATCACCAACTTTTTTTTTGTGATGCAGTGAAAAGATGTGAGCTATGTTTCCGGAAGCAAAAGTTACAAGTCTGTCCCATCTCCCTTGAATCTGAAAATTTCTAAAAATTGTGTACTCTTTGGAGATTTTCTTTTTTGTGCACATCACATGTCCGTTTAAAATGCTGATCCACCCCCTGGAAATATCAGCTGCGAAAATATGCCCTTGCTGATGATACATATCCTCACTAAGAAGAGTTATGGGTATGTGTCATAAAAATCGCTCTCCACAGAAACTTTGAACCAAGCATATATGCAGAGGAATTTAAAATAGAAAATGAGATTGTTGTTATAATTATTATTATTATGCTAAGAACAACTTAAAGTAATTCCTTGCCCGGGGGGTGGGGGGCAACTGAACTTCCCTATGTGATTGCCGGCAACTGAACGCCCTGCCCCGCCCCGCCCTCTCTCTCTCTCTCACACACACACACACAATCTGGCTCAAATTTGATGAGGGCTAGGTGTTTGGCCCGACTAAAAAAATGTGAACCCGAGCCTACCCTTTTAATCACTGGGATGGCTGGACTTTCTATCCTTTTGTGTGGGCAAATTGGTCACTGAACTACTTGCACTACTTATTTGGGTTGGGCCGAGCCGGGCTTAGGTTTTCTATCACTCAATCCAAGCCTGTCGAGGACAAAAACTCGAGGCTAAACCTGGCCCAGAATGGTCTGGGTCTGGCCCTTAAGAACTTTCTTTCATTTTTATCGACTACACATGGCCCTTAAGAACTTTCTTTCATGTTATTGACTACACATGGCCCTTAAGAACTTTCTTTCTTTCATTCATGTTATTGACTACACATTTCATGTTGAATGTCAGGAGGCCCAATGTATGATTTGTCATATATATTTGAATTCAGCCTAGGCAATAGGCATATTACAAAGCCGGTTCTCACCCTGTGTTTTCTTTTTCTCTGTTTTGAATTGCACATTCCTTTCTCCTCATTTTCAGAGGAAGAACAAAACGGGGGACCTTTGTAAATCAAGTGCAGCTAGTTCAGATTTTGTGCTAATGAGGCTCATGCGGTTGGATAACGGCAGTTGTAAATCATGTGGGTAAACAAAGTTTATGATGTAAATTTGTACGTGATCTGAGTTCTGAGAATCCAAACTTTGGTATATTATCATTAATATGAGCAGATATGAGTGTGGTACCAAACATGGTGTTACAAATGAAGGTCAAAGGTGAATTTTCAAATATTAGTATCAAATCTCCTGTCCTTTTGGTGAAATAGAATCAGAAGAAGCAGATGGGAAACGGAAAATGAATATGCAGCCATCACCTTAGTAATTCAATATATTGAAAGTGAGGGTCTCATGTAAATCTACACCTTGTATATGTATCCTTCATCATCTCTTTAATAATCCATTGGTAGGGTTCATTTCAACGTGAATTTCTTCATGCATTCTATGTACTTAAATGCTAACAAAGAGGAGAGGCACCAAGACCCATGCGTCATTAAGCCCAAATTGTTCCCGAAAGAATACCTATGGTTAAAAAAGTAAACCCTTGACGAATGACACAATAACTACAAGGATCTAATTGCTGAGTTAATTGACACCTGTGATAATTTAGAAATGAAAGAGAAGTATTTTGTAGAACACTTTTTTTTTTTCACAAAATAAAATGACCCAATTAACAAATGATTGCTTTTTATTAATAATAACATAAAAGAGCTTTCATAGGTTAATAACATCTCACTTACAGGCATCATTAACCACTGGAATTGTAATGTAGAAACTAGCATCGCAGATTGATGCATTTCAGTTGAAAGCCCAAAGAAGCAAAGCCTTGGGTTAAAGTAAGCAATTGGCGCGGTTATTGTGCTAAAATAGATTTTTTAGTTACATCTTTTTGGAAACACATGAATAATGAAGAAGATGCTATTTAATGCTATTTTTATAACTCACTTTTGTTTCTTCTTTAACCAATGTATTGAATTCTTATGTATTTTAATGCAAACAACTGTGGTCAAGGAAATTGAATCTAGTGAAGATGAGATACTTGACTGTCACCCTAGTAATTCAATGTCAGAGAAAGTCAAGGTACCATCTATATCTTCTTTTTTTTTTTTTTTTGTTTTTTAACAGAACGTACCCTGTAGTTTTAAAAGACCTCAAAAAGGCTCCGGTATTTTATGTTTTTTCAAAAATCTCTCGACTAACAGCCCAACTAGGCAGATAGTAATTTGGCAGTTAACTTTTTTTATTTTTGGCTGATTTGCCCTTAAGAAAACCCTTCAATGGCTTATCTCTTGAGCTAGTAAGATAAAAAGACAATCTAGCCAAAGGTTAGGATCATTTGGATTTATCAATTTTCTTAATAAAGCCTTTCCATCACCATGCTTTTTCAACCATCATGCATTTAGGTGGCCCCACTAAAAGTAAATTGAGTTAGGCCTTGTTTAGTATTTTTACCCTTATTTTGACAAAGTCATCCAAAATAGAGCCATAAAAAAAAAAAGAAACATAAAAAAGAGGTTAGAATAATAATAAAAAAAAAAAACGTGTTTGGTAATGTACAAATCTATTGTAAATAGACCATTTGGTATGTCCTCTATTTGACTCTTATTAGAGGAGTTTGTCTATAATTATAAGGGCACTTTTTGTCATTTGCATCTCCGACTTGCATATATCATTCAAGAATACATGCAATATGGACCCATTCAAAATCACATTCAACATGGACCCATTCAAGAACACATCCATTATCCATAGACATACCATCATAATAACTTATTTGGAAAACACAATTATTTGCATCAAAGTATAACATGCAACTTGTAACCAATTTGAAAATCACAACATCACATACCATCATACAATGTCTCCATCATTACACACCATCACTCCAACAAATTGAGCATCACACCATCAGTCCAAATTGAAAATCACAGCATCATACACGTGCAAAGTTCAATGCATCCATCATCATAACCCATTAAATTAATCAAATAGAAACCACAAGCATGACATAAGACTAAGGTGAGTAGGCTTAAGATGATGTATCTCTCCAAATGACATCTACAATTGAGTTCCTCTTGGCATCTATCTCTATCCTATCTATGATATCAAAAGTATACGTATTGGCTCCAAGATCTTCTTCACCGTCAATGTCACGCTCTTCTTGGACATTTTCACTTGAGAATTGTGAAAATAATTGGTCCTCTATATCGTCTTTCCTAATGAAATTATGCATTGCCAATGCAACAATCACAATGTTTGAGGATAGGGAATTGAGCTTTCAATACTCCAAAGCTTCGATGTAAAATTGAATCCATATGCTCTTTATTTATGTCAAACAAAATATAACTAATCATTCGTCTGTAGTGGGTATGACATATAAACATTCATCTAATACATTACTAAAATGAACTCATACTATGAATTGCATTAACCAAAAGAGTGAAAGAAACATAACATTCTTTAAATACTCAAGATACTAATAAAAAAAGAGGAGAGTCATAACATCCATGTTTCAAAGCAAAATAAATATCAACACATGTGTCAAATATCCACATTTTAGAGAGAGAGAGAGGGAGATCCGCATCCATGTTTCAAACCATGACAAATATCAACCTATGATTCAAACATCTTAATTTTAAACTCAACTATGAATCCAACAACTAGAGATCACTAGCAACTCCAAAAGCATTTTCCTTCTCCAATTTCATTAGAGATTTGAGCCAAGCCATCTTTGCCTCACCTGACCTTGGTCGCATCTAGATTTTTTTTTTCTCCTTACCCATAAAAGACCTAAGAGCGACCAAATACAGTGGGCTATTGTCTGCAATTTGGGGCATGACATGCAATAAGTCAATGCAGTCATCAATGGTAGGTCTTGCATATTGAACTAGAGTAGTAGCTAACTAATCTGATGTCTTCAATGAGGCTGTGAGCTTGATTATGCAAGCATTTACCGCATCATTACTCGCCATTGACTGCATTTTAGAAGCCTTGGCCGCTTTTGTGTAATATTTGCAATCATGACATCTATATCAATGTCACTAATTGTTGAATCTTCTGGCGTGGTGGACTGGGGGATTTGTTAGGACCAGGGATGGAGTGTCTCCACAACCATTCAAGTTAAAGAAACTTAAATCCATATCCGTTGTAATATATTCAGGCACACAATCCAATTGTTGGAGCCCATTTATCATCCCTCTCGCTAAAGTATCATTAAACAAAGCAGCCATCTCTTCAAAAAAAGTAAGGGGCTTGGACTTAACTATATACCAAGATCCCCAGCCATCAGATGACTGGCAAAATCCAATGCTAGAAAATAAAACACGTAAGTGTCCCTTAGTCTTTGGTGAGGGAAGGATGCAGATGAGTATTGACCTATATGGGCAGCCCTCCTAAGCTCAAGCTTAGGATTAGGTAATTCCAAGTGTACAGTGGGACCCACATGGGGATGGGGAGGGGGGATTTCAAGGACTCCGTGGGACCCTCCTCTTTGTAAAAAATCAGCCCCAACCATGATTTCTATCATCTCCATCTGGTCCCAAAAGTTTAATGGTCAATAGTCCATTCTGATCGATATATAGTTGATCCAACGATCCAGTAAATTCGGATCTAACAGAAAGTCGGTGGACATGTGCAATTTAGAGGAGGGGGGTGTCATGTGTTTGGTCCATTTGGATGGACCAAGGGTGGGCCCCACAAGCATGAGCTTACAGAATTTTATCCTAAGCTCGAGGAGAGCCTTGCCCCAAAAGTCTTCTTATATATATATATTGGGATATTCTCTAAACTGCCCTATTATATATATATATATATATATATATATGAGATGCCTATAAGAGATATCATTTCAACTTATCTATATTACTAAAGGCATGTATACACTTCATGAGAATCCCTAGAGGAGGACACCTGGCATGTCTTGGAGAGGGACACGTGGCAGCCTAGAATGGTGTTCTGCTAATGCAATCCCTAAAATCTCTCATTCTCCATCTAAAATTTCTCCATCTCTCCCTCCCTAAAATCTCTCTTTAATACTTTGATCATTATCAAGCAATTCATGGGTCCCAGCCCGCATCAGATTATTTCATGGACGGTTAGAATATAGATGGTGGACCCCATTCATCTTGGGGTCCCACTTAAATAGGTTAGGTTTGGTCAATTTGAGAGGTCTATGATCATTTGATCTTTATCAATCAATTTATGGGTCCCGGCCCGCATCATTTGATTTTATGGACGGTTAGAATAAATATGGTGGACCCCATTCATCTGGGCCCCACTTAAAAATATTTGGTCAATTTTTTAGGTCTACGATCATTTGATCCTTTGATCTTTTTAAATCAATTCATGGGTCCCATCCCGCATAATATGATTTTATGGATGGTTAGAATAGAGATGGTGGACAAAGATGGTGGACCCCATTTATCTGGGTCCCACTTAAATACATTAGGTCAATTTGTTAGGTCTACGATCATTTGATGTCAATTTGTTAGGTCTACAATCATTTGATCCTTTGATCTTTTTAAATCAATTCATGGGTCCCATCCCGCATAATATGGAATAGAGATGGTGGACCCCATTCATCTGGGGGGTTCCACTTAAATAGGTTAGGTTTGGTCAATTTGTGAGGTCTATGATCATTTGATCATTTGATCTTTATCAAGCAATTCATGGGTCCCAGCCTGCATCATATGGTTTTATGGACGGTGAAAATATAGATGGTGGACCCCATTCATCTTGGGGGTCCCACTTAAATAGGCTAGGTTTGGTCAATTTGAGAGGTCTATGATCATTTGATCTTTATCAATCAATTAATGGGTCCCGGCTCGCATCATTTGATTTTATGGATGGTTAGAATAAAGATGGTGGACCCCATTCATCTGGGTCCCACTTAAATACATTAGGTCAATTTGTTAGGTCTACGATCATTTGGTCTTTCTTAATCAATTCATGGGTCCCATCCAGCATAATATGCTTTTATGGACGGTTAGAATATAGATGGTGGACCCATTCATCTTAGGGGTCCCACTTAAATAGGTTTGGTTTGGTCAATTTGAGAGGTCTATGATCATTTGATCTTTATCAATAAATTAATGGGTCCCAGCCCGCATCATATGATTTTATGAACGGTTAGAATAGAGATGATGGACCCCATTCATCTTGGACCCACTTAAATATATTAGGTCAATTTGTTAGGTCTATGATCATTTGATCTTTCTTAATCAATTCATGCCTCATCTAAAGAATAAAACATTTGGAAAAAAACGCAAAGATCAAATTAGTAAAAAAAAAAAAGAACTCACAAGTTTACTAATTAATAAATTTATAAAAAATAATTTATATCTGTCTGTGAATTTGGTGGTTTCGTGGTTATCCACGGGATTTTGCTAGTATGAGACATAGGAGTGGGAGCCCTCATATTTAAGTTTTTGGCATTGGATATGGATGTGAGGACCCTCACATTATCTCTTATAGTAAGGTGAGAGCATCTCTCATAGGAGCAGAGTAAGGAGTGGGCCCCTCACATTTAGGCTGTGCGATTGGATATGGATCTAAGGGTGCGTTTAAAAGGCTTAAAAAAAGCAAAATCCCTCCTCACTTTCCTTTCCCTCCCAAGAACCCCCCTCTGTTTACTCCGGCGGTCTTCTTCTTCATGGGTCCAACGCTACAGCTACAACTACAGCTGTCCCTCCATGTCCCAATGTCTGAAGATGCCATAGTCTGTGCACCGGCCCTTCCATAAATTTTAAAGATCTCAACCATGACATATTAGTAACAAAATGTAAGAAATAGGATTTATTAGTCTTGGATACGTTTTTTTCATTAATTGCAGTTGTGCCACACTATCTATCTTAGACTGTGATCAAGCTTGGTAGGGTCTCACATTTGCGACCATAACATGAAGCTCACATTTGATTCAAATTGAGCAACCCAAACCCATAGCAAGTTGGGCTTTCAATAAGTTATGAGTGTGGTCTGAATCTAACAACATGTCCTCTTGTCTAGTGTAATAGTATCCCAAACTCTCATGGTAACTCTCATGGTTTGTGATGAAGTGGTTCTTGTCAGGGCATCAAATGAGATTTCTGGTTCCTAATTCTGAAAATATGTGCTGCATGCCTTTCTAGGATCATTTCCACCATTTATATAGTTTTCTACTAATAAAGGATAAGAAGGATAGTTTTATTATTTCTGCTATGTTTCCACAAATAGTAATTTTTAAAAAAAATTTAGTTTAAGTTTCCCAACCTGTATTTGCTTTGCCTAATCAGGCCATTAATTCTAAGGAATCACAAACATGTTTGAATATTTATGGATAACTGTTTATGAATCTCTGATCATTTTTTTTTTCATTTATTTTATGGCATGTACTATTCTCATGTGACATTGCCAGAGTTTGGAAAAAAAAAGATTTTAGATGGAACCGGCTACTTCTTCAATGATGAAATCATATAGTCCAGCAATTGACACTGAGAAAACACCAAAGTTAGGAATGCTATTAAACACCATAGAATATGCGTTCTACTTTTACAATGCTTATGCAAAAGACGCGGGCTCTAGTGTGAGAAAAAGCTCACAGAAGAAGAGAATGAATGCTGAAAAAAATGAAAACTGTATATACTGGAAGAAATTTCTCAATCGTTCTACATGGCCTGAAAATCATGGTCTGATTTTCGGCCTGAACCCACCTGGACCCTGGGATCTCCTTTTGATATGTTCAAAAGAAGGTCGTCGAATAGAGAAGCCTGATTTTGTCAACGAAAGGTGTGTTATGGAGACAAGGGAAATTCGCGGGGCTCAGTTCCAAATTAAATAAAAACAGGGATTTGGAATATTCAGTTTGTAAATTTGTCATGGATCATACTCATCTGTTAAGTACTCCTCACAAGAACCATATGCTACGCTCATATAGAAAAATCACTCTAGTGCAAAAAAAATTGTAAGTGCCTCGAGGGAAAAGACTGAAGGAAGGGTGAAAAGAAGACTTACATTGTGTCAGATACTGAAAATGGAGTGGAAACTGAACGAAGGGTTGTATTAAGAAAGGACTCCAATTTTGCAAATTGTTCGTGTCAAATGTTTGAGTTTGAAGGAATTCAATCTTCTCATATTCTAAGTGTCTTGAGGCAAGAGAAACTTTATAAATTACCCAAAACTTTCATACTGCAAAGATGGAGTAGGAATGCGAGATTGGATTACTATTATAACGAGGCTATTGTTGATGAACAAAACTCATGTGGTAACACATTAGTTGAAAGGCATAGTGATTTATCATACCTTGTCGCACAACTTGTTGATGAGGGTTGCATGTCTACAAAGGCATACCAACATGCACAAAAGGGGACTTTACAACTTAAAAGAGAAAGGGGATTGGTATGAATGGTATGGATGTTGGAAAAGTTGGTCCAAGTAGCTCATGTACTCGGATTGATTTCAGGTGTTGTTGGCTTCATGTACTTGGTTTCTGGGTTTGTACTAAGGCCAAGAGCAAGGAAAAAGCATGCAAAGAGTGTGGTTTCTGTATTTGTACTAAGACAATCCAACTGTACTGCTGAACATGGCATTGCCAAATATACAGCTGAACAGGCACTGCAGGCATTTGAAATCTTGATACTACTCGAAGGGTGTATCAAGATACAGCTGATCAACCACAGCAGGTATCTTGAAATTTTGATACAGCTGAACAGACACTGCACTGCAGGGTACTGTTTAGTATATTCATGTTAGGTTGCAAACTTGGTAACTATTTCAAGGACTAAAAGAAGTTACAAAAATAGAAAGAAAGAAGGAACTGGACCATGACCGTGAGAGCAGTTTCCAAGACAAAACTTGGTCATTGGATCATTCTGCTACTACTAATGTTCTTGTAAAAACCCAAGCAATGATGATGCCCACCAACCCACCAGGGCCCTCAATCAATGAAGAAAAACCCACCCACAATGACCAAAGTTCTCAATTAAAATATAATGACTTTTTTTAAACATAGGTTTAAGTGCAGTGGCATAATAGCTCAGAACCACATGGAAGTCTTTCCCTTCTTAATGAGATCTTGAATGCTTGAGATCTTGACATAGCAAGTGATTTTAGAAGGTTGAATTGAGATTTCAGCCTCTTTTTAGCAATTGTTTCCAACCCCAGAACACAGCTTACAATCTTTTTAACAAAAGAGAATTTGTGCACCAAACTTGCACAACCAAAATACATCTTCCCAAGTGCATGAATGCATCAAACCAAACCAAAAAAAAAAGTGCGAATGCATACATTTACAAATATACAAATATGAAAAAAAATTCTCCTACAAATAAAAAGGCTTTCATTGATCATAAATGGGTCCAAGCAAGCCCCATCAAGCCATATTCAACAAAGTTGTACATATATTGAAACATGCGCCCGATTTAATCTAAAAGCTACCATCAAAATCACAAATCATGACAAACAATATTACACGGTAGATTTTGCGCAAATACAAATTGTTAAGATAGCTCAATTTCTTCTTCTCTTCTTTTTCTTCCACTGTTGCATGCAACATTCTATTGTGCATCTCAATTGCAAGCTTAAGGTCTGTGATCAACATTGTTAGATTCCGCAAATCTCTATTTACATCATTTTTGTCACATGACATTGAACTTGATTAAGGAACTTGTTCTCTATGTGCATATCTTTCCATATAAATGCGCCACAGCCATTTCCATCCTACAAATTTTTTTCATAAAAATGTGTTTCAAACACGACTTGAAGCAATAAAAAAATAAATTAATGCTAGCACATTCAAAACGACATGTTTGCACACTTACATTCCATCTTGGGCATCCCCAAAATTTCCGATTTGGTTTCAACCTTGTATGAGAGGTAAACAATTTCATATCACCACTCCCACATCGGCATTTAGGTACCATTTCAGCAGTTGAATTATTGGACAATGGCATTCTGAAAAATAAAATTATTCATATAATTTTCATAATACTCAGTGGAGCAAATAAAATATGCTAAGTTTTCAAGATACACAGAATTATAGAAATTAAATACAAGTCTCATATTTGTATTTTATTGTTTTGATGACAAAAATGGAAGTGGGTGGGCTATTAAGGAAGAAGTGGGTTCCATAACATGATGATTCAACACAGCATGATCCAGGTTAAAAAGATTTGCAGAGATAGAGAGATATGCACTCACTAGAAAATCTAGATTCCAAGGCATAAAAAATGAAATGCAACAAAAATATGAAGAACGAATGATATGTACAAACATGAGACTACACTCAGAAAAGTGGCGAGTAACCACCCTCAAATCAAACTTGAAGGAAAAACAAAAGCAGAGATCTATAAAAAAAATATGGAGAGATTTATGTGAAAAACGTGCAGAGATACAAGTAAAAGAAAGAAAAAATGAAAATGTGCAGATACCCAACCCAGAAAATGTGCACTTGGTTGAACCTTAACAAACCTGAATTAAAAACATCACCCCTCCCCATCCCAGCAGAATGAAGCTGGAAAAAAATGGGAAACCCAAAATGAACCTGAATAAACATCACCCCTCCCCATCCCAGCAGATTGCAACTAGAAAAGAAAAGGAAAACCCAAAACGAACCTGAATAACTACAGCAGACGAAGATGCTGGATTGCTGGAATGAGATGGAGATGCTGGATTGCTGGACAGAGATGGAGATGCATCCGATGACGGAGACGAGAAGAGAGCCCCGGCCCTTTTCGTTACAGAGATGGAGATGCATCCAACGATGGAGAAGAGAGCCCCAGCCCTGTTTGTTACAGAGATGGAGATACTGAAGAAGTTTGGGACGAGAAGAGAGCCCCTCCCCCTACCCTGTTCGTTACAGATATGGAGATGCTGAAGACAATGGAGACGAGAAGAGAGCCCTGACCGTTTTCGTTAAAATGGGCGAGCTTTTTTCATTTATTTTGAATTTCAATGTTTTTTTAATCCTCTGGCAAAAACAGCCCTTTATTGATGGCGTCATTGTCCCTTACCCGGGGTGAGGGAAGGATGCATATGAACAGTCCTCTCTCTCTCTCTCTCTCTCTCTCTCGTGAGAGTAAAGGGCGAGGGCCCTCAAATTTAGGCTGTTGACATTGAATATAGATGTGACGGCCCCCACCCTTACTCTCACAGGAGCATCTCTCTCTCTCTCTATATATATATATATATATGATCTTACTAAAGATCTTATTAGTAGCTGTTCAATGAATAGGAGTAAAATGGATAATTGTATAAAATACAACAAGCATGTTCTGAAATTAAAAATATATCAATCCCTTGTATTCTGAAAGTGTTATTCTTAATGAAACAGATATCAGAACAGTGAATAAAATCTGCTCTCCTCTGTTTTCATTCTTTAAAAAAATGTTGGTCTTTCTTTGTCTATAAAAAATGCAAGCTAGCCATAAACTGCTATATTGTGAATAAGTGAGAAGTTGAAACCTCATAAAAAACCTATTCGCATGTAACAGTGCCAGCAGTTAGCCACTACGCATGTAGTGGTAGTGACAGCAATTTCTCAGGGATGTCAGCCTCAAGGGTGCCAGTGCTACTGAGAACTGTGACGTCCCCATCAAAATCAACATCCATGATAGCTGAATCTCCCTCCTTGACTTCACCTGCGAGCATCTTCTCTGCCAAACTATCCTCTAAGAGCCTCATAATAGCCCGCCTCAGTGGTCGGGCCCCATAGCTTGGGTCGTATCCTTCTTCCACAATCATGTCTCGGAACTTCTCTGTCACCTGAAGCTCTATCTCCTTTGCCTTCAACCTCTCAAATACCTCCTTCAACATGATATCTGCAATCTCTTTCACCTCCAACTTTGTCAGCTGTCTAAAGACAATCATCTCGTCCAACCTATTCAAGAACTCAGGACGGAAGTACTGCTTCAGCTCCTCAGTTACCAGGCTCTTGATCCTGTTATAACTACTGTCCTTTTCATTGTAATCAAGATCAAACCCGATGCGACGGCCACCCTTTTCAATTACACTGCTCCCAACATTGGATGTCATGATCAGGAGTGTGTTCTTGAAATCAACTGTCCTGCCTTTGCTGTCAGTCAGCCTCCCATCTTCAAGAATCTGAAGCATCATGTTGAAGACATCTGGATGGGCCTTTTCAATCTCATCAAAGAGGACAAGAGTGTAGGGGCGACGACGGACAGCCTCTGTCAGCTGTCCACCTTCAGTGTACCCAACATAGCCAGGCGGTGAGCCGATTAGCTTGGAAACTGTGTGCCTCTCCATGAACTCGCTCATGTCAAGACGTATCATGGCTTCCTCAGAACCAAAGTAGCAGGTGGCCAGTGCCTTGGCTAGCTCAGATTTCCCAACACCAGTGGGGCCCGAGAATATGAAGCTCGCAATTGGGCGGTTGGGATTCCTGAGGCCAACACGAGCACGGCGGATAGCACGGCTGATGGCTTTGACAGCCTCATCCTGGCCAATTACACGTTTGTGGAGGGTCTCTTCCATTTTGAGGAGGCGCTCAGATTCGTCACTAGAGACTTTCTCAACCAGGATTCCAGTCCAAAAAGAGATAATGTGCCGTATATCAACTTCTGTAACAGTTGGCCATGAATCACCAGGCTCACTCTCAGCTTTCCTTTTCTCTTTGGCTTGGCCTATTGCAGCTGATATCTGGGCCTTCAGTTCCATTTCCCGGTCACGCAGCTCACCAGCCTGTCAAAAGTCACCGCATAAGCATACTTGTGAAAGGTTAACCATACCTAATGATATTAGCAAATAGAATGACATGCAAACCCAAAGATCCAAAATTTTTACTGAGGGCCCAATAGATGGCAATCATAATAATAAATGCAAATGTTTGAGGGGCAAAACAATAGACTACTATTATCTTCTCTGCTTATAAGTCTTTTTTTTTTTTTTTTTATCACGACGAAAGCCCTGCAATTTCTCCATTTATACATGGAATGTACTATTACAGCATCCTGCTTCCATTGAATTGCAAGGACAATTATTAATCTGCTCTTGAAAACTTTTGAGGCTTTAAGTTATAAAGGTACTTTTCCTTTAGGGCCCACTCGTTTGCATGAGAATTGAATGCATAGGAATTCATGGTCAAATGGGTTCCAAAAACGGAATATTAAAGAGGTAGGTGTAAAGGATATAGGGTAGAGGTGTAGATAGGATATTTTCATAGGATTTGAATTACTAGGCGATAGCTGGGTACCCATTTCTCATCTCCCCTTGATTAATTTTCTATTAAAGGGGAGATCATTGGTGGTCATTTTCGGATATTCACCTTTGTTTCTTCATTTTTAACCACTTAGAGATATTAAGTAATAGAATTCCTAGGAATTCAATTAAGTGAAACAAAGGGCTGTTAATCTTTTACATGACCTTTATCATTTTTTTTTATAGTTTGCCTCTAATTTAGATTATATTTAGCTCATTACACAATTTGAAAATGCTCCAACTATGGTCCCTCACAAACTCGGGGTGGAAATCCAAATGAAATGGATGACTATTTGACTAGTGTTTCCTATGAATGCCAAGCACACAAATGTAGGGTTGCAATGGACGGATTGGCACTGAGCTTCACATGTATGGACCCGATCTGAAACTTGAACCACTTAATAATCAGGTTGAAAATGTCAGGCCAAACCCTAAACCATCAATCTGGGTCAGGTTGGAAGGCCAGTGAACAGTAAGTTGGGTTGGAAAGTAGACCCCAACCCTTATTAATTGGGTTGCAAAAGTCCCGAGTTCAAGTCAAGTTGGATTAATTACCTACTTAAGAATATCTAAACTTGCCAAATTTGTTTTTCCTTATATTTTGATGGATAACATGACTTGAAATCATAATGAGCACCTTTGCCAAATGATGTATTTACAGGTCCACCAAACAGGACCTGCAACTGCCCAAATGTTAAGTACCTTTTCAAACTCTTGATTATGGGAAGCTTCATTTTTCTCCTTGGTGATCTGTCTAAGCTCTTTCTCAAGTTCTCTAGCATCTTCTGGGAGCTACGATGGATGAAGCGTATCAAATGAATTTACAGTTTCCATAAAAATAAGATAAAGAGTGTTTAAAATTAGAACAACCAGTACCTGTGCATGATGAAGCCGAACACAAGATCCGGCCTCATCAATTAAGTCAATTGCTTTATCGGGCAGGAATCGATCACTAGTGCACAAAAACACATCTATTAGAAAGAAAGAAAGAAAGAGAGGAAAAAAGATGCAATAGTTACGGTAAAAGATGACTAGATGAGACAGAGGAACTAAAACAAAAGAAAGCAAATCTGGAAAATACTTAAGGTAGCATTTAGACTCTTTCAGTAGATAATTGTCTGCAAAAATAGCCAGAAAACTGAATTTTTCACATGAATAAAAGAAAACTGCCTTCTCTACAAGATGGTAGATATATCCCCAAGATCAAAACAAGAGTTTTACCAATAATAAGATCCAAACAAGATAAATTTTCCATGCTCTCGGAATGGCAAGAAAACAAGAGAGATTTTCTATGCTCTCAGAATGGCAAGGAGCCCAAAGGAATAAGAGTGCCTTGTTATGTTACCCATGCAAGACGTAGAAGAGAAAAGGATTATAAAGCACACGCGCACACACTTCTGCATGTACACAGAGGAACGCTATATGAATGATAAAGTCTTTTAAGGCCATAGAAATTTAAAAAGCAACTAAGTGAAATGTTATGAATGTTCAGTGCAAAACAAAGGATGTTATCATCATTGCATCCTGCAATATACATGATCCGGAAAGCTATCCCAGATTTCCCCCCACACCCATGCACGCTCAGCAATGCATAAAGTAACATATTGAATCGCTTCTTTGCACTGTAGCAGTTTTTATGTCACTTTCTTTAAAAAAACACAACAATTACCATTTAAATATGGGCTGTGTTCAGGTACACGCCCACTCCATGTGCAACTCATGCAGACCCACTTAAGGTGCCCACTTAAGGCCAGGTCAATCATGGGGGAAGTGGGGGATCAAATTATCTTAATGGACCCAGATGTATGTAAAATTTCAACTCTATCAGATCACTCAAGTTCAATGATTTTAAATGGCATCATTTAAAAAAAAAATTGTGAGTAACAGTTGGATGAGTATCAATTCGGCCTGTGCCAATTCATCGAGTGTTGTGAGTGTGAGGGGTTGGTTTGATTATGTGCTGAAGAAAAGGGGTCCGCATGGCGCACCCTTCTTTTGCAAGCTCCATGCGGCCCATTCTAGTGTTCACAGCAATCATGGGTCAAAAGGCCTTGATCAGACCTACCTGTGTGCAAAATTTCAAGCACCCTGACCCTTTGATCCATGGCCCTCAATAACGGTTTTAGAAGGCCTTTTTTTTCACGATTTTAATTCAAAAGGTCAATTTCATTCGGATGGGTATCAAAACCTTGGATCCTATGACATTCAGGGGGGTGGTGGTTTACAAGGGGCCCACCTAGACCCACATTGGAGGCTGCATGCCCTCTCCATGTGGTCTAGTTTGCAAGAGACGGTTACCCCTGTTAATAACCAGTAACACTAAAAGCTCAAGCTATTAGTGAACGGCACAACAATGTATATCAACACCCCCCCTCGAACGGGAAGCAGTTCGAATTCGAAACCCAACAAACAGACAAAATAGATAGACCACGCATACAGATGGAGCAAACATGCCTCTCAAGGGTTTTGAACTCGTGACCTCTGGCTCTGATACCATGTTAATAATAGCTTTTGGTGTTACTGGTTATTAACAACCCACTCTAATTGTCACAGGATCCAGGGTATTGACACCCATCTAAGACTGTTGGATTAAAATCATAAAACAAGGGATCCTAAAACCTTTAAAATTGAGGACCATGGATCAAGGGGCTAGGAAAATCTGAAAGACTCAACTTTTGAACAAGTTGATCGGATCAAGGCCTTTCTACCACCTCCTTTTTCCCATGATTGTCGTGGACCCCCGTGGGCCTTGCAAGAGAGGCCACGCAATGTTCATGCATAATAAGGGTGCGCAGGAGAGGAGCCTCCTATATATAAATATATAACGAAGCACAATGGAATTTATATTAAAATTGGAATACTTAGGCCTGAGGGTTCCTATTCATTACTCTTGCGATAATGAGAATTAGATTAGGAGCCTATATATTCCATGGTCTTGATAGTTTGATATTAATCGGAGGTTTCTTGACTTGTGGTTCACCTTTCACTATTCTAATGAACATATCAAAGTGAGGCCCTTTAATACTCCAAACTATGGGATATCATAATATTTAAGGTTGGACAGAGCATCAAACACTTCTATATAGTCTTTCTATGGAAGATGATTGCTGAATAAGAAACTGTGTTCTGTTTGAGCACTCCTCACAGGGTCTTCCCCCTTGAAAAGATTTATTTGTATTTTGTGTTAAATTTCAATTGGACTCGTGCACTTTTTTTTCATTTTCTTTTTTCATAATGAATTCAGACTCTTGCATTCCAACTAGAATTTCAATCTAATGATGGTTTTTCTTGCTTTTTTTTGCAAATAATAGTTAGTACTTACCTTTTCTTTCTTTCTTTCTTTTTTTTTTTAACAGAGGGTGTCCCAGCCCTTTGGGCCAAGAGTAATCCCTACGGACCCAGGGGGGAGCCAGGTAAATCCCCTGTGGCCCCAGTGCGGTAGCGCAGTTTCGAACCCTCAACCTCCAAGAGCAAACCATGGTCCTAGGCCAACTAAGCTACCCCTCGGGGTTATAGTTAATGCTTGTCTTGCAAACATTTCTATTTAAATTCTAACATCCAAACCTCTAAAACTGGAACAAAGTCATTCACCGGAGACATTAAGAATGTAGATCCAATGAGTCGGTGCCCACATAAAAGGAGGATATGATCTCACGAGATAAAGCTTGAAAGACATGATTCTTCTGGTGAGCTTTATTGAAATGAGGGGCTCTTTGCCATTTAATTAGCTTCTGAGACTTAAGCCCTTATCAAATGCCTCAAACAAACCTATTTGCAATGGTTAAAAAAATTACGTATACAAGCTGTGTTTCAGAGTAAAACCTATTAACATATTGTTGTTGGGTTTTCTAGTATTATGGAGATTACACAACAGTAGAATGGATCTTACTAAAATGGAAAATTATTTGTAGTTTGGATTACTTCTAATAGTTGAATAGGGTCTCCCTTTGGTCGTGTCACATGAGAGGTTGCATGCATGTGTGCGTAAATTCGATATGATGAGCATATTATATGAGGAAATTGTAGAGACAGGTATACTAATATATGAGGAAAATGTAGAGACAGATATATTAACTCAGACATAATAGTGGGTCCTCATTTGTATCCTTAGGATCCCACTTGTGTGAGGCATACTTGTAAAATATCTTTGACTAGAGATTAGTTAGGGATAACTTAATATAGATGGAAGGATATTATTCTTTGTAATATTGATTGGCACCAATTAGGGCTTAATTATGTAATTGACTGGAATTTCCAGTCCTATATAACAACAGTCAACCTTGGACAAGGCATGACATTCTATCCAAATCTCTTCTTTCTTTCTACTCTGATGTCGTATCAGAGCATTGTTTCATAAGAAAACACTAGAATATATTTTCTTGACCATATAAATCTGACGTTTTGACAACTTTTCAAAAGTTTAATGCTTTAATTCAAACTCTTTGGGAAAAACATTAAAACTCTTCGTTCTGATTCAAGGGTGAGTACATGTCTAAGGAGTTTTCCTCTTTCTTATCTAAGAAGAATTCTCCATAAAAAAATATGTCCTCGCACTGCTCAATAGAACGGGATATCCGAGAGGAAAAATAGGCATATTTTGGAAACAGTCAGGGCACTATCTGTTGAGTCCCTTGTTTCTCCTACCTTCTAGTGTGAAGCTGCTCATATTTCCATCCACTTAATTCGTTTTTGGTCTCATGTCTTGAAAAAATCTCTCTCTCTATGAGTCTCTTTGATCATCCACCCTCTTATTCCCATTTGCGTGTTTCTGGTTGTCACTGTTTGGTGCATCTTCTTCCTTCTCTTGAAAGAACCAAGCTATCACCTCAAGCTGCAAAATGTGTCATTTTGGGGTATAGTGATGATCATAAAGGCCTCTTGTGTTATGATCCACTAGCTCATCGCGCTCTCATTTCTTGCAATGTCATGTTCGTAGAACACATTCCCCTGTATGCACTTTGTTCTTTGATTTCCACCCTACACATGCACCATATCTTGAATATTTTCCACCTTCATCTACTACCATCACTAAAGTACATGTCCGATGACATAAACCTCTCACAAGTGCTGCTCCTGCTCCTAATCCCTCACCACTGCTGGATCCTCTCCCTGCATCACAAGGCATTGATTCTTCTACACCACAGCCTCTCGTTCCATTCTTCGTTCTAAAACTCCTGTCGCTATGGATTTGTTGTGCTTTTTACCACTCTAGATTTGTTTCTATTTCCACCTCTTATTCTCAAGCAATTAAAGCACCATGTTGGCAGAATGCCATGAATGAAGAAGAGTTACTGGCCCTTGAAGCAAACCATACTAGGGGGATCTGGTTGCAAAGCCTGCATCCTTACCTATTATTGATAGTAAGTGGGTCTACTCTATTAAAGTTAAATCTGACGGTAGCTTGGACAGATACAGATCTTGACTCATTGCTTACGGTTATAAATAGAAGTAACAAAATGACTATGAAGAGGCTTTCGCTCCAATTTCCAAAATGACTACTGTGAGATCTTTGCTTGCAGTTGTTGCCGTTCGGAATTCGCCACCATGGCAAATGGATGTCAAGAATGCATTTCTTCATAGGAACTTGCATGCAACTGTCTGTATGAGACTTCCTCTGGGCTATGTCTATCCCCGGAATTATGTTTGTTGGCTACAGAATTGGCCACTATGGCAAATGGATGTCAAGAATGCATTTTTTCATGGGGACTTGCATGAAACTATCTATATGAGACCTTCTCCGGGTTATGTCAATCCCCAAAATCATGTCTTTCAACAACAAAAATCACTTTATGGTCTCAAAAAAGCTCCGCGTGGATGGTTTGATAAATTCCGAGGTGCCATTCTTTAAGCCAAATTCTACCAAACTCCGAACAATAGCTCTTGTTTATTCATCAGGCATTAAAGGGTTGCACAATCTCACATTTATATGTCAACGACATGATCATTAGTGGCAACAATGCAGGTGGCATAAAGGACATAGTGTGACATTTCATAAGCACACTTAAATGAAAGATCTGAGCATATTGACCTACTTTTTGGGTCTTCAAATTTCTTGTACAAAGGCTGGTATCCACATTCACCAAAGAAAATATGCAGAGGACCTCTTCTCACTGGCCCAATTCACTGGTTCCAAGATCAATGGCACTCCTTTGAAACTCAATGCTAAAATTTGGGGAAAAAAAGATGCAGGCATACCCTTGCATGATCACACTACATCGCCAACTTGTTGGAAGCTTTCTATATCTTACCATGATGCGTCCAGATAGCTCTTATGAGGTGCAAATAGCCAGTCAGTTTACGAGCAATCTTCATAAACCTCATTTAACACCAGTTCATCGGATTCTCCGCTATATGAAGGGCACTCTTGATCGAGGATTCTTTTACTCCTCTACATCCTCATTGTCTCTTAGGGCCTCTTTCTTTGTAAGAATTCTTGGAATTTATGTCTGTTGGAATTTGTAGAATTTGAGAAGCTGAAATTTTGAAATGCTACAAATTCTAGCATTCCTAAATTCTCCGTTTCTTTTATACCTAGAATTTCTGCCTGAGAATTTCATGCAACTTGAATTCCACAAATTTCCAATTTAATGAGTACTTGAATCTCTACACATAGCAATGATCCTCATCCCATTCCCATCTTCCTTACCCAACATCTCCATCGTCATCATCAAGATCCAAAGCTCGGAAATCGAGATAACAATGATGCCCCTACAAATCCTCTTGAATTGAATGCTGTCTCACGTTTCTGTCCAAAGAGGTTGGATACATGAATTCTGGGGTTTATTCGGTCTCGATGTAAGAGGAGATGGATTTCTTGTCCAAGCATGAGGAGGTTGATAGGGTTTTGAAAGATGTCAGATCAAAATGAAATTGAGATTAGATCAAAAGAAGATGTGGATTTGGGGGTTTTGGGTTTCATGGAACCAGATATATGAAAGGAGTGCAGAGAAAGAAGATAACCAGATCTGATTTTCTTTTAGAGGTACACCGAAGAAGATGACCTTCCACCGTCAGAGAGAGCCGGAGTTCCAATGAGGCCTCTCGGAATGCTTGGATTCGTAAATGCTGAAGGAAGGGCTAGTACTTTGGAATTCCACTTTTTTAGAATTTCAAAATGCTACTTACCTCAAATGTTGGGAATTCCAATAAGTGAACATTGAATTTCTGACTGGAATTCAGGAATTCACAGACAGCCTGAATTCCTGTCAGAAATTCTTACAAAGAAACAGGCCCTTAGTGCTAATGTGAATGCAGACTGGCTGGCTGTCCTGATACTAGATGATCCAATACTGAGTGCTGCATATTTCTTGGTTCCTTGTTGATTTCATGGAAATGTAAAAAAGCAAATGACTGTTTCAAAATGCTCTGTTGAGCTTTAGTACCACTCAATGTCCTCTATGAAGAGTGAAGTATTTGGCTACGCTGACTTCTTCATGAACTTGGTGTCTTCCTTATGGTCACTCCACTCTATGCCAATAACACAAGTGCTATAAAAATTGCAACCATTCCAGTTTTTCATGATTGGACCAAGCATATTAAGTTTGACTTCCACTTCATTCGTCGCCATGTCATCTCCGGAGCTATACACCTTCCACATGTATCCTCCTAGGCCCTAGCTTCAACTAGCTGATCTCTCCACCAAACCAAGAGTCGTCGCGACTTTCTTACATCCAAATTGATGTTTTGTCAAACTCCACATCAATTTGAGGGTGTGTGTAGAGACAGGGGATACTAACTCAAAAGACATAATAGTTGGCCCCATTTGTATACAAGGATCCCACGTGTGTGTAAGGCATACTTGTAAAAAATCTGACTAGGGATTAGTGAGGGATGACTTAACATGGATAGGAGGATGTTATCTTTTATAATATTGATTGATGCCAAGTAGAGGTTGATTATGTCATTGACTGGATTTTCCAATCCCATATAATACAACCATTGCCCTTGGACAAGGCACGGCATTCTATCCAAATCTCTTCTTGCTTTCTACCTCTAATGAAGAATAGAAAAGTAATTTGATATGGACAGATGCAAAGCACATGCTAACACTATCATCAAATTTGAATTCCATTCCACAATGTGTTCCTTTTCTTCTTGCATTCAAAAGTCATAGCATCTGACACTGCTATGAAGCCACTTACTAACCTCAGCTACCAAAAAATTAAGAGGCATAAATGCTACCTAAACAACTTCAATTAGTAGACATGGTGCTGAATAGGGACATGAATCGCCAAACATGAGACCTTCGAAAAAAAAAGCATGCCCATACAAGAATTAAGTAGCACCAAAACTCATAAATGCTATTTTTTTTTACACAAAACCATGGATTTAATAGAATCATGTCTACACAAAACATAGGAAAATATGAAAGGTTTAACCTCTTTGGTCTCCTACATGTTTTCAAAAAAAAAAAATATTTTTGGATAACTCTTTGGTCTCTACTTGTTTATGGTTGTATTACTCAATAACTCATCTGATCATGAAAAAAATATTCACTTATGAGTTAACGGCACCCTTTTATGCAAGTGAGCATGTGGGAACAAGGTAGTGAGAAGTTTAGGACAGAAAGGCCCCACCATGGAAAGCATTGGCCCACAACTCATTCTGTTCAACCCAGCAGCAAGCACCAGTGGGATCAAAATGATTTTTTTGGGGACAACGAATGAGCTTTCTGAAAAGCCAGAATGAAAGATGCAACTCGATTGGAAATTTATGAGGAAAGTTTCAATCTGATTGTCTACCATTAGGAGAGATGGGCCCTACAATAACACTTCATAAAAGGTGCAATTGACTCTAGATCATTCATTTTAACATAACATGGAATACATTAAGATTTAAGCCTGTAGTTTATAAATATAATCCTTTCAACATTCACTATAAATATGGATTAGTCCTGCAGGTGGCTTCATTTGAGTGCTAGGAAGTGTTGAGTTCTGATTATGCACTCAGTTTCAAATTTAAAAATGACAAAGCATGATTGGATACTCATTTTCTCTTCTGAAAGATTTATGAAGGGTACACATGCAGACCATAATTTAAAAGATTGAAATTAAATGCCACAAACCTGATGTACTGACACGACAGCTCTGCAGCAGCAATGAGAGCATCATCAGTATAACGAACCTTGTGGTGCAGTTCATATAGTTCACGTAGCCCCTTAAGAACCTGTATTGCATCATCTACAGACGGTTCAGGAACTTTTACAGGCTGGAAACGCCTTTCCAACGCTGGGTCTTTTTCAATGTGTTTCCTGTATTCATCAAGTGTCGTAGCACCGATGCACTACACCAAATAGAAAAACAAGATTCATAGCTGCATCCGAGATATATAGAACAACTTATTTCCTACTTCATTTTAAGGGGATCGATTACGTTGAATATATGAAACACATTAAAGCTTGCAACCAAACAATCGTAACAAAATCAGATGAGCTTGAATTGACATGGTTGAGTTGGATCGGACTTGCTCGCCACCAAGTTTACATAGATCTACTTAGCCTTGGTGCAACTTGGCCAGGTCATAGGGCTCAGTGGTGACTCAATCAGTCACCAATACAGGGTTTTAAAACCATACTACCATAGACCAAACCTCCTAGCTGATGAAATAGGTAGAAAAGAAATATATGACTCAAGAATAACCACTGTTTCTGAAGGACTATAAGGCAACATATTGTGAAACAAAATTACCTGCAGTTCACCTCTTGCAAGAGCTGGTTTCAAGATGTTCGCAGCATCAATTGAACCTTCTGCAGCTCCTGCTCCAATTAGAGTATGTACCTCATCAATAAAAAGTATAATATCATCATTTTGCTTTACTTCTTCCGCCAGCTTCTTTAATCTTCCCTCAAATTCTCCACGATATTTTGTACCCGCAACAAGCATACTCAAATCCAGGGTAATCACCTGCATTACACCCAAACCAAAAATTTTCAAGCAGTAATAAAAAGATAAAAAGAAAAAATACATTAAAAAATGATCACTTTTTATTATCTTAATGTCAATTTTTATTTATCACAGGCAACCATGACCCCATGTACTTTATGACATGGAGAATTTTCTCCTCCGAGTAAACTGCATGTACAATCCAGCTATATGGGGCCCAGTTGGGCCCACCTTTGATCACTGCAGCTCCTTTCACACTCACAACACCCCTTGTGACTCATTGAACCTACTCACCACTGGACTATTTAAAAAATAAATATATTCCTAAGCAGCAGTCAAATAAGGAGCGCACGATTTTAACAGTAGGTAGATGACAACTGCCTTCAAAAGGGAGCAAAAAAAAAAAAATGACAACTAAAGCAAACTTTCTGGAGGTAAACAAATATTTATCATTTAAAAAAATTACGATTAGCATAATATGGATGAAAACCCCATACATTGATGCAGTACGGGCTACTATTCCACTACTGGTCCCACCCAACATAGTTTTGAGGATATTTATTTTTTTAGTAGCTTCCTAATTTTATTGTAATTAGGATTAACATTCTGATTTATTTGATTTCCTAGTTTGATTAGGATAGTTTCTATTATTAGATTAGGTTGTCTTAGGCCCTAAGTTTACTTTGCCTATTTATATTACATTGTAGAGATGATAATCGGAGATTTGGAGTTAAATAAAATTGGGATTTTCCCTTGGAGAGGTTGTTCCTCGTGTTAGAAATCTCTGAGGAGATAATTTGAGGTGTCTTTGACACGTGCTTCGGCATCTACGCAAGCCCTAACCCTAGGGCCTGCATCATACATGCTGACAACTATGACATTCAACCGATAGGTACCTCACAGTTCCTATGATAAAAAATAAGTCTAAGACCCTTGATGGACCGAATTGGATGCATGCCATTCAGAAAGTTTTTCGCTGCGGATTAAATCTTGGGCAAACAACCACCCTAATTAGATCATCACAAGAATTGATTTAAGGATCTCAAAGTTTAAAAAGTTTCTTAACTAATTTTAATAAAGCTGAAATAAACTATGAGTGCCAATTTGGGCGCATAAAGAGGAGGGGGGTTCCAAGAGGGTTGGATTAATGATAGATGAATCTCACAAAAACCCGTTGCCTCTCATAGGAACCATGAGAGGTACCTCTTATATGAGGAGCGGTTGGATTAATCATAGAAGCTTCCCATGATGTCTGCAATTATTACCTCTCATATGAACCATGAGAGGCACTTATATGAGGGGTTGGATAGACGACAGGTTGGTCACATTAGGAACTGAAATAATTCCCTATCATCAAGGTATTATAACTCACACTCGGTGGGTGACTTGGTCACAACCTTAAGTCGAGTCGACTCAACCGATTTGCACTATGAAGCCCTAAAGAGCCAAAAATAAGTGAAAAAAAAGATTAAATGACATATGAAACTAGAATTTCAAGGTATATGTATTTTAATTATTCTCAACGAATTTAACTACTAGGAGGTGGTCACGTTTCATTTTCATTCAGACTGATGGGACAGTGCCTCCTACCTTTGACTGCAAAGATTTCCCACAAAAAGTAATTTTAATATTCCAATTTTAGTGTAAATGGACCACAGAAGCCTTTCACAACAATAAATAGGAAAAAGATAGTAGTTTCAACTTATTTTCCCATTAGGCTTGCCCAGGTGCGACTTGGACTGTGACTCGAATCGATATGTGCAGAGTCTGAATCAACCCAGATATTTAAAACAATGTCTATCACGTAGATTTTGGCAAACAAATACCAAAAGCTTGAAAGCAAAAGTTAAAATGGATCACTAAAACTACGTTCCTAGTAAGAGTACAATGGATGTGCATTTTGGGCTCAGCAGTGTGCCTGAATATGAAACTGGGAATATGAAAATAAAAGGAGAGTTAATTGTAGAAGACCAAAAGGCAGATCCTGGAACTATTCTTGTAGTAACCACTAAGACCAGTTTTTTACCAACAAAATAAACCAATATTGGAGGAAAGTGATAAATAATCGACATCATAAAGTAAACTCGTAGAATTTATTTTGAACAGAGATTCTTCACAAAAAACTAAGAGAAATAGGGCCAATGTATCTAAACTAAGAGAGATCATACTTCAGTTAAATCTACTCATATATACTTAAATATTAATTTGTCCATATATGTGACGCCCCGGAGTCCCACATCGACTATAGAGAGGAAAGTGAATGGGATTATATGTAGAGCCTACACCCTTACCTTGCATGAGGCCTTTTGATGGGTTGAGGCCCATCAGAAACAAAACCGTGAGGCCCGTGGGCCAAAGCGGACAATATCATTCATGGGTATGGGGTGGGGCGTTACAAATGGTATCAGAACCTAGGGTGGCTCTCCTCTGAGGGTGGGGGATTGTAAGATCCAACATCGCTTATGAGATTGCCCAGAGACTAGGCTAATATGGAGGACACCATGTGACTTAGTATGAGGCCTTTTGGAGCTTAATGGGCTCCGAAAACAAAACCTTGAGGCAAGATTGGGCCAGAGCCCACGGGGCCCGAGCCGCATGAGCCAAAGAGGACAATATCATATTGGGAGATCTGGGTCGTTACATTTGGTATCAAAGCCGACTCTCGACTAGTTCGAGTGTGGGTCCCTGCCGTGGGCGGGCCGAGAGGGCTGGCAAGCTACTGTACAGGGACGTGCAGCCCTAAGGGGGGTGGATTGTGATGCCCCGGAGTCCCACAACGACTATAGAGAGGAAAGTGAGTAGAGCCTACACCCTTACATTGCATGAGGCCTTTTGATGGGTTGAGGCCCATCAGAAACAAAACCATGAGGCACGTGGACCAAAGCGGACAATATCATGCATGAGTATGAGGTGGGGCGTTACAATATACATATCATTTATATTTATTCAAAAAATTATTACAATACAATGGCATGGCAGTTAATTTAACAAACCATTAAAGAAAAGAAGGTATTCCTAATGGTTGAATCAAAACTATACAAAACAGGTATTAAGGGGCCGTAACTAACATGATAAATATGTAAATGACAAAAAAGATGAAAAATGAGTCTTCAACTAGAATGGAATTGCACCTAGGGTCAACATTGAGCCTCTATCCATGTTGCCTTGGTTATGGACAACAAAATGACAGATATCAAAAATAAAAAATAAAATCTCATGGCAGTTGCTAATTGCTCGTGACATTGTACTCATTAGTCAAACAAGAAAGCAAGTGGATTGCATGCTAGAACTTTGAAAAAAGGCACTCGAGTTAAATGCGTTGAAAATTATCAAATCGAAGACAATAATATGGAGAGCAAGTTTAGTGGATCTATAAATGTAAAAATAAATGAGTTGGTAAAAATTGAAGATAACTTAAAGACACAATGCGCAAGATCTTGATACATAGGGGTCAATGTAAAACAAATGAATTGTTTAAAGTTAGATATAGCAAGACTTGATTAATTGAGAGTTAGCAAAGTGGAGACAAGCTAGTAAAGTGCTATAAAATTGTAGAGAGCGACTTCAATTAAACAATCATTTAAAAAAGGACAATTATAGTAGCATTATTGTATGGAGTGGAATGTTGGTTCAAGGAGGAAGGAAAAATAAGCATAAGTATAGGAATTCGGGATGCACATCCTAAAAAGTCATGCATTACAAGAAAAGATAGATTTAAGAATAATAAATAAGTATATTAGGAAACCTACAAGTAGCTTCAATAGCAAAAACATTAAAGAATATTGTCAGAAAGACTATATACAAAAGGTAAAAAAGGCCCCCATACAATGTGTTTAAGGGCCACATGGACGAACTCCATGAGGAGGTTGGACGAATCCTGGCAGATTCAAGCGAAAACCAACTCCACAATGGGGGTTTAAAGGTTCGATGGGTCAGTGGCGTTGACAGGCTGAGATTGGAGAAGAAATAAGTTCAGCTAAGATGGGACTCGGGAGTTAGGGGTTGTGGATTTGAGGAAGGTTGGGGGTTTTCTAAAGGATGAGGCTTGGGACTGATGATGATGTACTAAGGTTTGGATTGGGGTTGGTGCAGGGATATGGGTGGTTGAGGGATTTGAAATGGATTGGGCTTTGAGGTAATGGGCTTTGGATGAAGGTTCCGAATGTGATTTGGGTGGATGGGATGGGGCTTCAGTTATGTTAGGAATTAGGTTTGGAAAGTTGGGAGTTTAGAACTGCAGTTGGTAGGACCTCGGAGGGTTGAATCAAAGGTGGTTGGTATTAGGGTTTTGAAAAAAAAAAGGGTTTAGGGAGTCAGGGATTTGGGTTATGGCAAGAATGAAAGGTGACGGGTTGATAGATGAAGTTTGGGTTCTATGGGGTTTGGTAGGGAGATGGATGATGGGGTTGAAGTTCAGCTGGGCTATGCAATGAAATCAAAGAAGGAAATCGAGGCAATACCTGATGAAGCCAATCTGAAGAGGATTGCTCACTCTGATACCAATTGACGAAGCCTTGAATCCGTGAACAAGAGTGGAACGAATATGGACAAACTTTACAAGTGGGTTTGCCGAATCCTAGACGGATTCAAGCAAGGACCAACTCCACAATGGTGGTTGGCCAAGTCCCTCATGAGACCCACACACGAGCACCTTTCAATCAAAGAAAAACACTCGCATCCATAGGAAAACCAAACATGTTTACTAAATAATCAAAAGCTCTCTCCTAATGGAGGGATTACAAATATATATTAAGGAATGGAATGTCCCTTTCCTAGTTGGACTCTCCTTTCCTAAGTTAAAAAGAAATTAAATCATTAAAGGAAACTAGATCTCTTAAAACAAACCAAGCCAAACTAAACTTCTAAACCTTGATGTGTTCCCCAGGGTATGCTTGGAGTATGATTTTCATAATTATGTTTAGAGTTACCATTAAAAAGAAATTAAATCATTAAAGGAAACTAGATCTCTTAAAACAAACCAAGCCAAACTAAACTTCTAAACCTTGATGTGTTCCCCAGGGTATGCTTGGAGTATGATTTTCATAATTATGTTTAGAGTTACCATTATATTGTTTTCGTGTTTCACTCCTTTACTCTGTTCCCACCATTAGTCTCGTCTGTCCAGTCATTAGCACTACACATACATACACATAGTATGTGTGCACAAATGATATGTATCGTGGTCATTGCTTGTTTTACAATGTTGAGCTTATTAAACCAACCCCTAATTGATGGGATAATGCTACAATGATGATGCAATTACAAACTCCTAAAAATTTATGACTTAAGTTAGAACTATAAAATATATAACTCAAACCAAATTTTTAAGCACACATTTCCATAAAAGGGTAAGATTCCTTTTAGGGAAGCATCATCAATAACTTTTTCCATGGACAGCCAACGGAGAGGATTTTAAAGGCTAGGGAGATACTATTATACTTTTGGTGCATCCATTTGCTTTTCCATAGAGTGCAAACACCTTTTTGAGAAGATTTTTTTTTCCCAAAAAGAGTAAATAAAAAAAGGCACCTTATTTTCTCCCACTCTCCACCTTTCTTGTAGAAGATCTTCATTTCAAACCTTCCCCATTGGATATACAAATCCATGTCTGAGAGGAATTAAATGTTGTAGATTTGTATCACTACTCCAACATATGGATCCTGCACCAAAGTTGCCTTGAGTTGTCTGCAGAAAAAACTCCTCCACCCTAGAAGGATGCCCTAAAAGACTTAAAAAAATAAAGAAAATAGAAAAATCCTATTCACGATAAAGAGATAATCCCTCGATTGTTGTGGTTCTTCTCCCTATTATGTTAATACTAGGGCTCGTGCATCCTCAAAATAATAAGAGGCCATAAAATTAAGGAATATAAAATAATAAAGACAACTTCCTAATATAAGGAAGACTGCCCAATTTAATCTTTATCTAATACAAGTTTCTTATATGAAAAGAAAAAGGGACTGCTACAACACCAATCTATAATTAGATGATCAATCTACTCACCTTCTTCCCCTCGATTGTCTCTGGAACATCTCCATTTGCAATGAGTTGAGCTAGCCCTTCAGCAATTGCGGTCTTCCCGACACCAGGCTCTCCAATAAGGCAAGGGTTGTTCTTTGTCCGCCTGCTCAAAATTTGTGTCACACGCTCAATTTGTTGTCGCCTTCCAACAACAGGATCCAATTTACCCTGGAAAGACAAGAAATGCTTACAACTACATTTTATCAAAAAGTTAATTGAGAATGGCATCAAATGGAAAGTAAACATAGGAAATACCTCCTCTGCAAGCTTTGTCAGATTGGTTCCGAACTCCTCTAGAATTGGCATATTATTGCCATTGCTTCCGCCCTGAACCCCAGCACCAACAGCTTCATCTGTGCCTTCACCCATCATACGAATAACCTGTCGCATCAAGAAAGTTCAGCTTTGAAAATGGATAGCATGAAACGTGTTAGATAAACTATATTTTTATGGATAAGTAATGAGAAGGGTATATCACAAACTTGCCTGTGTTCGAATGTTACTGGGGTCAGCTCCAAGGTTCTCAAGTACCTTAGCTGCTACACCTTCACCCTCACATAGTAAGCCAAGCAGCAAGTGCTCAGTACCTATATAATTATGAACTGAAATATTTGGCAAGTTTCAACTACTTAGCATATTTTTCCAACATATTAACACATTTGATCTAATATAAAGCTTATATTAAGTACTCAAATCAATAAGCTTCTTTCTTAAGAGTAATGCAGTCATTTCTGTATATAAAGAATACTGTTAACACCACAAAGATTTAAAAACAAAAAAAATTTGGAGTTAAAAGACGGAAAAGGGGTCCAAGAAAGAAGATGTGCCCATAGGAGGAGAATCCATCTCAAAGCCATATTATTTGTCGATCATGAATCGCATTGTAAAAGAAAAACCTCAATGAACAAAATGCATTAAATTAAGGAAGGGTATGTTTGTGCAAATCATTTCAATAGAAAATGAAAATGGCTTCGACGATCAATGACTTTCATTTGTTCAGTGTGAGCATTTTCATGGACTTTGTTTCCTAAGGTGAAAGCATTTTCTGCAATTTTTTAATATTGACTGATCCAGAATTTTTGGCAAAACATTTCAAATATATACATAAATAAATATGGGAGCCCCCTCAGCTGAGCGCTGATGCTCACGTTAAGCTGAGTGCTGGTGCTCCTAAACACGTGGTGGGGCCCACCTTATGATTGATCCGACTAGACCATAAAAAAAAAAAAAAAGGAACCCCCTCTCCCCCCATTTTAGTACCCATTTGGATGAACTGGATGGTTGGATCGAGTGTGCACTCGTTTTGGACAGTGAAAACTTGTCGTCAATCATGTGGGATGATGATGATCCAAGCCTCTGTCACAATACACCGGGGATGGGGTTCGCCCCCCATTCTCAGCTGAGACCCAAGGTGGACCCCACAAGCATCGACGCACACCTTAATGTGAGCACCAGCGCTCAGCTGAGGGGCTCCCAATATATATATATATATATGTAGAAGGTTATAAAGCAAATATTAAAATGTAAAAATAACATATAAATTGATAACAAATATTAAAAATAAAAAACAAATCAATCCAATTAATTTTTTCAGCTAAATCAATAATGTAATATTTTACATCTACATGGCTCAAATTTGGTATTTTGACCAAATTATTTTCATAGATTACTAAATTTCAGGGGTTTTTCTTATGATTTTCTTAAATTTATATTTGTTTGATCTAACAATGAGCTCATTTCCTATTACAGTGAAATTTGACTATGTCCATATTTCCTATTAGAGTAGCTAGGGCCCTATTTCCTATTAGAGTGAAATTTGGCCAGAGCCCTATTTATTGGTTGAAGTTTGGCTGGCTAGAGACATAGAAAAGAAGAAGAGGCGGCAATAGTAGCGTTAGCAAAATTTATATTTGATCAATCTAACAATGAGCTAACTTCCTATTAGAGTGAAATTTTATTACGGCCTTATTTCTTAATTGAGATTTGGCCATGACCCATTTCCTATTAGAGTGAAATATAACCTGTAACCTGGGCCCATACATAAGTGGGACATTTATTTTATTTCAGTTTAGGTCCCAAATATGGCTATCAAGGATCAAAATAGCGGTTGCGGGGGCGTAACGGCTAGTGGTCAAAACGCTACATAGCGGGCAATACGTAGTGGTTACGGTGACACACAACGGTGTAGCGGTGTGAATTTTTTAAGTGGTAAAAAAAATTGAATATTGTATAACGGGCAATCTTGTGTTTTTTTAGTGATTTGAAACCATATAAGAGTAGAGATAACTTTAGTTAAGGCTATTGAGGAGAAGAAATAGGAAAGATAATGTTTAAAATTAAAATTGTTTGACTCTACTAGATTTTAGACCGTAGCGCCGTTATTTTCAAAATAGCGTAGTGGCCTCGACCGCTACAGCCGAATTATCGGCCACTACGCTACGTAGTGGCCGCTATTTTGAACCATGATGACTAGGCCCATTTACTAAGAGTGGCTTGGATTTTTTAATGAGGCGGACCACACCATGGATTCCACTCCTTGTGGAGGCAAGATTCCAAATTTCAGCCATCTGGATTTCAGCCAAAACGGTCTGAAATCTGGACCAAATTTGTGCAATAGGATAGTTCATTCGATTCGCTCGCCAAACTGAATTGGTCAGTGAATTCAACCAAACTGAACTGAATTTTGCATTTCCTGCAGTCTTTGGTCTTAATACCAGAAGCAGAAACTCATCTCACTGCAGCATGTTTCACCACACTAAACATTAGAAACTAAACCCAAAGAAACTGAAGTCATCAGTTATCACTTCACATCGAAAATGCTAAGGAATATTGTCCAGCACAAACACAACCTAAGGAATTAAATGCAAGCACACTAGCAGATTTCCACTAATGAGAATGAATGAAACAAGTTACCAAGCCTGCGAGCTTCCTCTAGAGAAAGTTCCAAAACACGCTTTGCCCGAGGGGTAAATGGTATCTCTCCAGCAATATATCCACTGCCCCTTCCAGCAATTCTCTCAACCTCAACTCGAGCATCCTTAAGATGGATACCCATGGATTTCAAAACTTTAGCAGCAATACCAGTCCCTTCACCAATAAGACCCAATAAAAGCTGTTCTGTGCCTACAATACTGTGTCCTAGTCGTCTGGTTTCCTCTTGTGCAAGGTGAACAGATTTCATCGCCTTATCAGAGAAGCGCTCGAACACCGCCACCACAACTCCACGCCGAGCTTTTCCCCCAAAGACTACTAAGATGGAATCTGCGACCATAGAGTGAAAATCACGGCCAGATCTTCCAAACATGTCCAGAGCATTTGAGCATCTGAGTCCTGCAAAACTTTGCAAACTCGCGGCCCGTCTTCCCCCAATGCTAAAAGGTTTAATGGGCATTCTGGGTTTCACTCCACTGTTTTCACCAACAACAGTAGCAGGTAAGAATGCTGCTTGAACCAAAGCCCTAGACATGATTCCTTCCTACTAAAAGCAGCAGCTTTATGATCTATATAGATGAAAAAACCTGCACATCATTGATTACAATCATACATGAATGAAACTGATGGTCAAAATATTCTTTCTATTGATAGAAGTTGGATGATTCAAAACTTCATGAATGGATTTTTGTTAGTAGAAGATGCAAGATTACTGCTTTAGAACACGTTAATAGGAACAGGAAACAAACCCACTTTTGCAACGTGCAGCAAAGCATAGTGGTTAATCGCGTTTTGGTTTTGGCCGAAATAGCGGAAACTATTTCGGCCGAAATCCATAGTTTCGGGTTTTTTGTTTTTTTGACAAGAAACCAGAAGGCAAACCGCTATTTCGGCCGAAATCCATAGTTTCGGGTTTTTTGTTTTTTTTTTGACAAGAAACCAGAAGGCAAAAACGAAGAAAAAGCAGAGAGAGCAGAGACGATGATACCTGTCCGGTGTTTGGTGCCGCCGTCCTTCTCTCTCTCCTTCTCTCTCTCTCTCCGTGAGACAAAGACTTCTCAGGAAGTAGAAAGTGTTCGCCGTTACGTGAAAGGTTTCTTTTGGGGTAATAGATGTGCCCGAAGAGTTCTAGGACTCTGACTTTGTCTCTATGCTAGCAAAAAAAAAGACCCGTGAAAATATTACTAAAATTTAACTAAAAATTATAATAATTTTAATAAAGAGAATTCATCTATCTATATTTTAGTTGGAAAAAGAAGGAATACCTGGGTATTAAATATTTTTAAATGTGAGAAGAGGGTATTAAATGTTTAAAAAAAGTACTGCCACGTGTCAAAATAATACTGCTAAGTGTCAAAATATAAAAAATTTAATTTGTTTACACATGACAGGACTTTCCATCCATGGTTTTTGTCTTATAATATAGATAGATAGGTCCCGAAAAGAGGCAAAAGTGGCCTTTTTTAAATGAAAAGGGCAAATGCCCATTTTGCCCCAATTCTTTCTCTCTCTCTCTCTCTCTGTTGGAATTTGAGATGACTTGAGTAGTTTTTGATGATTTGAAGAATCAGTATCTCAAGTATTGATTTGAGTTGGAATTCTTGTCAACACATTGTCACAAACATGATGATAATAAGCTGGTGTTGATAGAGCTTGAAAAGGAGAAACAGAATTGAAACAGTCAGGAATTCAGAATTCCTGAAGCAGAGCACGCGGTCGACCGGGCTCTTCATGCGGTCGACCGAGCAAGAAGAAACCTGCAGAAAACAGAAAAAGGCACCTCTCAGTTATTTTTGTGACACAGTGTGTCTTCGGTCGACCGAGCCCTCAGGATGTCGACCGAGCTCGAAATTGTCTGTTTTTCAGTCAGTGTCTTCGGTCGACCGGGCAAGCTAGGATGTCGACCGAGCACGGGAACCAGAGTTGCGCAGAATTAGAAGTTGAGCACGAAAATTCAGCATACTTATCTATTTCGTTTGGGAATCTTTCTAAACGAATTGTAGCCCGTTTTGAATACAATTAAGGGTTATTAAAACCTATATAAAGGCATGCTTGGGTCGTTCATAAACACACCAAGAAGAGACACCAGAAGAGAAGAGTTTTAGAGAGTTATAGAGAGAGTTTTGGAGAGAAGAAGAGTGCTGGTGCTGTGTTGCTGTGTTGCTGCATTATCAGACGTTTTCTACAGCAATTGTGGACGAGATTATGCTCTAGAAGATGGTGATTCGTCCATGAGTTAAGTGTCTCTCTTTTATGCTTTAGATTTCAATTTGTAAGGGATTGAGAGAGAGAGAATTGTAGAGGGGAAGGGCTGTAGACAGAATTAATCTTCTACTCTGTTCTTACATCAAGTTGGTGCTTGGTGTTTGGGGTTTGGTGATCCCATCTGTGGGTGCAGATAAATTGTAAAGGGAGTCGGTGCTTCCTAGATAGTTGGTGCTATCTGAAACTCAAGGGAGTCGGTGCTTCCTAGATAGTTGGTGCTATCTGAAACTCAAGGGAGTAGGTGCTTCCTAGATAGTTGGTGCTATCTGAAACTAAGGGTTGGTGCTCTTTGTCGTTGTAGCGACTAAATAAGATTCAGATCTGTCCCGGATTGGTGTTCGGACAGTCTTTGAACCGTGGACGTAGCCTTTCGGTGAACCGCGTTAAATCTGGTGTCATTGTGTGGTTTGACTTGTTTTGTTGTTGAATTGGACCTGTTTTCAGAAATCACTGATTCACCCCCCCCCCTCTCAGTGATCGCGGTATCCAACAATTGGTATTAGAGCGAGGTTCCCTTGATCAGTTTAATACGCTAAGGGTGATCTCTTGTCAAATCACATGGCAGTCAATACAGGGAATATGAAAGCACCTCTGTTTGATGGTTCTAATTACTCTTTCTGGAAGATTAGGATGCTAGCCTTCATCAAATCACTTGGCTATGATGTTTGGGAGGCTGTCAGAGCCGGTTACAATGCTGCCACCGTACCCAATGATACTGCATCGAAGAAGTTGGCAGACAACGACTCCAAGGCGCAGAATGCACTCTTTAGTGGCCTTGTGGACAGCGAGCTTGTCAAAGTAATTGCATGCAAAACAGCCAAGGAAATTTGGGACAAGTTGCAAAGCATACATGAAGGTGATGAGAAGATTAAAGAAGCCAAATTGCAAACCCATCGCTCTCAATTTGAATCTCTTCGCATGGAGGAAAGCGAGAATGTTGACTCGTATATGCAACGAGTGAATGAAGTCACGAATGACATTCGTGGACTAGGGGAGGAGATTAAAGAGCCGGTCATCGTCAAAAAGGTTCTAAGATCTCTTCTTCCTCGGTTTGATTCAAAAGTCTCAGCCATTGAAGAAGCCAAAGATCTGAATGCATTTTCCATGGATGAATTACATGGTTCTCTAACTGCCTATGAGATGCGCATAGGAAAGACGTCTTCATCTGATAAAGAAGCCGCCTTCAAAGTTCAGAAAAAGGCAAAAGAGACTGCTGGTCATGATGTTGATTCTGATGATGATGAGCTTGAGGCTCAATTTGTTAGAAAGTTGAAGAAAGGAAGCATTGGCAAGTACAAAGGGAAGCTACCCTTTAAATGCTTCAATTGTGGAGGTATTGGTCACTTTGCTGCGAAGTGTCCCCTAAAAGAAGACAATGATAATGACTCTTATGCTGAAAAGAGTAAAGGAAAGAGAAATTTCAGAAAGAGGGGCAAAGCTAAAAACTTTCTATGTCAACAAGATGACAGCACGTCTGAAACTTCAGACGATGATGAATCAACCGAAGCTCTCTTCATGGTCACTGTTGAAGAAGAAGAAGAGCTAGATCCGGAAGAGGATGAGGAGGCTGAAGTCAATCTTGAAGAGGAACTCATAGCCGCACTTGAGGAGCTTAGCATGGAACGCAAATCAAGTAAGAAAAATCTGAAACTTCTCCATGAATCTGAAAGTTCTATTATTTCTTTGAAAACTCAAGTAGAAGAATATAAAAGAATGGTAGAAGTCCTTGAAAACCAAATAAGTATCAAAAAGGAAGAGGCTATGAAACTTGAAACTGAGATCGCTAGAGCAAAGGCTGAAAATTTGGAAAATAGTAAAAAACTCAAAGCGCTCCAAGCGATTGAAGGGACTATGAAACTCAATGAACTACTGAAAGTTCAAAGACCAGCCCACTTCAGATTTGGTCTAGGATTTGAGAAAGGTGAATCCTCTAAGATTGCACCTCCTAAAAAGAAAAAGTTTGTGAAGCAAGTCACTGCACCTTCTAACTCCATGAAGCCCACTCAACCTAGAAAGGAGTCCATTCCTGTTAGAAAGGTAATGAAGACTAACCAGCCACAAAGAAGATACAAATTCTATGGTTATTGCTTTCATTGTAATATGTTTGGACATAAAAGAGCTGATTGCAAATTCTATGTAAGAAACAGTCCATTTGTGACTAGGAATCCTTTTTCAATCCTAAGTAGCCACAAAATTGAGTGTTATATATGTCATAATTATGGACACTTGGCTAGGGATTGTAGGTTGCCTATTGCTAACCAATTTCAGGTTGAAAAGAAACCCAAGTTAGTTAAGGCATGGAGGGCAAAGAAAAGGGAAGGTAATCCCAAAGAATCTCTCATTGTGCAAACGGCATTCAATGCACAAAAGAAGACAGCACCATGGGTCCTTGATAGTGGTTGTTCAAGCCATATGACTGGTGATAAAGAGAAATTCATCAAATTACAGCACTATGAAGGCGGTTCAGTAAAGTTTGGCAACAATGATGGTGCCAAAATCTGCGGAAAAGGTGTTATTCAGCTTATGGCAAACAAGATCAGATCTGAAGAAGTCTTATATGTGTCTGGATTGAGACACAACCTGCTTAGTGTGAGCCAGATCTGTGACAAGGGTCACGAAGTCATCTTCACAAAGAATGGGTTTGCCATCAAGAAGAGTAGCAACGGGAAAACAGTGGCAACTGGATCAAGAACTGCTGGAAATCTCTATACATTGTCAGATGGAGCTGAAAAGACCTGCTTGATGAGTCGGACAGAGGAAAGTTGGTTGTGGCACAAACGCCTTGGGCATCTAAGCTTTGACAACATGTCAAAGATTTGCAATTCAAAGGCTGTAAGAGGCATGTCTAAAGTTGAAAAGCCTTCCAATCCCATTTGCGACTCTTGCCAAAAGGGAAAGCAAACGAGGGTTATGTTCAAGTCAAAGGAGCATCATTCCAAGAAACCTCTTGAGCTAGTGCACACTGATCTCTGTGGACCGATGCGAACTCAAAGCACCAATGGAGATAAGTATTTCATGTTATGCATTGATGATTATACTCGTATGACATGGGTATTGTTTCTTAAGCATAAGCATCAAGCACTTGATCGTTTTAAAGTGTTTAAAGCACAGGTTGAAAATCAATTGGAAAAACGTATCAAGATTTTAAGGTCTGATCGTGGAGGCGAGTTCACATCTGAAGAGTTCACTAAATATTGTGAACATCATGGCATTAAAAGACAGTACTCAGCCCCTAGAACTCCACAGCAAAATGGAGTTGTGGAACGGAAGAATCGCACCGTACAAGAGATGGCTCGTACGATGCTAAGTGAAAGCAAGATGGCTGACAAGTATTGGAAAGAGGCAATTCATACGGCTGTATACATTCAAAATCGATGCTTGATCAGGCCACATGAAGTCAAAACTCCCTATGAGCTATGGTTTGGAAGAAAAGCAACCGTCAAGCACTTCAGAGTCTTCGGCAGCAAGTGTTACATCAAGCGGCTCGAACAAAATCCGGGCAAATTTGAAGAAAGAGCTGACGAAGGTATATTTCTGGGTTACTCCTCTACTAGCAAGGCATATAGGTGTCTTAACAAAAGAACCAGAAAAATCATAGAAAGTGCTGATGTGAGAATTGATGAAAACCATGAATCCAAGAATGGAACTCATTATGACAGTCCCGTTTATGAGGACTCGAGTGAGATTGATGATGAGATGGCTGAATCTAATGATTCTGAGAAATCAAAGGATGACTCAGAAGATACTTCATCTAAGAAGCACAGCACTTGGGTAGAGCAACACCCTAAGGATCAAATCATTGGAGATCCTAAGGCAGGCGTTCAAACTAGACAAAGTGTAGTTAGCAATTACTCACTTGTGTCCACCATTGAACCCAAGACTGTGGCTGAAGCCAGTCTCGATGATAGTTGGTTGAAAGCTATGCATGAGGAGTTGGAGCAAATTGAGAAGAACTCCACATGGGAACTTGTTCCTAGACCTACTGATAAGAATGTTATTGGTACTAAATGGGTCTTTCGGAATAAGCTGAATGAAGATGGTCAAGTCATTAGAAACAAAGCAAGGTTGGTTTGTAAAGGCTATGCTCAAGTTGAAGGCATAGATTTTGAAGAGACCTTTGCACCGGTGGCTCGTCTGGAAGCTATTCGTATGTTTCTTGCATTGGCAGCATACAAAACCTTCAAGGTATTTCAGATGGACGTAAAGTCAGCTTTCTTGAATGGTTTACTTGAAGAAGAAGTCTACATTGAGCAACCTGATGGTTTTCTCATCAGCAAAAATTCAGATCTAGTATGCAAGTTGAAAAAGGCTCTTTATGGACTGAAACAAGCGCCAAGGGCATGGTATGCAAGGCTGGACCTATATCTCCGCAAGATCGGTTTTGGAAAAGGACTTGTTGATAGCAATCTATATGTCAAAACTGAGTTAAGCAAACAGCTGGTTGTCATTGTTTATGTTGATGACATAATCTTTGGTGGCAATGATGAAGAGATGTGCAGGAATTTTGCAGAAGAGATGAAGAAAGAATTTGAGATGTCGATGCTTGGAGAATTAAAGTTCTTTCTTGGTTTACAAGTTCAGCAGCTGAAACATGGCATCTTCATATCACAATTGAAGTATATTAAGGAAATGCTGAAACGGTTCAATATGGAAGACAGCAAGCCAGTGAGCACACCAATGTCAACGAACACGAAGCTTAGCAAAGATGATAAGGCCTCGTCCGTTGATCATACCACCTATCGCTCTATGATAGGAAGCTTGCTTTACTTGACTGCAACAAGACCAGATCTTCTACAAGCAGTATGTATGGTTGCACGTTTTCAAGCAGCACCAACTGAAACGCACCTTACAGCAGTGAAAAGAATCTTTCGATATCTGAAAGGTACTATAGAGCTTGGTATCTGGTATCCCAAAGGCAAATCCTTCACTCTAGTTGCATATTCTGATGCGTAGATGATCGCAAGAGTACTAGCGGCGGCGCATTTTATCTTGGAGAAAGATTAGTTGCTTGGCATAGTAAGAAGCAAGACTCTGTATCCCTTTCGACAGCGGAAGCGGAATATATTGCAGCGGCAACTTGTTGTACGCAAGTGTTATGGATGCGGCAAATGCTCTCTGATCTAGGAGTTCCTACAACGGATCCTACGCCGATCCTATGTGACAACACGAGTGCAATTCATATATCTAAGAATCCTGTTCAGCACTCTCGAACAAAGCATGTAGCAATTCGTTATCATTTTCTTAAAGATAAAGTTGCTGATGGAGAGGTCAAGTTGGAGTATGTTCCAACAACTGAGCAAGTGGCTGATATTTTCACGAAACCTCTGCCAAAGGAAGTCTTTGAGTATCTCCGGAAAAAGTTAGGAGTTACTCACTCTCCTAAACCGTAGGAGTTGTGCTTGAAAGGGGGAGCAATGCATTCATTGAATATCCTATTCGCTCCTCGGTTTGGTCCCTTTGGATTTGTTGTCAAAGGGGGAGAGATGTTATGCTACGATAGCAAGGAGAGATGTTATGCTATGTTAGCAAGGAGAGATGTTATACTATGAAAGCTAGGGGGAGATTGTGACAGTGCATGGTTGATATTTCCGAATTTCAGAATTGGTTCCAAGTTAGTATTGAAAAGAACTTGGAAGAGCTGCAAGCTGGAGTTGAAAGTGTTGAAGTTCCAATAGTGTTGCCAACAATTCCAAAGGGGGAGATTGTTGGAATTTGAGATGACTTGAGTAGTTTTTGATGATTTGAAGAATCAGTATCTCAAGCATTGATTTGAGTTGGAATTCTTGTCAACACATTGTCACAAACATGATGATAATAAGCTGGTGTTGATAGAGCTTGAAAAGGAGAAACAGAATTGAAACAGTCAGGAATTCAGAATTCCTGAAGCAGAGCACGCGGTCGACCGGGCTCTTCATGCGGTCGACCGAGCAAGAAGAAACCTGCAGAAAACAGAAAAAGGCACCTCTCAGTTATTTTTGTGACACAGTGTGTCTTCGGTCGACCGAGCCCTCAGGATGTCGACCGAGCTCGAAATTGTCTGTTTTTCAGTCAGTGTCTTCGGTCGACCGGGCAAGCTAGGATGTCGACCGAGCACGGGAACCAGAGTTGCGCAGAATTAGAAGTTGAGCACGAAAATTCAGCATACTTATCTATTTCGTTTGGGAATCTTTCTAAACGAATTGTAGCCCGTTTTGAATACAATTAAGGGTTATTAAAACCTATATAAAGGCATGCTTGGGTCGTTCATAAACACACCAAGAAGAGACACCAGAAGAGAAGAGTTTTAGAGAGTTATAGAGAGAGTTTTGGAGAGAAGAAGAGTGCTGGTGCTGTGTTGCTGTGTTGCTGCATTATCAGACGTTTTCTACAGCAATTGTGGACGAGATTATGCTCTAGAAGATGGTGATTCGTCCATGAGTTAAGTGTCTCTCTTTTATGCTTTAGATTTCAATTTGTAAGGGATTGAGAGAGAGAGAATTGTAGAGGGGAAGGGCTGTAGACAGAATTAATCTTCTACTCTGTTCTTACATCAAGTTGGTGCTTGGTGTTTGGGGTTTGGTGATCCCATCTGTGGGTGCAGATAAATTGTAAAGGGAGTCGGTGCTTCCTAGATAGTTGGTGCTATCTGAAACTCAAGGGAGTCGGTGCTTCCTAGATAGTTGGTGCTATCTGAAACTCAAGGGAGTAGGTGCTTCCTAGATAGTTGGTGCTATCTGAAACTAAGGGTTGGTGCTCTTTGTCGTTGTAGCGACTAAATAAGATTCAGATCTGTCCCGGATTGGTGTTCGGACAGTCTTTGAACCGTGGACGTAGCCTTTCGGTGAACCACGTTAAATCTGGTGTCATTGTGTGGTTTGACTTGTTTTGTTGTTGAATTGGACCTGTTTTCAGAAATCACTGATTCACCCCCCCCTCTCAGTGATCGCGGTATCCAACACTCTCTATCTATTTTCTCACATATGTATTTTTATTTTGGCATACTAGCGTTTCGGGGCCCGCGCCCAACGCGAGCTTTTAATTCATCGGAGGAAAATCCAAATTAAATTGAAAGTAGATACCGACTAAACATACAAACTGCATTTAATATAATTATATATGAAATTCAAGATTGGTCACCATCTTTTGGAGAACCCCATATACGATTATGCCTTCCAATTCATGTGGCGTGGATATTTGTAAGAGAAAGACAAATATTTTAAAAGAATCTTATAAATAAATCTAAATCAATTGTCAAAAGTAAAACATCGAATAAAGTTTGAGTCAAACATACCTTTTTCTTTATGGTATGAGTGGAGACGATTTTACAACTGTCTATGCTATGTAACATATCATGGGATATAGTCGGAGAGGAGGCTTATGTTGACACTCCAATCTGCAATGGAATAACTAAAATTTCTACTTCCATAAACTATGTATGAATGTTATATGAATCTTATAAGAATGAAAAAGAGAAAACAAAATGATGAGCATAAATAAGAAATAAAATTATTTTAAAGGCAATATTTTATAGATTTATTAAATAGAATTATTATATAAAAAAACATATAAAAGAACTATGATATGAAGGGCCAATGTATTAAAATAAAATGTGAATAATGTTTATAAGTCATCATCAATCAATTCATGATATTTCTTATGTTCATCATCTCCTTCGATTCGTGCAGTTGTTTCACCCTATCCACTTGTTTCATTTATGTCACTTGTCCATCTCTTGAACTTGTCTCAGCACATTGACTTGTCCCAGCACCTAATATTTTGTCAGCAACTGCACTTGTCTCAGCACATGCGCTTGTCTCAACAATATTATTTGTATTTTGTATTGCTTCCAAAGTATTTGCTCCAACATCTTTTTTTGTCCCAATTTCTTGCTTGTTTGATACTGCATATTCAATTTTCACATGAATTAGGAATTGTTAATGGTATTTCATAGCACAGTGCTGAAGATGTCTTAATAAAACTTACATTGTTCAATTTCTGCCAACAAAAATTCTGATTCTTTTTTGTAATGTATTTCTTCTATTTTCTTGACCGTGATTCCACTTTCAAATGTCAGTCTATTCATACTTGAGTCTATTTTTTTATGAAATAAATATTGTTTCCACAATGCCTTTTTTATTTCAGTTGCCAATAGATCATACCAATTAATCTGCAAAATAGTTTAAAAGTTAATGTATACATATACATTCATAATGTTTATATATAGAAACATTTAAAATAAAGAACATAATTTATTTATATGTAGTTAAATTTAAAAATACCTTATCCGCATAGTCTTTATATGTTTCTTCAGTTGCATTTATGAAATTTTTTAGTGTTTCATCATGCATAAATAATGTTGCTTGTTTGGTGTGATCCTCGACTGTTATAGCAGCAATGTATCTGAGAATATAAAAAAGGAACATTAAAATTAATTGTGCCATAATCTTTGCATAAGGTAGATATCATATTATTTTAATGTATTATCTATGTACCTCATCTTTGTTGGTATCGTTGAATCATTACAACGAACACATTTACCATTGTTGACACTTTCATAAATTTTCTTATCACATTTACTGCAGGAAAGTTGTGCCAAAGGGGTTTTCATATGTAACATTACAGCTGTGACTTTTATTGCAACATATATAACCTGTATTTTTTTACAAAAGAAAAATAAAAGTTAGTATGCACTTCATACCATTCAAAATTATTTTTATCAATTAAGTGAAGATGTATTTGAGTTTAACTTTACCTCATTGACACCATTGTTCAATAATAAAAATAGAGTGCTGCTATTGGCACACAAAAAATTTCTTTTCAAACACAAGGATTTTTTGTTTTTTCATATTACATTTATACCCCTTTATGAAATGACTAAAGTAGCCATTATCCAACAAAAACTCAAATCAAATTTTCTTTTCTCACACAATCTCCATTCTTCTTCCCTTCTCCCAACTCACTCTCCACTTCCTCCATCTTCCTTGGGCATTCTATCTCACTTGCATTTTAATTTTTCTGGGCATTCTATCTCAATCTCCACTTCCTTCATTTTCCTTTGCAACTCATCTTTCACTCACATTCCTCCATTTGATTGTGCAATGAAGGAAGAGATGGATGAAAGCAACAATCAAATGGTGCCTTTTAATCAAAGCAGCAGTGGAAAGGTATTTTTCATTGATATTTTTTTTCATTTTTGTATATTTTGTAATTTCATCATCTCGCCTGCAACTTAGAACATCGCGATATGTACGGTATTTCAGAACCGAACATATAGCATATGTTCGGACGTACAGGACCGAACATATGACATATGTTCGGATCTATACAACCGAACATAAGCTATATGTTCGGTTGTGAACTTCCGAACATATAGCATATGTTCGGTCCTGATATTCCGAACAGATGCTATATGTTCGGAATTAAATATCCGGACACTGATATTTAATTAATATATTATGCAGGTCTCTACGCAAGAAAGTCAGGTTGGATCGGACTTTGTCATGGATTATACCAGTGAGTTTATAACTCACGAGGTAAGACCAACATATGTAGGATTTATTATTCAAGTTACATTTACTTATTACTAAATTCGTATTTAATTTGTTTATTTATTGTAGATATTTCACAGCCGCGATTCGTTGATCAGTTGGGCTCGTGGAGTAGGAAGGAAAAATGGGTTTGTTATCGTGATAAAGGTTTCAAATGCTGCTCGGGTGGGTGTCAAAGCGAGAGTACTCCTTGCTTGCGAGAGAAATGGACAATATAAACAAGAAGAGTGCCAAAAGCGAAAGAGGATCAAACAAACCGGTTCAAAGAAATGTGGATGTCCTTTCGCACTAAAGGGTAAAAAGTTAGACTCAAATGATGATTGGATGTTGGAGGTCATATGTGGTGTGCATAACCATTCGGCAGCGGAATATTTAGAAGGGCATTCATTTGCAGGAAGATTATCAGAGGAGGAAACAAAGTTGCTGGTTGACATGTCGAAGAGCATGGTTAGACCAAAAGAAATTTTGGTACGTTGAGACAAAGAAGTGAATTAAAAGTAACCACAATGAAGACCATATACAATGCACGCTACAGATATAAAGTTAATGAGCGGGGTGGAAGAAGTCAGATGCAACAACTACTTGGTAAGTTGGCAGAGCATGATTACATAGAATGGCATAAGAATTGTGAGGATAGCGAGATTGTAACTGACTTGTTTTGGACGCACCCAAAAAGTATAGATTTGTTTGCGTGCATTTCCACATGTCTTGATAATGGATTGTACTTACAAGACCAATCGTTATCGCATGCCTCTTCTGGAGATTGTTGGAGTCACATCCACAGACATGACTTTTTCAGTATGCTTTGCATACCTTCATGCTGAACGTGAAGAAAATTATGCATGGGCACTAGGTGTATTGCGTTCTATTATTGGCGATGGTATTCTTCCTGATGTCATTGTGACGGATAGAGAATTGTCACTCATGAACGCCATTAATAGAATATTCCCTGGTGCTACTCATTTATTATGCAAATGGCACATTAATAGAAACGTATTGGCGAGATGCAAGAAGTTGTTCGAAACGAAAGAAAAATGGGACAGGTTTATTTTGAGCTGGAATATGTTGGTGTCTTCATCCACAGAAGATGAGTTTGGTGAACAACTCAGTAAGCTAAATAATGAATTCAGCACGTACCCTGATGCACTCAATTACGTCAAAGGTAGTTGGTTGGATGCTTACAAAGAGAGATTTGTCTCCGCATGGACGGACAATTGTGTCCATTTTGGGAATACTACCTCGAACAGGTAATTTTTAAAAAAATTACTTGTTTTGATTTATGCTTATTAATTAATAACACTAACCTCTTAATAATCCAATGCCTGCTATTTGTTTCACTTCATGCCTGCTTGCTAACCCCAACTGCCTGTATAAGTATGCTAGTGCAGCAGCACCCCATGCATATGAACGTATGGCCTCTACATCCACGAGTTTTGTAAGGAAAATGATCGGCACCCGTGTGCCACTCTTGTCAGTAAACAAGGTACAACCCAATAAGTACAAAAGGTATGCTCTTACTGCAGAGTCTATCATCTCGTCCCCATCACCGTCAGTCAAACTGGAAAACCTTTCCCGTAACCACTCCAATCTAACTGATTGGCCCCGCACTTGTATCAACTCATCATGTGCTTCTACCGGTTCTACTCCTAGTGCATCAACAAGGAGTGCTTGAGCTTCTTCATATGACATTCTTTCATTATAAGAAACCGTCCGCCCAATCACTGGGATGCCTAGGATAGATGCAACATCATCTAAGGTGATTGTCATCTCACCAAAAGGCATATGAAAGGTGTTCGTCTCAGGTTGCCACCTTTCCACAAAACCAGATACGGTAATCTTATTGACGGATCGGTAAGATGCATTCACTAGTGTAGCCAATCCAGACCTCGAGACTAAATCTCTAAACCTGTCAGACTCATTCAGTTGCCACAAAGGCACTTTCTGCCCATGACTTAGACATTTCAGTGGGCCTCGATCCTGCATTCAACCATTAATATATAATTTAATAAATTAACAAATAAATAAAAACTTTCATATCAAACAAGTGAAACACACCTCTCCAATCCAAATATACCCAGCTGTATGTGTATCAAAGCTGGTCAATAAGGACCTATCTTGTGGCCCCGGGGCTTGTTGATCTTCCATCTCTTCTTGTTGTTCTTCCTCTTCCTCAGATATTTCTGGGTCTTCCACAACCTCTTCTATTATCCGACGTCGCTTCCTATTTGAAGCAGTAGGTCGCACTCGAGAAGAGCTTGGCCGGTCCATTTCTAAAATACGAAAGAAACAAATTTTATTTGACTGCTAGATATGTTCGGACCTGAGTGTCCGAACATATTACTTTTGTTCGGACTTTAGTGTCCGAACATCTGCAACCCGTTCGGTCAACCAGAGCCGAACAGTCGCGATTTCTGAACCTAAAACCGCGACTATGGATGATGAAATGTAACCCTAAACTATTAGAAAACAGTAACATTGTCTGTCAAAACTTACATTGAGTTAAAATCTATCCTAATAACAAGTTTTAATGGAAAAATAAGTAATCTAAGATGGAAAAGAATGGTAAAGAATAGATAGGGAAGAAGAAGAAATGGTAATGTTGGAAGTATCCATTTACCTTTGGAAGAGAAGGATGTCTAGAGGAATAGGAACGCCGGTGGCACGCCGGAGAATCGCCGGAGAATGATGATCCAGTAGGTGGAGTGGAAGTGGCTTTTGGTTTGTGTCTGGGAAGAAGAAGAAGAAGATGTGTGTGGGAAGAAAAAAAGAGAGAAATGAATATAAGGGCAGTTTAGGAACTTTTGATGTGTGTGGAAAGAAATACATTCATTTTTAAATTTTAGTAATGTGTGTGGAGAGAAATTGTGTTTGAAAAGAAATTTTTTGTGTTCCAATAGCAGCACTCTAAAAATAACTCCTATAATGACAATCTGATAGAGCTAGAGTCATTTAACAATAAAAGCTTATTACTGTAATTCAACGTTTCACAAAGATGTTAGTATTAACAAATAGAGATTAAAAGTTAGTAATGAAAAAGTTAATCGCTTACCATAAAAGCAAACGTCTTGCCAATGGAATATTAGGGTTGATTTGTAACTTTGTTGCAGTTAATGGACTGAGATAAATGTTTCCTACAAAGAGCTCATGAAGTTTGTACAAGTTGCATATAAAATTAATAAAAATCAGTAGTGATAAAAAAAAAATATTTTTACCATTGTATTGCTTAACCATTATAGATGTTGCTATAATAACTCGGCCTATACTTGAATTTAAGGAGTAAAAATTGTCTAAAGCAAAGTTTCCCCATAGAGTAAGATTCATCCTCTTGCGACTACAAAAGCAAAATATATGAAATTAATAATGAATATATTTGATCTGAAAAATATAAATAATTTAATACAATTGAATTTAAAATACCTTTCATCACATAGTGTGATATCTAACTTCGCAAGCTCCGTTTGATCTTGTTTTCTAATGTATGATATGCCACTTATATCTTCAATAACTCCAATGACGTCTGTATCATATTAATGCAAATGAATAAAGTTTTGAAGAGATTTGTAACTTTAAGAATATAAATGGTTATGAGAGTTGTAATACCTTGCAGATACTTAAATATGTTGAGAAATAAAGGCATTTTATCGAGTGAAGTGAAGCAATACACGTAGTGAGGAATATCTACACATGTCTCTGTTATTTGTGAAACAACTGCATCTCTTGCTAATGATAGTTGATATTGATGAGGGGCGACATTATATGTATCTGGTGCTTCTTTGGCTCTCACATTTCTAATCGTATAACAATTTCCTTCTTTTATCTCATCGCCAAATTTTGGTATCTCATCATTAAACAGTGTGAGAAGTATTTGATCTCCCTGGAAGTTAAAAAATGAAGAAAATAAATATAACTGACATGTATTCAAAAATCATTTTAAAATAGAATTGTATTTAAATTTAAAAGGTCACCTTTATATCAATAAGGATTAATTTATTGATTCGCCCTGAACCTTTAGCATTGTTGTATTGTCTATCTTCAATTATTCTATTTACTCTTACTTTAATGCACCATCTGTCATTATAAGGATGCAGCTCCTCGAGACGATGAAATCTGGTGGACATCATTGATGATTCCTTGATAATCTAAAGATGAAAATTTCAAATTATTGTTAGTCTCATATTTATTTTAATTTTGATAGTGGTCATTTTTTAATAGCATTGATAGATGTTTGAGCATATGAGATTGTTGCATAAAACTATTTATAGTAAAATGCAATGAGGAATTTGTAGTATAACTCATCCAAATTACATCAGTTTTACTGAGAAGAGAATGAATTGTTTATACCTCTAAGAGTAATTTGTGCAATGGCTCTTCACTTCATTCAAGACTTCTTTGTATACAACATTTTTAGTATATCCAATTGGAATGGTAGCATTCCTCTTCAGTAAGATTTTTAGCCCTGATTTATCCGCCATTCTAGATAGAGCAACATAAAGCTATCCATGCGAGAAAATAAGCTTTCGGAGATAAAGGCCAATTTTTTGCAGGGTTTGCCCTTGACTTTTGTTTATTGTTATTGCAAACGCCAATTTAATTAGAAACTGTCTTCTTTTAAGTATGAATGGCAAATCTGTTTTAGCAGTTGACATCACTATTCGTGGAATGAATACACGCTCGCCCACATTTGTCCCTGTGACCACATCTGCTTCTATTGTTCGTTGTCCCAATCTACTGATAATTAATCTCGTTCCATTGCATAATCCAATAGATTGATCCAAATTACGTAAAAGCATAATTGGGGCACCCACTCTTAGTTCTAAAGAATGATTCGGCAATCCGGCAAATTTAAGAGTGTTTAAGTATTATGTGGTGTATAACATATCCTGACTGGTTTCTCTGCCATCGACCTCAACCATTGTATCTGCACTTAGATATGTCTTCTTATCAAGCTCATCAGAAAGCATATTAAGAGTTTCATCATTAATCTTGTCAACATAGTCATTCAATGGAGTCAATATTGCTCTGTTTCTAAAATATGAATGATTCTTGATATTGACATCAAGTTATCATAGACAAAGTTAATTAAGGGCGAAATGGCATCATCATCAGCATCTATTCGCAATTCACTTGGAATCTGAATCCAATCATCATCTGAATCCATGTTGGTACACAGAGTATTGCAATCTCCATCTCCTATTTTCAATACCCAGCTCGCAAAGTTTGCATTGTCATCATTATTAGATAAATTATGTAGACGCATGTTCTCCGTAAGGTTTAAAACTTCACAATATTTCCAAATTTCAGATCTTGTTAATGAAGCAGCTACTATATCTTCTCTTTTCCCCTTTTTAACAACAGGCAAAATCTGTCTAAAGTCACCTCCCAATGCAATAGTTAGCCCACCAAATATTTTGTTTTTGCCAGTATTACCAGCAGCACTCACTATGTCGCGTAGAGTCCTATCGACCGCATCAAATGCATTCTTATGCATCATAGGTGCTTCATCCCATATGATCAAAGATGTTTTTTGAATCACCTTAGCCAAATTTGATTTTTTTGCCAATAGCACAACATGATGCTTCATGAGTCTGTAATGGTATCTTAAAGCGCGAATGTGCAGTCCGGCCACCTGGTAACAACAAAGATGCGATTCCCGATGATGCTACTGCTAAAACAATTTTTCCTTCACTTCGGAGTTTTGTAATTATTGTTTTCCATAAGAATGTTTTTCCCGTTCCACCACTACCATTGACAAAGAAAACTCCACCTTTGCCATTTAGACATGAATCAATGATTTTGTCGAACACTATGTTTTGTTGCAGGTTTAGTCTCGAATGTAAGACATTAAATTCAGATGCAAGATCGTCGATATTGTATGACATTTCTTCGTGTAGCAGGTTGTTTGATAAAAAATCATCATGTTCATATTGTGGAAATGGCATATCCTGAAACTCTTTTAATGATCTACCATTTTTATTTAGGATTGACTCAATCTCTATAAGTGTTTGATTTTGTATCTCATGGTTTGATAAATTGAGACTAATTGATCTTTCATGCCTACGTAGCCTCATCTCTATATCATCAGAAAGTGAGTTCCAATGTTTGTTCCATACATGCAATGGATTTGATACTTCACAGAACATAAGCATCTCTGCAAACATATTTCTCAATTGATGTGCTGTCGCCCACTGTGATGTTTCTGTTAATGCAATGTCCCACTCGTTGTCATCATCTAATAAGCCAAGTGCTATGCATGCTGATTTAAAAGAAGTGTGTGTCTCTCCATCCACAGTTCTTAAATCTCCATACGATGTGGCACCTCTTATTATATGAAGCTGTTAGTTTTATGGACTCAATCCAGTAGATGATATAATAAATTGATTAAATTCTTTATTTATTCATATATTCATGCTTTCCTTTCATGAGATGAATGGTGATTTATTATATACTTGCACATAACCAATACGAATGACATGATGGTTCATGAGATGAACCGGGGTCCACAAGTATATTAGATGTAACACATGTGTATGGATGAGATCCACATACGGGAGACATGTGTGGCAAATCTTATACTTAAATATTATCACAACCAGTGATGAGATTGAACATCTCATACTGATAAGGTTGCAGTACTTTGATCACTATGAGATAGTGTGATTTGTCTCGATCATCAGAATGGAAGATTCTGGATCATAGTGCTGGTACATTTGATGTATTGAAGGACCATGAGAAGCACCTTATAAACACTGTCTTTATTTTAAGGTCTGCTCTCATAATTCCCTAGCAATAGGCTCTCAATCCTGAGACATTAATGAACTCAAGTTTCTATCTATTCATTTGCTTTGAGTCACCAATGAGTGAGGCCAACTGTAGGTCAACACCTCGGTGATTTGGGTACATGGTAGTAGAGCTGTGGGAACATTCAATAGTCAAGATGGAATCTATCTCTAATATCCCCTTGTGCCAATTAATGGATTTATCATTGGTAAGTGCGCACCCATTCCGATTAAGAGTTAATTGGAAAGGTACCTATTGATCATTATAATTAATTGGGGCTCAAGGATAATAAGATATGGATCAAGTTTGGAAGACAGGTCCAATTGATCCATGGATATTGATAGAGGGGTTTACTTGTGGTAATGTGGAAGTTTAGGGTCTTCTATGTAATATTCCTAAGACTGGAGTTCAATTGCATTTATATAGTGGAGTTATTTGCAATTAACTGTGGGCCCGGATTACACATGAGTTGTGGGGTCGCGTGTCCCAGTTGGAGCCAGCTTTCTAAGGAATCCCTAGTGGTCCCCATGCTAGCGCAATTATTAGAAAGTATCTAATTCTAGTTGAACTCTAAAAGGAAAGTTACTATTTTTATTTGAAGTGAGACTTCTAATAGTGGTAATAGTAGACTTACTAATTTTAGTAGAAGTGAGACTTCTATTTTAATTAGAAAGGAATTGGAAAGTTACTAATCATATTTGAAGTGAGACTTCTAATTATGATATGGTAAGTTACTAATTAATTAATGGAAGTAAGACTTCTATTTTAATTAAGAAGAGATAGTTACTAATTTTTGGAAGTAAGACTTCTAATGGAAATTAGTAAGTTGGCTTGCAAAAGCTATAAATAAGAGGAGAAGAAGGCCTTGGACGTCCATGCTTGCTCCTTCCATTGGGATTCACGCCCAAGGCTCTCTAAGTGCAAGTGTTGCACGAGCTCTTCTCCTCTTCCCTCTTCTAGTTTTCCTTCTAGTTCCTCCCTAGAGTTCCTAGTAGTTTTCTCTTGGAGATCCCACCATCTTCTTGAGAAAAGGAGAATCTGATACGGGTCATAGCGTGGAAGATCAAAAGGTCTTGGAGATCCTTATTTGATTAGTGAAAGCGTTTCATCATCAAAGAAAGATGCAACTCCTCCATTAGAGCACAACCGAGCTCCAAAGGTATAATCTACTTCCATGCATGTTGTAGATTTATTTGTTGCTTATATGTTGCTGTTTTTATCTTCTAGATAAATTGTTTTACTGATCATGATGACTGAGATTGAGGACATGGATCTTGGATTGGGTTTTATAGCCTTGTGGATAGTTGATCCCTGCGTCAAGTGGGTCAAGAGATTTTTGAAACCTATCTTAGAGGCCCACCCTATTTTCAACAGAAGCAACATTCTTACATAATATCTCTCACCTGACGTCGGATGCGCATAATATAACCAATGCATCTTCCATGTTTCCTTCTGCTCCACACCTTTTGAGTGCTTTTCCAAGTCCAATTTATTGGAAAGTCAACATATCTTAAATCTCTTGCATCAAGATATTGACGATTTGTTTCAAACCACTGAGTGAACATAGTAATTTCTATTGCAGGTCTATTTAGCATAGATGTCAAACTGTCATAATCGTTGAAAACAACAATTTGTTGATTTTCAAGATGATATTGTAAACGCTCAACCGATGGATTTCTACTATGAAGGTTGTATTCAAAAATTCTCTAGCATGCTTCTGGAGCTGAAACATAACGACAATCAAAGTATTGTTTGATTTCATCAACCTGTCGATATCTCATTCGGCCTGTCGCATCTGGTGACTGTGTGCTTTCCTCGATAATGATAGTTGCTCTATCTGGGCCTTTGTGAATATATTTGTACAAATACTTAATGACTCGTATTTGGCTACAAATCTCAATGTTTAGATGTGCATTATATTTTCTTGACAAAAAAGGATTGTGGGGAACTACCCATCTATTATCTAGTTCAACATATCCTATTTTGACCGTCTATCCATCATTTCTCCGCCTATATGTCGGATAACCAGTATTGTCAAGTGAGGTTTGTTGGTTGAAACGTTTTGGATATTTTTTGCTGCATTTACCGTCAACCATACATGGAGAATTTGGATTTAGCGGACCACATGGCCCATGCATCATACAACGCTTGATTGTTTCATACAGCTCTGGATCTGTGTCAAGATCCGGAATTTCGGCCGAGACCACATCATCTATTTCTTCAGTTGTAGATATCTTATCACATTTATCAAGTATTATCAATATATGTGCATGCGGAAGGCCCCTCTTTTGAAACTCAATGGCGTATATATCTATGAACGAAATAGTGATATACTTTAGTAATAGAAATTGAGAAATAAAAAAAATGAGTTATTTTGCATTGGAAAAATAATTTACCTGCAATAACTCTACCGAAAAGCTTTTTATCCTTTACCTCGTCCATTAATTCTTTCAATTTTATATGGAATACCCTATCAACAATGTCAGGACGATCTTCTGCTTTTTGACCTGGGAATAAGTCTAAAAAGTGTTGGATTTCCTTCCATCTTGGATTGCATGTAAATGTTAAAAAAATATCTGGGCATCTGGCCCAACGGCATATCGCCATTGCATCTTGATACTGTTGAATCATGTAATGCGGGCTTCCTGTAAATGAAGAAGGTAATATGTAGCATTGACCAATTGCTGATGCTCTTGTATCTCCTTGAACTACTGCATCTGAGACACCTTGAAAAAAATCATATCTAAATGCACTCTGGTTATTTCTGACATATTTTACTCTATATTGTTCAATACATGCATATGCGTCCACAATGAACTGGTGTAAGAGTCTTCCAGATAATAAAATCGTCTTTCCTTCATCATTCCTTTCCTGTAACCTATAACAATAGTAGTCTCTCATTGACACATTAGATTTTGACAATCGTGAAGGCTGATTATATAATATGTTGGCATGCCATCCATCTCAATATGGAAATAGCAATGGGTATTGCAATGCCATATAACTTGGATGTAGTTCGCTTATTCTTTGTAAAGATCCCGAGAAAGTTTCTAAGATGATATCTCGGTTACTATTTTCTGAAGATCCTTCACCAATTAATAATGCAGCTACCTCATTTGATGTTGGACGATTATATTGCCTTGGATCCTTATATCTATCATAGAGTATTCTCATCTTTAGATCTCGTGGATATTCACGTCCAAATCTATTTCTTAGTGATCGGAAGCAGTCTACATATGGATTGACACCATCCAGTTCATTTTTTAATGCTTCTATGATTAAATAATCCAAGCCTCCAGATTCTGAATGTTGCGTAAATGCAAGATTTCTATTTTGAACCTCATGTTCGGTGTCATATATATAAAGTTGGGCGAATTTTGGAGTTTCCCTGGGCATTGGTAACAACGATCCAATCTTGTGGTGAGCTTGACCATATATTCTGAATGTAAACGGTCCCACTCCACTTGCTACATTGTAGTCAATATTTGCTCCAAACGAAGTAAATGAGAATGCACTGTTGTTTGCTCGAATGGATTTTTTGAACTTAGATGATTGTTGAATGTTAGAATTTTCCATTAGTGATCTCAAATAGGTAGGAGGATGTTCCAAGAGGGGTAACAGTATCTTCCCGTCTCTACAACACTTATTGAAAATATATCTTCGATCATTAGCTCCTCCTTTAGTTCCTTCTTGTTTCCACATCAAAGCATCACATTTAATACATGCCTCACTTGGAGGGCCAAAGTCTCTCCTTCCAACATTTTGTCCTACATAATAATATTAGGTTAGCAACATTAAATTGACAAACTTGAGCGAAGAATAGGAAAATGTTAAGTATCACTTTGTGTTAAACGTCCACATACTTTTTTGCGAAGAACATCTTGAGCTCATTAATGAAACACGTGGTTCTTTGTCATTGACTCTATCTTGTAACGCCGAACTCTCCTTATTTCCTATATGACAATTTATGGCACTTGACAAAGTTGATAAATCTCGGCGATTTGATGTACGGCGATATCGTAGCTTTATAATTCTTTTTCTCCGAGCAAGTTTAAAGACATAATGTTGATTTTGGGACGACAAACATTGTTGATTGATAGGAACTGGATTATGGACCTCACGTTGCTGTGTCGAGACTTGATGACTACGTTCACAGACTGTCAATAATAGTAAACAATATATTAATAATTAATATTAAATAAAATATAATTATCTAATTACATTATTATAAGGAAATAATTAATAATCTACCTCTCGAGCCCATGGATGAAACACGTGGTTCTTTGTCAATGACTCTATCTTGTAATGTCGAACTCTCCTCATTTCCTATATGACAATTTATGGCACTTGACACAGTCGATAAATCTCGGCGATTTGATGTACAACGATATTCGATCATTCTTCTCATTTTTGAAAGTTGATATTCACTTTTATGCGAATCTGTTTAATGATAAATTTCCATAGAACGACTTATAACAATAATCAATAAACTAATTTTATTTTATATAAAATTAAAATAATATTTATTGAATAGGTTTTCACCAGTAGATGTTATTATTTTTTCATTTTGACGTAGTCTTTTCATCCGTAATAGTTGAATTCGACGTTGCCTTGCAATCTTGGAAGGATTCATATCATCTTGATGTTCCATTCTTAATTAAAGATAAGAGAGGAAGATATTTATTTTTTAGTATCATATAAAAAACACTTATACCTTGTATATGGAAACAAAACTCATGCAAAAGAAAAGGGAGTAATATGCGATCGCTACAAATTTAAAATGGGAAAATAAAGGCAGATAGTAAAAAAAATTACATAAATATTTAAATATTAAACAGTTAATAAAGTGTTAAATGTCAAATATCAAATTAACTAATGGATCAAATTTTAATACATATCAAATCTAAAATATTTAAATTCAAATAAACAATAAGATTAGAAAAAAAAATTAAATCAGTGGCCATCAAGATGGACGGTCATGATCAACTATTAGAGGAGATTTCAATACATATCAAATCTAAAAAGTTTAAAATCAAATAAACAATAAGATTAGACGGTCATGATTAACTATTAGAGGAGATTTCAATACATATAAAATGTAAAAAGTTTAAATTCAAATAAACAATAAGAGTAGAAAAAAAATTAACTCAGTGACCATCAAGATGGACGATCATGATCAACTATTAGAGGAGAATTAGACAGTTGGACCCACCATGGGTTGCATATCAATATTAAATATCGGTTTGATTTATCTTAGCCATGCACAGAGAGATAGGGGAAGATATGATGGTCTTCTTTCAATCCAATTCAAATATAAAATGGGCCTCAATTTTTTGTATTAAGAATGGTTGATCCAAATTGAATAATGTAAGAGAGTTGTAGAGATAGTGGAAGATATGGTTATCCCTTAAAAATCAGTATTAATTGTTATCCCTCGATTATAGGTCACAGTAGATGGATTAGCTCTAGTCAATCATATGTAGATAAGCCTGGTGTTCAGATGAGCAAATAGAAATGTGAATGGGTCCAATTGGTCACATGTTGATAATTTTAGTTGATTTCATATAAAAATTACCATTATATAATCTTACCAACTGATTTTAATTAACTGATATCTGTAATATTTAATTATAATGGCCTATTGCACTAATTGATCATAGCCTATTTAATATTAAATATACTGTGACCTATAATCAAGGGATAGTCTTACTAACTGATTTTAATTAACTGATATCTGTAATATTTAATTATAATGGCCTATTGCACTAATTGATCCTATTGCACTAATATAATTTAATATTTCTAATTGATCATAACCTATTTAATATTAAATCTACTATGACCTATAATCAAGGGATAAAAATAGTAGAGATGTAGGAAAGTTTCCTTTTTCATGCATGAGGCCAACCCAACCCAACCCTATACCTATACAATCATTCCATCAATCATCAACGAACCAAAACATCCAAACAACTTCATGTCACAACCCCACCAAACCAATCGAACATGATAAAAAATATGGGAAAGAATCAACTGATTGATAATGCACACTGTTATAAACAAAAGCGCCTGTTGCACTAATTTTAGTTGATTTCATATAAAAATTACCATTATATAATCTTACTAACTGATTTTAATTAACTGATATCTGTAATATTTAATTATAATGGCCTATTGCACTAATTGATCATAGCCTATTTAATATTAAATATACTGTTACCTATAATCAAGGGATAGAAATAGTAGAGATGTAGGAAAATTTCCTTTTTCATGCATGAGGCCAACCCAACCCTATACCTATATATAATCTTACTAACTGATTTTAATTAACTGATATCTGTAATATTTAATTATAATGGACTATTGCACTAATTGATCATAGCTTATTTAATATTAAATCTATTGTGACCTATAATCAAGGGATAGAAATAGTAGAGATGTAGGAAAATTTTCTTTTTAATGCATGAGGCCAACCCAACTCAACCCAACCCTATACCTATACAATCATTCCATGAAGCATCAACGAACCAAAACATCCAAACAACTTCATCTCACAACCCCACCAAAGTACTCCATGCAATTTGAACTGGTGAGATAGAGATAGAAAGTACAATTTGATGAACTGGCGAGATAGAGATAGAGAGTACTCGATGGATAGAGATAGAGAGTAGTCGATGGTTTTGAAATTGAAATTTCAATCATATTTGACTTATCGCCTTTATTCCTAACATGATGCATGATGGGCCCCACCAGATTTATTCCTTAGACATGATGGGCCCCCACCAGATTTATTCCTTAGACTTTCTTCCTAACATGATGGGCCCCACCAGAATTAAGAGATGAAGAGAGACACTAAAATTGGGTACATCTTTATCAAATCTTTACCGTGTGGTCCCCATTCAATGGGACACACTTATACGAAAATATGTGCATGGCTATTTTGTAGGAAAATTAGAGAATTCAGATTTTCACATCCCTCATAGTAAATGACATACTAATATTCATAATCTAATGCTAGCGTAATATATCTCAAACTCTGATAGAATCTATCAACGTAATTCATGATTTGCATATCTCAACCTTCTTTATAATATTATTATCTATCTAATAGAATGCGAGTCATTCATCAGTGTTTATTCTTAGAAGTCCCACGGGATGACGATATGAGAAATATGTCATTCATCAGGATCTATGACCAAATCGGAATTGGTTTTAGCATGTCAACTCTTGGGCTGGGCACAAACTGCTCCTATTATGTAGGAAAATTATCAAATAATGGTTTGGTGAAATTAGATGGGAAGGGCAATTCCGGAATGAAGGGATGCAAAAAGTTTGAGGACGCGCCACGTGTCGCTCTCCGGAGAATCACCTGCTGTCTTTTATTATATAATATATCAAAATTTGGATTAATCTCGTGCTTCTATCCCTTCATTCGAGGCCCATAAATTTAATAAATTCATATTAAAGAAAAAAATTTGAGATTGGATCTAATGGTCCAATCTATTTGGATAGGTGAAAATTTGATGGATTTAGTGTACTTAAGGAGGTGCCATGTATGTAGATGGTTCGAATGTATCATAAAATCAGGCTGTATTATTTTGTCCATTGCCATAATCCTGCGGATGCAATGATTCCTCCAAATAGAGGGTTCCTCTCCCGTTACCAAACATGCCCTGAGAGTCATAGACGTCCATATGAAATGAATGCATATGAAATGTAATATCCTTTACGGGTGGGCCATGTTTAGATTTGATGAACATCCATCCATGCACAAAAATCTCATGAAATTGGTTTAAACGCTACTAGTTTGCCATATCTGCCCAACACATTTCTATGTGAGCGAGTAGAAACTACTTAAGAGCATGAGTAATAAAATTTAGCAAGCATATGTACCTGTGCATTTAGAGTTCTGGGAATATAATCAAAGTTTACAAATGAGAAGAAAAACTGAAGCTTTAATGTCTAAAATGCTTGCACCACTTCTTTAGCGTCCATCAAATCACTGGAACCTATCAAAATCGTTTCTCCTTGCCTTTTCTAAAGCAGTTAAAAACCACTCTCACTTCAACCTGTTTTGAAGAGGCGACTTTTGGTCCTTAGATAGCACCCGCATCCACAATAATGCCATTTAAAATCATTATAAAATCAAATGAGGTTATTCCATCCTTAGCCTTGTACACAACATCCAAGAGGATCATATAGTTAAGGACTTCAACAAGAATCCCATCTTTTCATATGGAATGGTCCCAACAATGGCTTGTAGGATCTTGAAGCATTTTGTTGACTAATTCAATGATTTTGGAGGGGTCCAAAATCGACCACTATGAAGGAATACATTTCTAGCTCTCCAAATGGTCCACCACATATAAAGAACTCACATTTTTTAGTGATCGTCTCCAATAGAAGGATTTGGGTCGCCATGCTCACATAAGTTATTCCACCATTCCAGTAACTCCAACGGGCGCTGAAAATCGGAATGAAGACCTCCACCATGAGCCAAACTAACTCGCTCTATCATAATCGCATAATATGAGAGCATGCCCAACCGAGCTCTCTACTTTTTCACATATAGGACATTTATCATCCATGGACTTAATATTTTATTTAAAAATAGCTATTCTCGAGATGGCATTTCTGAGACGTTTTCAACCAAACATAACAACCCTTTGAGGGAGGGGGAGTCTCCAAAGAGCTTTCCAGTTAACGAGAGAATGGGGTTATCTTCATTTCTATAGTAGATTACTCTATATGCCGATTTTGTAGTAAGCTGGCCATTCTTCTAATATGATCATATCCTTTTATCCTTATCGAAGGATTTACGAATATAAACTTTACCAATGTCCTCAACATCAATAGGGATGTTAAAAAAGTCTTTGAGAATAATTAAATATCATTTCTTTTCAGCATTCCACAAATGTTTAACTTTAAGTTCTAGGTTAGTCATAGAAGAGAAGGGCATTCTCAATCCATCTTTGTAAGGGATCTAATTACACTTCCACATAGAGATGTTTTCTCCATTACCGATAATCCATCCTATCTTTTCAATAATGAAATTAACCCCTCCATAAATCCCTTTGAAAACCTATAGTTATCTATTATATACTTGGCCTACCAAAGGTTACTTCTAGGACAGTATTTAGCCCTAAAAATTCTTGAGCAAAAAAGGTCCTCATTAGTTAACACCTCCTCCAACAAGTTTTAGCTAAGAGGGTTAGATTATTACTTTTGGTATCTCACTCCCAAGCCCCCTCAGAAATCGGCTTACACAAGTTTGCCCATTTAATAGTATGAAACTTTCTTTTTTCGTCATTCTCACCCCACCATAAGGCTAATAGCATTTTATAAATAGAGTTTGAGGTTTTAATAGGGAGCTGGAGAACAAACATGATATGAATAGGAATGGCAGAAGCTATAGATTTAATTAACACATTTCTAACAACATGAGATAGTAAGGGAATTTACCAAGAGCTTATTTTATTTTTAATTTTATTAGTAAGAGACTTAAAGTTCAAATCCGTATTTTTCCCGATGGATAAAGGATTTCCAAGATATTCATCCTTATCCATAATTTTTATGCCAAGAATGGAATCAATGCATTTGCTTCTCTTTTGTAGGCCTCGTTGCTAAAATAAAATGAAGATTTATGGTAATGAATAAGTTGGCATAAGATCTCACAATAGTCTTTTAATAAATTCTTAATTTCCTTAGCTTCACTAGGTCTAGCATTACAAAAAAAATAAAGTGATTGACACTAAAGAAAAGATGCAAAATACTTGAGGCACCTCTAACCACTCTAGTCCCTTAAATGGTACCCATATTTTCAGAATCAATGAGCATGTGGGATAAGAACATTTCAGCCCCCAAAATGAACAGGTAAGGGGAAAGGGGGTCTCCATGTCTTAGACCTCTTGATGTATAAAAGTTCTCGAAGGGGGGCATTTAACAAAACTGAGCAAGAAGCAGAAGAAACATATTCCTTAATAACTTAAATAAATTTATTATTAAAATGAAAAGCATTAAGTGTCATTAATAAAAAAAAATCCCACTCCATTCGGCCGTAGACTTTTGCCATAAGATTTATGGTAATTAATAAGTTGGTCTGAGATCTCACAATGGTCTTTCAATAAATTCTTAATTTCCTTAGCTTCACTTGGTCTAGTATTACAAAAAAAATAAAGTTATCGACACCTACCAAAAGTGATGTGAAGGGTCACTTGGTGCATGCTTAGGTTGATAGTTGAACCATTTCTTCTACTAATTAATATTTCACGCTTGTTTTACTCCCCTAAATTGAACATTAAAACCATTTAATCGGTTAGTGTTGATCGATTTGGATAATAAAGTGTTAGTATAATCAATGGTTAAATTCAATTATTAAAACCTTTGTTATAATAAACGTTCTTGGTCATCTATTTTGCATCTAATGGTTGGATGATTAGCATTGCCCCCTCTCATGATGATCATGAAGATTTGGGGCCCACTAGACTGTGAAGGCTAGAATCTTGAGGCCTTGAAAAATAGAGTCTGATCCCCTGTTTCGTTGAAACATGAGAACCTGTTCCGGCCAATCAGGTGAGGATACATGTGCAGGTTATCAACTCAGCTGACCGATTTTTGGAATGAATAAAATTAAAGTATGGGGTCTTTCTTACAAATAGGTTAAGATCTATTTCAAAAAAGAAACCCTAGAGAAAAAACGAAAGGAAATGATCCCTTTCGTTCGTCTCTTCCAAGGTTTGTCTGGTTCGTTCATCTCCTCTGGCAACGGTACCCATTAGAGTCCAACCTTCTTCTTCTCATAAGAGAGCAGCCGCCGAGACATCCATGCATCTAGGTATATCTCCTCTCTTTCGCACTCACCCTTGTAGCAAGATGGCTCTTGTAACCTCTTTCTTTTTCAAGTGAGCCTCTCTCTCTCCCCCTCTCTGGCTTTGAACAAGCCAGCCTTTTGTGCTCTTTCATAAGTAGCCATCTTTTTTCTGTTCTCTTTGATGAGAGCTCTTTCATGTAAAGCAACACTGGGTCCACACTCGTCCCCTTGTTCCCTTGGCCCTAGCATCATCTAGAAGTATATGTCTCCTTACCTTTTCTCTCTTAGATCTCTCAACTTTCAGAAGTCTCATGAGAGTTTTCCACCAACATTGATGAATGGATAATAGTGGGACACGTGGACCTCTCCACATCCGCAACTCATATCCACCGACCTACATGTAGCTTATAAATAGAGAAGTGAGTGATGTAAGTGCTAGTGAGGAGTACAAACACAGAGTGCCAGTGCAAGCAAAGTTTGTGTACCGTGAAGTGAGTGAGTGCACGTAGCTGTGTAGTGTCTAGTGTTGTGTAGTGTGTGTTATCCAGTGTGTAGTGACTTCAGGTGAAAAATGTGTTTGCTATGTGCCCAAGTATAAATTGTATTAATAGAATTCAACTTTAACTTTGTATGAATGTGTTGTCGTCTTGGGTCTTGGGTCCACCATAATTAGGGTTGGGCTTCTCTAGTGGTATCTGAACTATCTCTCAACAAATGGTATCAGAGCGAGGCAATGTTAGGGACCGTCCGTCCATTGGAAGTAGCAGCTAAAGGCGAGGCGACGCTATGAAGCTGATCAGTCGGGGACTAAGCTTCTTGGTGGTAGAGATTGATGATGATCTCACTAATCACGATGGCGGATCTCGCGAATGCAACTGAAGGGATTGAGAAGCTAAACAACCACAACTATGATTATTGGCGTATGTGTGTGGAGGCATATCTTCAAGGCCAAGATTTATGGGAGATCATTAGCGGCACTGACACTACAGCACTGACGAATGATAATGTGGAGGCACTGCGCAAGTGGTGAATCAAAGCTGGGAAGGCTATGTTCGTCTTAAGGACCACAGTGCAGAAGGAGCTGTTAGAGCATATACGAGATGCTGACACTCCGAATAGGGCATGGGATGCGCTGGCTACACCGTTCTCCAAGAAAAATGATGCGCAGCTTCGATTTTTAGAGAACAAGCTTGCATCTATCACTCAAGGTACGTTGACTATTAGTCACTATTTTATGAAAGTAAAGGCACTTTGTCAAGAGATCTCTTAGCTTGATCCAGACTCGCGAGTCAGCGAAGCTAGGATGAAACGGATAATCACACTGGGATTGAAGCCCGAATATAGCGGATTCATGACAGCCATCAGGGGTGGCCAACTCAACAGTCTCTTGTAGAGTTAGAAAGTCTTTTGGCAAATCAGGAAGCGCTAGCCAAACAAATGGCTGGAGTAACAGTGAAAAACGAGGAACATGCGCTCTTTGCTAGGAATGGCAAATTGGCGATGAAGCCAAGAAGGAAGGAGATTGCTGAAGCTAATCGGTGGAGGGACAGTTCCCAACCAGGGGAAGCTCCAAAAGGTAACACTGATGATCGACGACAGATAAGCTCTCGCCGAAGCCTCGAGTGTTATAACTGTGGCAATAATGGCCACTTTGCACGTGAGTGCAGATGTCGAAGAAGAAGACCCATGAAGGGAATGTGGTGACCAAAGCGAATCACCAAAGTGAGAGCGAAGAAGAATGGGATTGTAAAGCGTCTATGGCAATCATTGAGGACATCAGACTACCGAGTTCTAATATAGCAGGTTGTAGTACCTCAAGAAGGTCTGATGAAGGCACAAAAGTTGATGAAGAAATAGCGCTCACAGCAGTCTCTGACACTAAAGTCATCAATTACGATCGGGACTGGATCGTGGACTCGGGATGTTCAAATCATATGACGGGCGACAAATTGAAGTTCTCAAGCCTAGGTGAGTACAAAGGTGGCAAAGTGGTGGTTACAACAAATAACACGCGGCTACCGTCGGAGAAGCCATTTGTGTGCCCAGATTCAACGAAAATGAGGCCCATTTGCAGCAGGTCTTCCATGTTCCAAGTATGAAGAAGAATTTATTGTCTGTATCGCAATTGACCTCATATAGTAATTTTGTCGTATTTGGGCCAAATGATGTAAATGTATACCACAATATAAAGCCATGTGAAAAGCCTATTATGATGGGGCAAAAACTAGACTCCGTCTGTGTCATGTCGGCCGAATTAGCATATGTGAAGAAGACCCGTCAAAATATTACAGCTGATCTATGGCATGCCCGACTGAGGCATGTGGGATATAATAGGTTGAAGGTAATGATCGATAAGTCTATGGTGAAGGGACTTTCACAATTAGAAGTCCATAAAGACACAATGTGTGTAGGTTGTCAGTACGGAAAAGCTCACCGACAGCCATACATTGAATCCAAGTATCAAGCTAAGAAGCCTTTGGAGATAATCTACTCAGATGTATTTGGCCATGTGAAACCACAATCAATCAGCGGTTTAAGATATATATGGGTGTACTTCATCAAGGAAAAGTCAAAAGTGTTCTGGAGTTTCAAAATAGAGTCGAAGGTGAGATCGGCCTTCAGATTCGATGCTTGTGCACCGACAATGGAGGAGAATATACAGCAAATGAATTCTCTACATATTTGAAGAAGGCTGGCATTCGACGATGTGACGCCCCGGAGTCCCACATCGACTATAGAGAGAAAAGTGATTAGGATTATATATAGAGCTTACACCCTTATCTTGCATGAGGCCTTTTGATGGGTTGAGGCCCATCAGAAACAAAATCATGAGGCCAGTAGGCCAAAGTGGACAATATCATGCATGGGTAAGGGGTGGGGCGTTACTAATGGTATCAGAGCCGACTCTCGACTAGTTCGAGTGTGGGTCCCCTGCCGTGGTCTGGTGCAAGTGGGCGGGTTTCCATGTGGACGGGCCAAGAGGGCTGGCAGGCTACAGGGACTGACAGGCTACACATGGACGTGCAGCCTTAAGGGGGGTGGAATGTGACGCCCGGAGTCCCACATCGACTATAGAGAGGAAAGTGATTGGGATTATATGCAGAGCTTACACCCTTATCTTGCATGAGGCCTTTTGATGGGTTGACACCCATCAGAAATAAAACCATGAGGCCAGTGGGCCAAAGTGGACAATATCATGCATGGGTAAGGGGTGGGGCGTTACAGACGACAGCTGACCTATCCATACTCTCCACAACAAAATGGAGTGGTGGAGAGGAAGAATCGACATCTGGTAGAAACCGCGAAGAGCATGAGCATGCAAAGAATGTGCCAAGCGAGTTCTGGGCAGAATGTTTGAAGACAGTAGCACATATAACCAACCGACTACCACAGGCAAAGCTGGGATTTGTCTCTCCATATCAAAAGCTATGGAAGATCAAGCCAACAGTAAGTCACTTTAGAGTGTTTGGTTGCATGTGCTATGTACTTGTTCCAGATTAACTTCGCAGCAAATTTGAAAAGAGGATTATTCGGTGCATATTTGTCGGATATGACACCAAACGTAAAGGGTGGAGGTATTGTGATCCTACCACCCACCGATGCTACACATCACGAGATGTGGTGTTCGATGAGGCGTCTTTATGGTGGCTACCAGTAGCTGCAGTATCGCCAAGTCAAGAAGACTGGGATGATAACCATCAGCCAAAATTAAGCACTAAAGATGATGAACAAGAGATTGAAGTAGAAATGCCTAGTGAAGAATCTCAGACTCCGTAAGACAAGCCCGCCAGCCCATGAAAAAGTGGAGTGCATGTGACACCAGAGGAAGCTAGGCCAAGTCAACTAGAGGTAGAGGAACAGCCACAACAACTAAGGAGATCCACCAGAGCGAGAAAGCCGAATCCGAAGTATAAATAGGCTAATTTGGCGCAAGTAAGTAAAGCTTCAATGCCAACTTCGAATCAAGAAGCATGGCGAAATAGAGAAGAGCTAAAGAGATCAAGAAGGCTAGTGTTGAGGGGGAGAAATATAAAGAGCACTGGGCCCACACTTGTCCCCTTGTTCCCTTGGCCCTAGCATCATCTAGAAGTATCATGTCTCCTTACCTTTTCTCTCTTAGATCTCTCAACTTCCAGAAGTCTCATGAGAGTTCTCCACCAACATTGGTGAATGGATAATAGTGGGACACGTGGACCTCTCTACATCCACAACTCATATCCACCGACCTACATGTAGCCTATAAATAGAGAAGTGAGTGATGTAAGTGTTAGTGAGGAGTACAAGCACAGAGTGCTAGTGCAAGCAAAGTGTGTGTACCGTGAAGTGAGTGAGTGCACGTAGGTGTGTAGTGTCTAGTGTTATGTAGTGTGTTGTCCAGTGTGTAGTGAGTCCAGGTGCAAAATGTGTTTGCTATGTGCCCATGTATAAATTGTATTAATAGAATTCAACTTTGTATGAGTGTGTTGTCTTGAGTCTTGGGTCCACCATATTTGGGGTTGGACTTCTCTAGTGGTATCAGAGCTATCTCTCAACATTTCATGAGTCCACTTTCATAAGAACATATAGAAACGAAACCACTGGCTAGTGTTCCACCTTTTTATTTTATTTTTAAATTCCAGCAGTACTTTTATGTAAAAGAGCTAGAAGAGCTTGCTATCTTCTCTTTTTGTATCTTGTTTTTCAACCATCTTCTCTTCTACATAGGCTTTCTTCTTCTCCCACTTTACCTCTTATTAGCGTTTTGATATTCTCTTCTGCATGTTAACTTTTCTTATCTTTTATATATCATAAATGATATTGGAAAGTAGAACAGATTCTTCTCAGAGTACTGGTCACTTGATCTGGCCTCTCTTACACCTTTCACCATATCCCATATCCCATTCAGTTCTTTTTTAGATGTTTCTACTTTGCTTTTTCCAATCGTCATCTTCCTTTTTCTAGGCATATGGCCATGGAGTCTTTTATAACGAACATAGACCCACTTGTTTCATCTCATCTCCCCATTTGGGTCATGACCATACTTACATGTATGAATTCATGAAATTCCTATTTGTTGATGGAAATCTATTATCTGTCCAGGAAGATGGAATCCATTGGACCATTCAATCCCCTTCATGGATAATTTAGGAAGGCCTATTAGAAAAAATGTTAATATCATTTACAAGTAAAATGCCAAACACGCTCTTACCCAGAATAATAGAGGCTTTACCTCACTCTAATTTTATTAGTAAATGATATTAACATAATGGAGGCTTTACCTTACATTCTTGTCTGGATAATGAAGGCTTTACCTCACTTTAACTGTACTAGTAAAGTGCCAAACACGCCCTAAGCTGTTTGAGCAGTTCACTTGTAGAGTGAGTTGAAGTAAATGGTTACTTTAAGAGACAAGAAAAAAAGAGGGTCATATACAACATATAAAATTTCAAAACCCACCTTCCTAGTTTTTTTTTTCTTTTTTTTTTTTTTTTTTTTTGAGAAAACTACTTGAAAAATCCTCATAGTGAGCCATGAGTAAGGAGAGGACCCAGCTTGACTTCAGAGACGGGAGGGGTCCTTTGGGTGGGTATCTTCTCTTTGTTTTGTTGTTTAGCGATGTTGTCGATATCGACAAATATGCGAAATCCCTTTATATATCGCCCTGTATCTGCATTTCTTTGTCAGATCATTTTCATCGTTTCCAACTTGAGCTGTGGCGATTTTCCTTATCAGAAAACACCTACATGGAATTAGTCAAAGTGGTTGTTGGATTCCATTAAAAGGTTGGTACACACAATAAATCTCTTCTTATATTGCATCATCTACCCTAAATGAGGATCAGCTTGATTCCGTTTCACTATTGACTTGTTAGAAGGCATAGAACTGTGGTCTAAACCCTAAAAATGCCCTTTGAAACCGTACATGTCGTCCAATATATGACTCACTGTATGTAGCTTTGGGCTTGGTTAATGGCGATTTTCATTTTGGTCTTGGTTAATGGCGATTTTCGTTTTGGATTTTAGGGTTTGAAAATGGGTTTCTTTTTTGCAGGCACTGTTTTTCTCTATTACATTCTTTCTATAAGTGGCACTTAGAATATATTTTTTTTATTACCACAATACATTACTCTAATATGAATAGAAACCTTATTGAATGATCAAACATATCCCAGCATGGGCATTTAAACAGTGGCTAATTGTTTTGAAATATAAAGTTGCTCTGTCTTTCAAGATGTATGTATCTTTCATATTTCTCTAAATTCTGTTCTTGTGATTTGATGACAAAATGTATGTAACTTTCATATTTCTCTAAATTCTGTTCTTGTGATTTATGACAGAATGTATGTATCTTTCATATTTCTCTAAATTTTGTTCTTGTGATTTGATGACAGAATATATGTATCTTTCATATTTCTCTAAATTTTGTTCTTGTAATTTGATGATAGCATGTCAGTGAGCGAGGTGTTGGTTATATTCCACTATGATGGTGACTTCCAATTCGATATAATCCGTCCGGTGTACAATGGAGGAAATAAAAAAATAAGATATTTACCGACGGACATAACATATGACTCATTGGTTAACGAAGCAGCTGAAGCATCTAATTGGGACTCATCCATCCAGAGATTAAGCATACAATACCTTCATCACAATGGACGGGCATTTGCAATGGCAAGCATTGACGACGATAATGATGCGAGGAGAATGTTCAAAGCATCGGGGAATGATGTGAATGAGATATATTTATATGTCTTCAACGGTCCGAAGAACAGGCAATGTATAGGAGGAGAAAAATGGAGGTGTGTGCATAGTTTGTATCGCTAAATCAATAGATTACCAAATGGTAAGTATGTCTTCCTACTTGCTTATTGTCCTTTGTTGATGCATTCTAGGTATGAACGGAATGTTCGAGGTCACAATTGTGCCGAAAAAAGTGAGGACCTCGTCAAGAACTCGTACGAAAAAGCAAGCCATAGAGCGAACGTCCGCATCAGAGCTACCTACCATTGATCTCCGTGAAGACGATGACATGCATTTCCCTTCCGTGCATAATGAATGCAGTCCACATCAGGCAGCAGGACGATATTTTTATTGATGATATTGATGTTGGAGTGAAGAATCATGATGAGATTCAGTCCGATGAACAGCCTGCGATCATACAGATTCGTCGGATCCCAGATGTGAAGGTCGAAAGCAATGGTGTCGAGGCTAATCTAGCTAACACTGTAAATCGTTTAAATGAAACTTTAGTTGTTGATTTTGAGGACAAAATGGAGCCTGAAGAGGCAGCTCAGGTGGGTTGGCCGTGAGTTCCCTGATCGACAGACGTTTAAGAATACTCTTGCCAAGTTTACAATTTATGCCAACTTCACTCTTAAACACCTGAAGACCAACTCGACCAAGGTGACGACTGGCTGCAACGATGGGGGTTGTCCTTGGCGGATCCACGCTTCTATTGTAGAATCAGGACCACAATTTAAAGTTAGAACGTACAATCCTAAACATCGATGCTCGAAGCCAATGATGGGCAAGGCACATCGACAAGCAAGCTCCGCCCTTATTTCTGAATTCATCATGGATAGAGTCCGACAGAACGTCGATTTAAAGCCGAAGGAGATAATGAATGACTACCAAATGGAATTTGGGTCAACTATTAGCTATAGGAAGGCACTTATAGCAAAGGAGATGGCTCTGCGTATCGTGCGAGGATCATATGAGGAGTCCTTCTAGCTTCTGCCTTTTTACTGTATGGAATTGCAGAAAACCAATCCTGGCACAATAACAAACATAGACACCACGTCTGATGACCGTTTTCGAAGATATTTTTGGGCATTTGGACCCTGTATTAGGTCTTTTACGTCTTCGCTGAGACCGATGATTGCTGTAGACGAAGCACATCTCCGAGGCAAGTATCCCGGTGTCTTGCTTGTAGCCGTGACATACGATGCGAATCATAAGCTACTACCCATAGCCTTTGCCTTTGCGGAAGACGAGCGTCGTGATAGTTGAGAATAGCTCCTTGCAAACTTGTTCATAACGCTTGGAGAGCCACCCAATTTTACCTTTGTTTTTTACCGTCAGAGGGTCTTATTCCAACTCTCCAGAACACTATACCCTCCGCAGTGCACTGTTACTGTTGCCGTCATATTGCTAAAAAAAATCAAAACCACTTTCAGCGACGGGGCAATCGTTCTGAAATTCTGGCGTGCCGCAAAGTCCTATAGGCCTCATGTTTATGAAGCATATAATGATGGATATACGTGCAGTCAACTAAGAGGCGTTCAGCTATATTGAGGCAATTAGGAGGCACCGTTGGGCAAATGCATACGTACAAGGACGTCGGTATGACATGCTGACTAACAATGAGGCTGAGTGTACTAACAGTCTGTTAAAGGACACAAGGGTACTGCCTATTGTAAAACATGTCGAGGAGATACGTGCCAAGTTAATGGAGTTCTATCAAAAGTGTCATATTCAGTCAGAAAATGTAACCTCTCATTTAACTCCGTATGCAGAAAAAATCTTGAGCTAAGAAATGGAGGAAGCCCGCAGGGTTCATGTTCGCGTTGCTGGCATGGTCGAATTTCAAGTTCAATCCGCAGAATATGTGGACGTAGTTGATCTCGAACGCAGAACATGTACATGTCGTAAATGGGAGATTTTGGGCCTCCCATGCTGTCATGCACTGGCATCAATGAAGGTAAGAAACTATGATCCATATGCGTTTTGCGAGCATTGATATACCTGTCAAGCGTTTATCGTACAATGTATAGTGAAGTTCTGCATGCTACATGGGATAACAAGCAACGGGAAGACACAATTCAAGAAAGAGTTCTTCCACCACTCGCAGCTAAACAATCGGGGTGTAAAAAAAAAAGGATTCATACCGAAGATCGTGGGCGCCAACGAAGGGTAGTTACGTGCTCCAATTGTAAGGAGAGGGGGCATAACCGTGGAGGTTGTCGCAATCCTCCACATGATTTGGGGATGTAAATGGGTTGTTCAAGGCATGAACAGTGCAGTGCAGTGCTTGTTTTGGTATGGTATTGTATGTAAATGGGTTCCATGTAGGCTTGAAGATTGCAGTGATTTTTTTATAGATTTGGTGATGTAAATTGGTTGTTCAAGGCTTGAAGAGTGCAGTGCTTGTTTTGGTATGACTGCTGATGTAAATGGGTTCCATGTAGGCTTAAAGACTGCAGTGGTTTTTTTGTAGATTTAGTGATGTAAATGAGTTGTTCAATGCTTGAACAGTGCAGTGCTTGTTTTGGTATGGCTGCTGATGTAAATGGGTTCCATGTAGGCTTGAAGACTGCAGTGGTTTTTTGTAGATTTGGTGATGTAAATGAGTTGTTCAAGGCTTGAACAGTGCAGTGCAGTGCTTGTTTTGGTATGGCTGTTGATGTAAATGGGTTTCATGTAGGCTTGAAGACTGCAATGATTTTTTTGTAGATTTGGTGATGTAAATGGGTTGTTCAAGGCTTGAACAGTGCAGTGCTTGTTCTGGTATGGCTACTGATGTAAATGGCTTCCATGTAGGCTTGAAGACTGCAGTGATTTTTTTTTTGTAGATTTGGTGATGTAAATGGGTTGTTCCATGCTTGAACATCACATTGCTTGTTTTTGGTATGGCTGCTGATGTGAAAGGGCTCCATATAGGCTTGAAGATTGCAGTGACTTTTTTTTTTTTGTAGATTTGGTGATGTAAAAATGGGTTGGTCCATGCTTGAACATCACATCACTTGTTTTTTGTATGGCTGCTGATGTGAAAGGGTTTCCTTTTTATCTATTGTGTTTTGCTGCTTTTGTAAGTATTGGACGACTGTATTAAATGATGGAATGTGAATGGTGCTAAGAAAGTTTTGAATATAAATGGAGAATTTTGGCTGATCATAGACGTCTGTAGGATTCACATTATAAAACAAGCAAACCAGTTGATTTTGACAAAATAAACTATCGATATCGACAACATAAACTGTCGATATCGATAACTTTTATTTGTTCTAGCAGCTGCCGAGTTACAACTTTTAATTCATTAAACTGACGAAACTAGTCGATAGCGACAACATGATGTTGTCGATATCGATAACTTTTATCTGTTCCAGCAGCTGCTGACTTAATTTTAATTCATTCAACTGACGAAACTAGTCAATAGCGACAACATGATGTTGTCGATATCAACAACTTTTATCTGTTCCAGCAGCTGTTGACTTACAACTTTTAATTCATTCGACTGACGAAACTAGTCGATAGCGACCACAGATATTGACGATATCAACAACTTTTATCTATTCCAGCAGCTGCTGACTTACAACTTTAAATTCATTCAACTGACGAAACTAGTCGATAGTGACAACATATGTTGTCGATATCGACAGCTTTTATCTGTTCCCGCAGCTGCTGACTTACAACTTTTAATTTATTCCACTGACGAAACCAGTCGATAGTGACAACATGATGTTATCGATATCGACAACTTTTATCTGTTCCAGCAGTTGCTGACTTACAACTTTTAATTCGTTCCACTGACAAAACTAGTCGATAGCGACAACATGATGTTGTCGATATCGACAACTTTTATATATTTCACCAGCTGTTGAGTTACAACTTTTAATTTATACTACCGACAAAGTAATCGATATCGAGGACTGGCTGATCCAGTAACTACTGACTTAAGATTGAAGGTCTGTCCTAAAATGGAGCAAATAAAATTGGTATTCAATTTCACATTAAAGATTGAGACACTAATTCATTGCATTCATCATCATACAAGATGTTCACAGTTAAATAAACCATCCTTTATTTCATTGAGTCAATTATAGATTCAACATGCACAATGTACAATGTTCATTCTTTCTGAAATATAAGATGTTTAAAAGTATATATTGCCAATAAATACATCCAGGTTGCATCATCTTTAAACATGTACAGGAGTGACACAACCACCCAAAAAAAATGTAAACATGCATCATCCAAGGAAAAAAGAAACAAAACATAAGCTCCAACACTGCTCAGCCAATTATGACATTCAGCTGCAGTAGATCAAATGCCCCATATTCACACAATAACAAGACTGACATCATATGAAGTCACTCAAGTCAGTCAAGCCCAGACTGTTGGCATTCAAAGTCCAACTCCGTTTGAATATCTCTACGACAATTTTGCTGCGAAAGTAGGGGATATCTTCTTGAGTGAAGTTGATGTTACGGCGGTGCACACAGTGTTCTGCAACAGCCAATGCAAAGATTCTACAGTCATTTCCATTTTGTTGACGAGGGATGTCTGTCTTTACTAGCCAACTCCATAGATACGGGTCCGACCACCCGAAATTGCTATACCTTTCATTCAACCATGCCACCTGCGACAAGCATTCACAATGCACTCTTAGATTAAATCAGAAATTCGTGTACGTCGCTCCAAAAATGGAACGAATCAGAATACAAATATATCAATATGTAAGAAGAGATAACATACAAATTTCGCTGCGTGTTTTATCGATCGACGATCGCCATCCATGCTATTGTAGAACTCCCATCGCTTCTCGTCAACATATCTGACCAACAGGTGAAGTGTGATTTGTGATGGACTGCAAAAATCAGCGTGTGTGTCTCCCTTGCGTCCATCACCCTATGTCTGTGCTTTCCAAACACAGCTTTCACGGCAGAATCAGAACCATTCGACCACCAACTCTACATCCAAGAAACAAAAGATGTTCAGTTGGAGCCTACAACTTGAAACTTGTAGTATGCGAGTGTTTCAATCAGTTAATACTTACACACACGCTTGGGTCAGCAATGAAACATGAATCAGATTCATCCCTCAATATTTCAAAATAGTAATACATGACGTTGGTGTCCATCCAGGTTCCATCTTCAAGCACCTTTTTCAGGTCCGAGCTGGGGATCATTGTGCAGATGCTATCCAACTCATCCTTTCTGTAATGACTCATCAATAAGTCCAATAAATGAACAAGTATAGTAACTTTTAAAATTCAAGGACTAAACATAACGTATCTACTCAGGAAGAGGCTTCCCAATTAGAGTGTAACTCCGCTTCCCAATTTGAGCACTAGAATATGATATGGATAATAGAATGGATATTCTATCCATAACATGAAATTTTGTATTTTTTTAATAGACTCCCCCTTTTTTCTTCTTGTCTCATCCTCTTCTTCTCTTTTCTCAAGAGTTGTATTTCTTTCCATTTCATGGGTCTTCTCTATCATTCCTTTGTGGAGATGAAGAGAAGCACCCATTTCAATACTTGGGGCATGTCACATTTGTCCGTGGCCTCAAGTTGAAGATGAGGGATGTCCATCTTTTGTGCATTCTAGTTGTTGAACCTCAATACTATAGTTTTTTTTTATTATGTTTGAGAATTGAGATGAAATGTTGGGTTCCCATGGATTGGATTGAGTTAAAAAAAAATTACATTTTGTGCAATGTAGCGAGTGAGCATTCAGAATGGTATTAGCTTTAGTGACAGATTTAGTATGGTGATTGGAGCATACTATTGTTTCTGTTGCATTCTTATAGAGCATGCTATTGTTTCACTTGTAGGAATGTGAAGTATAGTTGTTGAGAATGTAATGTATTAGTTGCCATGAGAGGTACTAAAAAAGGGAAATGAAGGAGTCTTGGGTCGGGATGTGCATGCAGGAAGAACAAATCATAAAAGCTTCAATTATAAGTGTAAATTTCTACAGTGTAACAAGCTTCCTCAGACAAAGACAATGCTCAACTATAGGTCTGGTCAAGTTTCCATTGACGTTTAATTGAGATTGAACCTTCAATCCATCATTTCACAAAGCAAACACATATTCTGGCAAATTAACCGTATATATATATAAATATATGCTTATATATGAACAAGTAGTTATTTGTCATAAATGCAAGGCACATGAGATTAGTTATCTTACCTTTCCTCGTAGTATTCTTTGAATCCGTTGAGAAAAAACTTATCAAGCTTAGACAACACGTAATTGCTTTGAACCATAGAATGATCGTAATCTTCAAACTTCAATGGTACTTTGCGCATACGCGGTAGCCGTTTGATCCTCCATACAAGTGAATCGAGTGTAGCGAAAGGGGCTGAAACCACCAAACCGGACTCGCTTGAGACTGGGACTGGAGAGGTGAACAATGTTCTGGTTACTTGGGGGGTACCTAGTACTTCAATATTTGGTGATAAGGCAGGAGACTGAGGCCTACTACCAGAACCCTCTATCATCAACTGTTGGATGGGCTCGTAAACTGGCACGGCAGTCTTTTTGGTACTTTTTTTTCCCGAACTCTTGACAACAGCTCTTTTCCGATGCTTAAACGTTATTGTAATTTTCTTCTTCACATCTTCATCTTTGGACTGCAAGGAGCTATACCCACCCATTGAAAAGTCATCAAAGGTTGTCCCAAAGGCACCCTTAAACTTTATCATTTTTTTACAGATTGAGGTGGTGAGCTTCTCAATAGACACTTTCCGGCGCTCCGCTTTATGACAAGAGCGCTCTAAACGAGCCACCAGATCCTCCGCCTGAAAACAAAACACACCCAACATTTATTTATAAAATCATACCAGCAAAGAAAATGTTATAATCGCAGAAAAAATATACGTAAAACATTGTTTCATGCAGTAACTTAAATTGTTTGTTTTCAGCCTACATGCTTTTGTGGGATAGTGATCTCCGCGGACTTGATGGTCTCCGCCGCCTGGCCCTCCTCCGCATGCTCCCTCTGAGCTGACCTCCCAATATACAAAAGAGAGTTTTCACCATACCATGTCAAATGCTCCTCGGAATGGGCATTCTCCTTACACTTCTCCCCTTTTAGAACCAGTTCTGATCTAGCAGCCCATAATGCCTCTACCTCCTCGTCCACCTGCGTGCTGTAATCAACGACAACATACCATGTTCATTCTCGTCTGACGAATGGCATATTGAATGGTGGTGGCACTAATTGTTTGAAGCCGAACTGCTTCATAACACACCACGTATTGTGTCGTTCCACGATCCAATAAAAGACAAGGACGGTGGATGACAAAAATAGAGCACGATCTCCCTTCTGTACCTTCTCTAAAAACTTTTTTCCATAACCCTGATAGGGTATCCGATTGAACTGCATACGACATGAGTTAGGAATGATTAGTGAGTTTGTACAAACAATGTAGTATGTTAAACATATAAACCAACTCGATTTCGCAACAATTTTATTCATTACCCCATCAACCTTCAGATTGTTCAATTGATTTCTAACTCCCTTCACTGTTGCGATAGCTGGGTATTCTTCAAGCCTCTTCTACCAGGTCTTAAACAATGGAAATTGTATATCCTTCTTCTAGCTATCTGCCGGTTTAGGACACCGCCCCATTGACATCCTCGTGTTGGCCCAGAGCTACACCATTACACAAAAATAAATAAATGTTATATACGATTGAATTAATACGCAAAACTGAAACACAGTGTTAAGAATGAGAACAAATACATGTAACAACTGAAGAGGCCCAATGGGTGTCCTGAGTTGGTGTCCTTCCTCCTCTCCTTGTACAGTAGAACCTTGATAATTTAATACCCGATTAATTAATAACCTCGCCAAAATAATATTTTTTTCCGGTCCCGACTTGGGGACAACATACTAAATTAATAATTCACTAAATTTATAAGATAATAGAAATTTGAGAATTCATATAGACCCTATGCAATATATAAATTAATAATTTCTTAATGCATATGTAATTGATTATACATTTAGGATTCCTTCATAAAGAATGAATCAATTGTGACTTGTTGCTTCTTGAAATTTATGTCACCTTGAATCTCATCTCGGACTTTTCTTAACATGGTAAGAATTTCTGGTGTTGTCTTCTCATGGTGCAATAAAAAATTATTCAATGTCTTCGCTGCTTTGAGAGCTTCCTTTCGTGAAGGCGGCTCCATAGCATCACTTTCATCTTCAACTTCTTCACTTTGCTCATTCCATGATGTTCTCAATCATCTCCTCATCAGTCAATATCTCTGAAGTTGTGTTATTCTCTTTAGGGTAGTTCAAGAGGTATTCGGCATCCATTCCATTATGATAATTCAACCCTTTGAACAAGGTACAACAATAAATATTTTGTTGAATTTTTTAAGAAAATAAATAATAGTTTGATAAATTAATAAGTTATTAATTAATGAATAAATCAATAAGTTATTAATTAATGAATAAATTAATAAATTATTAATTTATCGATTATTTAATATCTCGCTAAATTAATAGATTTTGCCCGTCCCAAGGCTATTAATTTAGAGAGGTTTAACTGTACATTCTTCCCATCTTCTCCCTGTTCATGCTTCCCCTCCTCTCCTACCCTAATCTTCTCCTTATTCCACTGAGTAGCGTTTGCCAACATCCTATAAAGACTCGCAAGACAAGCCGGCATCCATGCGTAAGGCTTAAAATCTTTAAACAATTCAAGAAGATAGGCAGGTCCTCGGGTACCAGAAGTTAGCGACACAATTTGGCCGGACACCAAGAAGAAGAGGTAGGCCCGTGTAGCCTGAATCTCATAATCCTTGTATTTTTTCTTCTTCTTCTTTTCCTCCAGTTCTTCAGCCTTGAAATTGTTTTCTAGCCACTTAAATTTCAATGTCTGGCCGACATAATCAACCTTCTTTCGTGGAGTGATACCGAGCAACTCCTGACATACTGATTGCACTAGTCTCCCTAGGAAAGCTCGACCCGTTACTCGGTCTCCATCAATTGGTAGGCCGTATATATAAGTAACGTCTTTCAACGTAACAGTTGCTTCACCGGATGGAAAATGGAAAGAGTTTGTTCAATGCCGTGACTAACGCGTGATATATGACCATACGACTTATCTCTGCCAAATGATGGAGACTTGTCTGCCTCACATACTCCTTTTGGGTTCTTGTAAGCCCCCATATTGCTGCGTCCGGGTTTGTTGGGATGCACCAGGGCGACCGAACTCCTGATAGTATCAAGTGTTACAAGGGTAGTTAGGAATCACACACCATTTGTAAACAGAAGGAAGATATATAAAGTCCATTATGAAAGACCATATTTAGAAATGCATATACCTCTCCACCACGAATTCTCTCCGATATATGGTATTGTTGGTTATATAGGAGAACTTTTGGAGCCTCTTCGGGCTATTCTTCGTTCGTCTGCATAGTAACAAACATAACTATTAATACTTTTCAATTCATAGATGCGTTAGCGACAAAGAAGGAGAGAGATTTTATGCAAAATATACATCTAATCGACATTATATTAAAAAAAAGATTGTCTCATTGTTCATTGGACTGCACACCCTGTGGCAGATCAGGTGTTTCATACATAAAAAGGCGTTCAACTTGCACACTCGGTGGCTGATCAGGTGTTTCAGTTAGATCCAAAAGATTCAGGCCAAGTTGTGCTTCTTTCAAATCCTTATGCATCTGTGGGAAGGTTTCATGACACTGATCACTTGAGATCAAAATCAATGAGAAGGAACAATTACGTAAAGAGTCAAGGGCTCAGCTATATCAATGTGATGCCATCTGTAATTGGCTAGCAAGTACGTTCGCTCCCTTTCTTTGAGTTTCTAATATAAGTTTAGGGTGTCATTTGGATTAGTCCAAATTCCAAGCGGCATGAATATGTAATAACAATTGATGGCTACTTATCAATTCCATTTGTATTTGGGCATTGCAGAAATCAGAAATAAAATTTAGGTGGATGCTTTTATTTTTCTTTTTCAAATCTTCTAAGGTAAACCAATGTCGATTTTTGTATAGGTTGATTAAAAATCAAAATAATTATAGCTTTTTTAATAAGTCTCTGGTGTGTGGAAAGCCTAAAAGCTGCATCCCACCAAATGTGGTTTCTGATGTTCATGCATGCTGCTCCAAATGCACGGTGGAAAGTAGTTAGCTATTGTGCTCCCAAGTTATTCGATACCTTTTGATTTGGTTGGCCTTTTAATTCATCGTTATTATTTGAAAAGATAGAGAAAACGAAATGAAAGAATCCAAAGAAAGATAGTTAAGGCTAGAAAACACAGCTTATTGAGTTCTTAACATAAGATACATGTAGGATGGAAAAATGTTAACATAACGTATTAAAGGAACTACTCTCAGTATGCACTATTATATGTTAGTAAAAAAGAAGTATGTACAAACAAATAATAGATTGTTAAACATCATCGGATAAAAGGAAGCTCCGGTAAATGGGGTAAAAGAAAGAAGCGAAAGATGACACGCTTGCGCAACCCGTGCTAAGCTTGTACCAACGAAGGAAGGAAACGGTTATAGGCGGAAAAATTGACCTTGGGTTTCGTTTAAAGAAAGAAAAAATGCTACTCTTTCCAGCGAGTATAGAAGGCTATGGTAGCCAGAGGCCTCTAACTCCTATTACCACCGGCCTTGTACATAGGGAACACTACCGCAGCTGCTACAGGCCCTTCGTCCCCTTCCTCGATGTCGGAGTGTGCGGCTTCCTCCTCGGACACGAGGAGAACAACAATACAAGGAATATACAAGTAAAGAAAGAAAGGTAAAAAGACATATAGGAATAGGCCAAGCAAAACAATAGGCAACTGGCTGCCCCTTTGGTAGCTGTACCGGGCTGAGTGGAAGCAGGAGCTGCTTGCCTTGGTTTGGGAGTGCATAGTATTTATGCCTGACCGTACCTAACATCGAGCCGTAACCTAGATAGACCAAAAGTAGAGGATACTGACTAGCAGACCCTCCTTTAATACCTTTCATTTGGGTGAGAAAATGCTGGTATTGACCACTTTCCCCTTCAATTCCTGATGCTACTTCTTTTTCAACCAGTGGCATTTCTTTCCTTCCCTCTTTGTTAGATGGGAGCGCAGTGGTTACCCGAATGCCACTCTAGTCCTGTCTCATTTTGAAGGGCTAGTGTACATAGCACCTACATTCGATCGTTTGCTTCCAATTTTCTCGTGTCAATCGAAGACTAAGGGACTAAGGCCTACTTATGGGCTACAACTAACGAATCGACTTCTATAAAGCTGAAATTGAGAAGTTGTCCAAAGAAAATGGTGTTTAGTTTCATGTTGCAGTTTTCTTATGTAATATCAGATACTAAGTTAGCATATAAAAAGCAAGAAAAGTTGTATGTGCAACAAAGCATGTATCTTGTTTTATTTTTCTGATTCAACTTTCAGTGAGACAAGGGCTGTCATAGTAACCTGGACAACCCAATAATTAAAATGACAACCACTTTATTCAAGTAAACAAGAGACATGATTGTCTTAGATAAGGATAAGGGCTGCACTCTTCATTCAAATTTAATCTTCACAATGTTATTCATTTTTGTTTCCATAGTAAAACACTTTCTCCAGAGTTTTCTTGAAAATTTGTTTTTTTTTTTTATTATTTCTAGTTAAACAACTAAATCACTCTTTCTACAGGAAGTTGCAGAAAGGAAGCGGGTCATCAGTGATTCTAAGACAATCATGCCTGCAACATTTGTCTCATACAATTATTAGATGGGTTGCTGCCGTTTGTGTCCAAACTCAACATACAAGAGAAAACGATTACAATACATACCCTTTTTTCTTCAAAAAAGCCAATCAACAAACCTAATCAGACAAAATCACTCTCAGTTTGTTTAATCTAGGGATTCAGTTTCATGTTTAAGAATAATGAAAAAATAACCAACTTGCAGTCTCGATCCCATGAAAAACCAAAAAAACTCTGTTCAAACCTAAAGCAAACGAGAGAAAAAGCTTAAAATACATTACCTCCATGTGCTTCCCAACAGTGAAAATGCTTTGAAAGAAGGCGTCAAATGATGCCTGGGACCAACAGAGTTGGGAGGTGTCGAAAGGGACTGGGAAATAGGATAAGGGAAAGACGAGGAAGACGGTTTTGAGGGAAAAAGGTGTTTCACGGGGTATTTGTGTAACCGCATATGTTGTCGATATCGACAATACCATTGATCATATAAAAAAAAAAAATGAAAGGAGCCCAGAGGGCCCCTCCCATCTCTAAAGTCCTACTGGGCCGTCCACTAACACATAGCTCACTACGAGGATTTTTCCCGTAGTTTTCTCTCTCTTTTTTTTTCATTTTGCGGCATGAGAATGAACTTTTTTTTGCTTTTTTTTTTATATAAAAAAAGGTCTTTTTGGTGTGGGACGAGAGAATAACTCTTTGAGATTTTTTAGAGAGCTGATTTTTTAAATTCTTTTCCTAAAGATGGGGCTACATTGTAATTCCAAGAGGAGTCCCGTGTTTTACAATTAAAAAAAGTGTAATACGGAATTCATATAAAGTAGGCCCCATGTTTTATCCTAAAGGTGGGTCTCATATTGTAATTTCGAATGTAAGCTCATGTACAACAAATCCTAAGGTGGTGGGTCCACATTGTAATTTTTAAGATGGGGTCGCGTTTTCACAATCACAAAGGTGGGTCACATGTACCATAATGCATAAAGGTATCATTCTATTCAGAATTCTCATAGGGCCTATTTCTTTACTCGAATTCCGGCCAGGAATTTAGGATGTTGGAGATTTTGGGACATGATGTGACATATTGTCCCTTGGCATTTGCAAATACCTTGTTTTCTACCAAACATTTCAAAACTCCACCCACTTGAAAGGTCGCAAATGACCTCTGAGAATTTAGGGCCTATTTATTTGCCAAAATTTGAGGAATTCATGTCTGGTGAGTTGCTGAATTCCCAGATAGGGTGGAATTCCTCGATGCTCAATTGGACTTGGGCATCTAGAAATTCCACCAAAATGCAAAGGGTTGAGATTTTCGAATTCCCACGTTTGGCAAACCGAGAAGAATTCTCAATTTAGATGATTCCTTTAATTCGCTGGAAACAACCTTTCCTCAAAGAGGATTTCTCATGACAATTCCAAGTTAGGCAAACACAGAGGAATCCTACCATTTGCACTACACGTGATCAAATGGTTGTATATTTTTTTGCAAATACCTTATAATCCATATAAACTTAAGGCTTGAAATTTTACACCATAGCCATTATTAGTTCTTTAGAGAATGTGAATGGTCCAGATCTTGCAAATGGGGCCCACAAAAATAAAAAATAAATTTTTTTATGCTCTAGACTTCTCAAATATTTCAAAATCCATGACGGATCAACGATTGAAATTTGAGCCCCTAATCGTGTTTGGTCTTCAAGAGAACGTGAATGGTTTAGATCATGCCTTTGGGGCCCATAAAAAAAATATACAAATATCTCAAAATCAGTTATGAATCGACGGCTAATATTTGACTTACCAACCGTTTTGGGCCTTTTAAACAAGACTATCAGTTCAGATCTTAATTATGGACGTGTAAAAACCAAGGTCTTTAAATAAAAGGTGATCGTTACGCTAACGTGTGAAACACTATACCTCTGTACTTCTATCCTTAACCGTTTGGGGTTTCTACTTGTAAAGTCAAGTGGAGTAAAGTCACCAACACATCACATCAAAAGCATTTTTTTTATCAAAACTCCATCCAACTTTTCCAACAAAAAGTCAAAAAGTAACCACATTTATTAACTAAAAGACAAAAAAACTCCATTTCCCATACCAAAAGTCAACAATATTCCATCCCAAACAACTAAAAACAAAATACCATCATATCCCACTATATATTTTATTCATACTTTTTATTTCACTTAACTCCACTTGATTTTCAAAGTAAAATGCCAAACGGGCCTGTCAATGTTTGATGCGGGAGGGTCTGACTGAGTGAGCCTTCAAAAGCATGGATCCAAGGATTCTTTGATGTAGTTTTTCTTGTGTTACCAAACTTGGATTTTCCATAGGAACACAGAAAATCGAGAGGAATCCTCTCCCTTGGGATAGTTACCAAGCGTGCCCTAAGACTTAAAAGAAAGTCAGGCAAGAATGTTCTTAAAAATAATTTCAAAGACAAGCCAGGCGATTTATCGGTATTTTTCAAGAGTCCTGCCCCACTTTAGAATTAACTCAATCCATGGGTTGGTTTTAGAAAATATAAAAAACCCAAGCACCGCTGCCTTCAGGCCTATATAAGTGGCTAATCAGTGCTGATTTCTTGATATTAGTAAGGCATGACTAATCATGGCTAATCAGTGCCTTCGGGCCTATATAAGTGTGACCCATTATTCTGCAATGCAGAGGCCAAACTGCTGAGCTGGTTGATTCCAGTATGAATGGTTGATACATGGCCCATAGATCTTCCCAACCGAACAAAGAAATTGCTCACTTTGAACATAAACAAGAACAAATATTGCAAGGTTGGGATCTCTCTCTAGGCACACACTAACTAAATTTAGGGGGCATAGTCTACTCAAAGGGGTGATATAGCAGACTCAGACTAGTAGTGAGACCACCCAAATGCATTCTCAAGAACAAGTTATGATGTTAAACAGGCAGCTGTACGCGCAGTCTTGAAGAAATGGTTCATGAGAAAGGAAGTGGGATCATTCAGCAAGGAAGAATGACTTGATCAACATCTAAGAGGCTTGCAATGCTACAAGGATGAAACAGCCGCAGTGATCAAAATAAAGTTCATAAACAGAATTTACATGGATAGACAGACTAAACAATTAAACATTCTGCATTGTGAGAAAAGAAGAGTCAAAGGGACAACACCCACTGAATCCATTTCCATTCTAGCATTCTAGATAAGAAACACATATTGAGAATGATGGTTTTGAAATTCCAGAGACAGTGCAAGATCATTTAAAGGAATCTGAACATTTATATATTTCACATACCTAGAGTCACAGCAACATCTAAAATTAAAGCATCAGTGAGAACACCCATGCTCCCATTCCGTCTTTGTAGACCTAAAATCCTCAAAGACAATGTAAGTTTCTTACTTAAAGCCTCAAACATTCTCTTCAGCTTGTAACTTGACTTGAAAGATACTTCACACTTGAGATCATATTCTTGAAGACTACTTAAACCCAACATTCCAGTCATCTATCTATGCTTGTTGTCAATGTAATACTAACTTCAATAAGAAAGTCCGCAAAATTGCAGAGTGTTGGAGTAAACCCAAGCCAACAAACACGTTACAAAATTCAAGTCCTACATAATTATCAGGAAAAGAATTCATCATAATACCTGCAAATAGAGGCAATGGAGAACATGTCATTGTCCAATCTCCAACAATTTTGAAAGATAATCTCCCCAACAGTCGTGCAGACGATGAACAAGGCTCGGAGGCTCTCCTTCTAGAATTCATCCGGATCCTCCTGAGACTTTATCGTAGAGGTGAAATTGCAATTGAGCCCACTTATTGAAATCTAAATCATTTAAAATAAATCTACTCCAAAAATTTATCTCAAATTTTACATACCCTTGGTTGGATTGACTTCTTGATATAAAAAATAGTGATCGACGCAATCTTATGAATATTCATACCACTCTTCACCTCAACGGCATTTATTTTGAATGGTTTTGATTTTAACTGGTGGGCCTACTACTATGGAGGATCTGTGATATCAAGTAGTCTATTCATGGGGTCCAATCATGTCTTCTATCAAATAGTCCCACAAACTTTATCACGCACTTCTCATGCTCAACGACCCAACAAAAGGTTCCTAAATCCTATTCCTACCTCATGACAGTTTAATCTTTTTATTAACATATAATATACCAATTCATTCATTCTTAATATGCCTCAATTAGTGGAAAAGAAGGCGGAAATGTTGCAAAATAAACCAATAGAACAATCATCACTTTCTGACTAAGTGTTTGAATTAAGCAGTTAATCATCAAATGATTTGATTGAAATCTGCATGTGCTGATTTCTGGATGAGCCAAATGGAAGTGATGGTTGAGATCGTCCAATCGGTGGAAAGCGACTGCACTTTCTGTTTATGAGGTAATTAGTCAGCTTAAAATTCATCTCATACATTTAGCACATTCAACAGCACAAAGAGTAACTCGATTTAAGACTACACTCGTGGTAATGATCATCATCCATCCCCATCCGCCCATTTGTGCCTGGGCCATTTTTAATCAAAATTTTCTTTTTCTGGCAGCACTAAGCAGAAAATGATATGATTCTTTCAATAATGACAATTTCTTTCAATTCAAACACATTTCAGAGAACTGTGCTTTCCTTTAAACTAAGTACCCCATAAATCTGATTGTTAATTCTAGTCAAGGTTTAAAAACTCAGCTTCAGGCAGTCAATGTTGAGGGTCAAAACTACTATGATGGTTCAAACCACAATAGTTGAAACTATTTTAATTTCTCTGTTTTGGTTAGTTTTTCATTTAAAAAAAATGATAAAATCTAGGGTTGGTTCATTTGAAAGTTCTGTCTTAACACCCAAGTTGAACAAGTAAAATTATTTAGGAGGATGTGCAATGAAAGGAATATGATAAAAGTTGTTAATGGTGTGATTAGCTCCACCTACATTTGATGTGGACAGGTCATCATATGGGTCACAATATGGATTTGTCATATGCTGAAGATCTCTCTTATCAAACAATGCTATCAATGTGGTTCCATTCCTCACTTTTTTTAACATACAAGTTTTCTTCATCTTCCCCTTTGGTCAAGCCCTCTCCAATGTAGCGACCACAAAAGGGATCAAATAAATTGAGGCCATGACCTAAAAATAAATGGCCTTTTTCTCTAGGTAGGTGAGATGAATTAAACCTGCAATATGGTGGTTGCGATAATGACAACTTTCCAACTCTACTACGGGCTCTTGTCCAATAAATTATCTTTCCTCTTTTTATGCTCTTCTCTGTCAAATGTAGACCAACACAAAAGAAAGCACCTGCTCTTCATTCAATGTCCCATGACGCCCCCCAGTTGTCGATTGACGATAGCTTTCCTTGCCAAAGAAAATTTTCTGTAGTTTTTTTAAATCTAAATTTCTGATTTTAAGCATAACCAATCTCTCAATGCATCCAAAATTCAATAAGAATCTACCAATAATCCCCGCAGGAGCAGGCCCCATTCCTGAAGTGATGGAAACGACTCGAATCTCTCACAATTATCTCGCGTCCAACAACCTTTGTTATCAGTTTTATGGCACAATGGCAATCACCACACACACGGAGATTCTTCATCACTGTTATCGTGCTTCCTTCTACAGTACAGAGAAGACCGAATGCGATAGCAAGCCTCTCACTATGGTGAGACAGCATCACTTCCTTCTGTTCATCCTCCACATCATGCAATGCAAGCCTTTTATCAGAAACATAGCCAACTTCCTTCAATTTGCCGGTCAATGAATCTAGCTTGGCATATATTTCTTTGCTCATTGGGTGGGACCTATCTCCACTCAAAAACTCATGCTTCAATCCTTTCAATGTAATCCAACTGCACCCAGACATCTTTACAATTCCTCGATCTTTCATAATCTTTCTGATTTGTGAGACATCATTCCATCTTTCACACGAAGCATAGATGTTAGATAACAGAATGTACACGGCAGAGCTATTTGGTTCTATATCAAAAATCTGTCTCGCGGCTCTTTCAGCCAGTTCAACATTAGAATGCACCCTACAAGCACTAAGCAGAGCTAGCCAAACCATGGAATTCGCTTTCACAGGCATGTTTTCTATGAACTCTTGTGCTTCCTCCAAGTTCCCAGATCGGCCTAAAATGTCCACCATGCACGTGTAGTGCTCGAGCTTTACTTCAATGGATGGGTCTTGATTCAACAACTCATAAAAATGCCTACCCTTCTCTACCATCCTACAGTGGCTACAAGCAGTCAGCAACCCGACGAATGTGATTTCATCTGGATGCACCTTGGCACGTGTCATTTGGTCAAAGAACTCAAGCGCACGCAGGCCATACCCATGTTGTGCACAACCAACTATGACAGAGTTCCATGAAACAAGATTTCTATTGCTAATCTTGTCAAAAACAGCCATCCCATCATTCATGTTTCCACATTTGGAATACATGACAATGAGCGAGTTCCCCACAAAAACATCAAGATCTAAGCCTCGCTTAATAGTTTTTGTATGGATCTGTTTTCCTCTATCCAGAGCCTCCAGCCCACAGCAGGAATTCAATGCGCTGGTGAAAGTAGATTGGTTGGGCTTGATTCCCGCCTTTATCATGTTGTAGAACACTTCCAATGCATCTTCATGTTTGCAATTTAAACCATAGCCGGTTAAAAGAGCTGTCCATTCGGCCACATTTCTACGCACATTTTCATTGAAAAACTTACGAGAATTCTCAATTTCCCTGCAGTTTGCATAAAGAGTAATAAGTGAAGTGGAAATAAAAGCATCAGCATCATTACCCAATTTTACAAGATGGGCATGAAGCTGAACTCCTTGCTCTAACGCACATATATTAGTACACGCTGTTAATGCACAAGCGTAAGTACTTGAAGTCGGTTCAACCCCTGAAACACGCATCCGTCGAAATAGTGCCAATGCTTTGTCGCTCTCCCCATGTTGATCGAGCCCACCAATCATTGTAGTCCACGAAATCACATTTGGGCTAGGCATCTTTTCAAATAAATCACGAGCATCTTCAATTCTACCATTACTACAATACCCGAAAATCATCGAATTCCATGCTGCGGTATCCCTCCAATTCATCTTACGAAACAAGTCCTCTGCAATTTCGACTCTTCCAGACTGTGCAAAGCCGTCGATGATCGTAGTCCAAGAAATAACATTTCTTTCGGGCATTTCATCGAAGAGCTTCCGAGCAAGATCTAAATTCCCACAACTCAAACACCCTTTGATCATTGAATTCCATGAAACCACATCTCGAACAGGCATTGCATCAAACAGTTGGAGGGCTTCATCGATCCGATTGAGCCGAGAATAGCCAGTGATCATCATAGTAAATTGATAAATGTCTGGGCATGGGATTTTTTCGAAAACGCGACGAGCCTCATCTAATTTCTCGTCTCTGATGTGTTTGGAGATGATTGAAGTCAATGAAGGTCTGAAAGAAGTAAAGAACTTCTTGCTGTTGATTGAATCACGGAAATTTGAAAATATGAAAAATGGCGGGAGGGGGAGATTTCTGCATGACATTTCATAACAGTAACGGCCTCAACAGACTTTAAACGATAAAAAAGCAAAAGCTTGTGTATATATGTGCCACGTTGGCATATTTTGCTCCACTTGGCAACCTGAACCCGTTGAGGCCAAATCCTCTACGGTTTTCACTCGGAGAAATTCTGAGTTAAAAGAATACAACTTCTTAGAAGGTCAACAACATGTGGGTAAGATTTCTATTTCTATTATAAAAAAAAAAAAATTTGGGTAAGGTGGGCACAAAGTTCACCAGCATCTGCTGATCCTAATGCTTTTGTAAGTGCTTTTTTTTCCCCTTCTTCTTCTTTCTGATTCAATCCAACAACAGTGGATAAGGAATGGATCTGTGTAAAGTTGGTGAATGGCAGTTCATGGGGTTGGGGTTAGGTGCTTGTTGAATATTTCATTGTTTGGGTCCGGTACTGGTGCTAATAATGATATATTGAGGGGACTCACCTGATGGTCTATCTGACTGAACCACACGTACCCCCTTGAATTTCACACGTTCCTTATGTTTGATAACAGGTGAGGAATCCATATATCCGGTAATTTTTCACTACTACTGGAACAAAAATTCCTTGCTGGAGATTTGTATAGTTGATGATTTCACATTGATATTGGTATATATCGACATATATAACTAAGAAAAATAGGGTCAGGTGTGCAAATCTACTTAAAAGAGGATTTTCAAATCTTATGGGGGTGGTCGGATTTGGAAATCCCAACAAATAAGGATTTTCATTCATCCAAATCATTAGGAATTTACCATTGCCAAAGATGGATCTACCACAACTTTATGAAAACCGAAAATATTTTTTCTAAAGATTTGGTTGCCAAACGTGATAAAAGGTTGGCACCCAACCGAATGAAGTGGATTGTTGGATCGAGAATTTGATATGTGTACTTCTAGGTAATTTACAACTTGGGTATATTGGTCATAAAAAAGTATAGTGTGTTGAAAGAAAAAATCAGTGTGTATTTAGCAACTCTATTAGAATATAAGCTACACACTAAAATCTAAGTGTTGGATAACTTAGAAGATATTCTACAATCAGTGGTGGACCCAGGATTTTTGTTTGAAGGGGGCTGACGATGGTCAATTGAAAATGTCAAATATTAACTTACAAAACCCATAAACCTAAAGCATGATTAGCACATCAAATCCTTAATTTCTATCATGTTTAAACACCTTTGAACGTGAGAAGCACTACATGGTTCCTGAATTAATTTTCTATTACCATGAATAAACACCCATCTAACTCAATAGAGAACCTGAATCAACATTAAAAGCATATGTTGAGCATAATAGAAACAAAACTGCTACAATGAACATGCTTTTACTAACCCATTGAGGTTAAAAATGGCATTTAATGCATTCAATAAGCAAAGGTCATAAAATTGACAATTAGTTATTACAATGACATAGGAGTTAAAAAGGATCTCTAATCACAACTTCAATAGAATTAGAAATTGGGCATTGGTTGATTGTGCAAGGACTGTAATCGTCCATTGCATGCAATCCCACACGCTTGGCCATTGCAACCCACCCATATGAGCAGCCTATCCACTTTTTGGTTCTACTTCTCATTTCACATGGGTTTCGATTGTGAGCATCTTTTTTCTAATCAAAAGACATCCATAGAGGGAGCAAAGGGTCAGATAAAAAAGGAGAAATTGAGCATACATGCTGGTGTTGGTGACGGAGACCGATTTGAGGACGTTTTGAAAGATGGAGAGAGAGAGAGAGAGAGCAAGAAAAACTGATTTGGAGAAGGGGAGGGGACTTGACGGGCTGTTTAAATGGGGGTTGGTCCAGACGCCCCTTATTGCCCTTATGGGCTTTCTTTAAATTGGGAGGGGGCTGGGCCAGAACCACTTTATTGCCCAAAGGGCTTTCTTAAAGTTGGGAGGGGCCTTCAGCCCCCAACCCTAGCCCCCAAATCCCGAGATATGGGTCCACCCCAATCTACAATATCTCACTTTCTTATAGAAACCTTCATATTAAAATATACAAATATATGTTGTATAAAACAATATTCTTTTGTTAAGAAAAATATCCAAAATAACGATCAAAGCTTTTGTAACCATCCAAAACAAGGGTCTTTTATAAGAGTTCTAATAGGACTCAATATTATATGGGCCTTCAGTGTTTATAGATTTTATATGGGTCCCATGGTCCTATCATAATTGCCATTGGATATATTACATTGTGGTTACCAATATTTGGTGCGCTCACATTGATTAAACAACATTGCTCGTGATTTTTGACATTTAGTACAATAATTTCTTAATTAGATTGGCCCTATCATGGCTACCAATATTAAATTACTTAAGCGTGACTACTAGTTAGTGGATTCCCATTAGGTCAATCATCTCTATTTCTCTCTTTATTACTCATTTGGGTGCATCACTTGCTTGGATTTTATAAATTGCCAAAACACTTTTAAATTACTGCAACTAAACCACCCCTAAGCGAAGATTTATTATATTTTACTTGATGATGTTGCTCATGGTCGAAGGTTTTTTATCCTCAATCTCCTCTTGTCAGGAACCCTTTCTACCATTTAGTTTTTCGAACGCTTTAATTGGAAAGGCTTGGCAATTATTTTCTATCAAATTGGTATATTTGATTGGCACTTGTATGTCTCCTCCATTAAACAGGCTTCTAAGATGAAACATTATGGATTGTTTTAAGGAAAATATTCAAGTGAGAACTAGTTCTTACCTATTATATGAGAATTTTTTTATGGGGCCTAACTAACAACCCATCCAAACCTAGTAATCAATAAGGAACCCCCTGATAGTCACTAATCCCAAGGATTGGCACACATCCAAATGGACTGAACCATTGGATCGATGGTTGAGTATTTTTTTTAATATGAAGCCATTAAACTTGTGGGTCACGGATGAAGGGGTTAGGAACAAGGATTTGGGGTCAAACTTGATACTTGGGGTGGTCTCACATAAATCTTCCCCCCCCCCCCCCCCCCCGGTCCTATCCCCAAATGGGGCCTACAATTGGGCCCCATAAAAAAGTTCTCATATAATATGTGAGAACTAGTTTTCACCTGAATATTAAGGCCAATCGAATCAATGGGCCCGATGTCAAGCCCAGGCGCCGCCCATCCTAGTTTTGCTCTAAATGTGCTGGGCAGGTTAGCCCTTTCAGTAAATACGACTTAGAAAGGCCCAGTTCATCAGGTCCGATCTCAAGCTTAAAAACACAACCCAAATTCAGTTCAGTGCAGGTTATGCCCGAGTCGTGCTCGACCTAGCCCGATCAAGTTATTCTTGAAGGAGAAAGTCCACACAGCCCGAAAAATGAGACCGGGCTGTGTAGCACGGCTGTTCTTGAAGTATCACTAACACCGGCAATAATTTGAAAATGCTGAAATGCAGTGAGAATTCATAAATTCATCTAAATATTATTGAAGTACTTTTTAAAATATCAATGAATTGAAAATGTCACTGGAAAACACGAGAAAATATTAAGAACTTGAGACCGTATGAAATCAATAACAATTATATAGAATCAATTTTGTCTAAAATGTGTTGCATATTTACTTTATATATTGAATTATACTTATTTCGAAATTAGTTTATTTACTGCTTACATTTTCCAATAATATCCAAAAGAAACTTCCTTCAGTATAGTTTCTCTAGAAAGATCCTTGTGACAGTGCTGCATAGGAGTCATGCACACAATCTCATTTGGAGATACTGATGGCTACTTCTCCTGAAATATTGAGTGGGCCTGGCCTGTACACCTAATGGAGTCTTGACTTCTCCTTGTCCTCATTTATTTAAAGAAGAAGATTGCAAGGAATTGATAGGGAGGGATGTCTTCCAAGATCATTTCTATCCAAAGATATAGAGCTCAATAACTGCAAGCTTGACTTCACCTGTTTGGTAGTTGAAATTGGAAATAATCTAATGTGATGATTGAACCTCATACCTATAAAAAAAAAAAAAAACAAACGATTTGATGGGGTTTGGAAGAACATGAATGACTTGCATGCTGTATTAAAATTGATGTGATCAAGCAGATTTGAGAAAGGGAAATAATGAGGCTAATACAGCAGGTTGATTTTCTTTTGATCTCTTTGTAGTTGGGCGAGAGAGAGAGAGAGAGAGAGAGAGAGAGAGAGATGGGTATTATTGTATAATATATAATTTTCATATTATTGTATCCTTGCAACCAATGGGCTCAGAATCAATCCTGAACCTGAACTGACATCTACTAGGCTGTTGGACTTGACCTGAACCCAAGCCCATATGTAAAATGGGTCTAAATCCTGGGATCTGTGCCTATTTTCCTGGTCGGGTCCATCAGTTTTTCTTGAAAGAGACTTTAACTCAGTATTGAAGTATCTAGTCAAGATATGTAGCAATCACTTATTCATTCCCTGTGGCATAATGGAATTCGGATTCCTTTGACCTTGAACTAACTGAAGAGCACAGCACTGGGTCACAAGTTTTTTTTTAATATAAACCCAGTCCGTTCGCTTGTTGGGCCCAATATTATTCTCAATAAGTTGCAGACCAAGAGCTAAGAAGGCCTATTCCATCTGTCGTTAAGCTGGCTGGGTCAGCCCGTTGGACACTTCGATTGAGACAGGCCAAACCCAGCTCATTGACAATCATGGCTGAAAAATAGGCACTCAACCCCAAATCTGATCTGAACTTGGCTGCATACATCTACAAATCATAGTTCTACATACATGGTTAAGGTGTCAAGTAAACTCAACCTGCACCCATTGTAGGTCAACCTGACCTGACCGGCATAACCAGTTTAACCTGACCCAATGTGTAGAAGCATGGCCCAATCTCAACCTATATCAAATAGTAATGCTATATTTAAGTTAAACTGCAAGCCAAAAAAAATGCCCAACATGAATTCGGCTCATTCCATATAAAATAAACCATTCTAAGTAGTAAAAAAAGTTAAAACATCAAATTGTTTAAATGGGTTTCTGTATGCCCATTAAAAAAGTTAGGTGGGTTATACTTATATAGAAGTTGACCCCCATTAATATTGTGGATCAGGCTCTCTTAACCTGTGACTGACCAACATATGTTGTGGGTTGGGTCAAATTTTGCTACCCCTACATCAGATGGAAAATCTCCAGCATTCATGGCAGTCATGCATGCTACAGGAGTTCCCTATGCACTCTGAGAGAGGACCCCAAAGAAGTGTTTCAGCTTTTATCATCATATCTGGGTCATCCCCATGTGGGCCGTACTTGAATGAAGTTGCAGTTGCGGGACCTACATGAGTTTGATAGAGGAGGGCTCAACATACAAATACAATGGTCCATTGGGTGTAAAGTGTAAACTCACAAGTTGGTCTTAGTATACCTCATGAGCCTACTTCCATGAAAACATTACTTGTCACGTGCAAATCGTTTGAGCTTTTTCCTCTTTGGGCTTCAAGAGCATGATGTGAATTTATTAAGATTCCTTTGGCTTCATTCAATCAAGACTTTGTTAGTGGAATATGTCATATAATCAACTCATGTTTCTGTCTGGTCTATATATGTTTCCTAGCAGTGGGTCTTCACAGTTCACACCATCATAAGAATGCTTATATGTTTTTATAGTAATCGGGGGCAAGGATGGTGTGACTAGTCATGTGATTCTTTAACCTCTCTTTCGGTGTGACTTTTGAGTCTTTCCCTGTAGGCTAGAGAGGCTAATTCTAAAGCATGGATCGGATCTAAATGGGTTGGCTCGCTATGAATGCGATCAGAATTGCATCGAGTTAGATCAAGTGTAGATGAATGAAGAAGATGATAGATGGTTCAGACGGATCAGATCTAGTGGAAGAAAGAGGGAAAAGGTTCTCCAGGAGGCTTTCTCTGAGTGTAAAATTTTCTACAGCTACTCTCTCCCATATTTATATATAGTCTTCCGGTAGGATAGAGAGTTCCATTAAATTCAAAATAATGAATAGAGAGTGGGAGATTTCCTTATGAGGTTCCATCTAGGCATGTCTAAATTAGGATTTGTTTTGAGTCATGAAGATAAAAGAAAGAGTATCAGAAAAGATGCATCTCTTTATTGAAAAATATTCAAGTGCATCTATCCCTCACCATAAGATGAGGGACACTCCCTTTTTTGGAAAGTTTCAAGTACATAGAGAGTATTCTTATATACTTAAAGATCACTTTTGTATTTAAAACTTTCCAAAAAGGGGAGTGTCGGGATAGATGCATAGGAATACTCCTTTTTATTTATGTTTGTAAGGTTAACTTCACGATTCTTCGGTCGAAAGTCTTTCTCTTCCCTAGACAAGGTGGCTAAGCCTTGGGTGGCCCAACTGACCTAGAAGTGAATTGTTGGGAAATTATGTGGCCTGACTGTCATTGGGCCCACGCCAAATCAAGCCCGACAGTGTGCTGCAGATGAACTCCCAACAAGTCTAGATATGGTTGAGTCAAATAAGGATCAAACTCTTGGTGGTAGAGTTTTGATCAGGTTCTGACTCTAGGTTTGACAAAATTCCCACGCTGGTTAGGAGATGTGGGATTCCGAGAGGGGTAGTGTCCATAGTAGTCATGAATCCCCAAGCACACGTCGAGAATGAGACTATCAGCCACTAGCAGCATGTCTGTCATTATTTAGGAAATATTTCGTTCCGAGAATGAATGGAAAAAAATTGTATGATCTGCTAATGTTACATAGACCCCTCCTATAAGAAGCGGCTGAAATGAAATTTTTTTCAATTAAGTGTCTATTTTAAAATAAATAACGAGAACTTTTTATTTGAACCATCTATGTCATAATTATAGATTAAACAATGGGCAAAATCCTTGTTATGATTTTTTCATTGTCTAATTTCTCAACCTGAATCTAGTGCAGAAATTACCTCTAAATATGTCATATTCCATTAATGTTATGTTTGTTTCATAAAATTGAATTCTTAATAATGAGTTTCAATACTTGTATATCTAAATGTGCAATAAAAAGGAAGAAATGAGGAGGTTTTTGAGTTGGTTGGCAACCTTGCATCTCACCTAGATGATTGGGAACGATCCGTTATCAGCTCCCTTCGTTGCTCTAATCGATAGAAAAGAAAGGGAAGAAGAAGTCGGATATCCAAAAATATCATCAAATTATCTCTACTTTAATTAAAAATGGATGAAAATGAATATATCCAAACCATCACCTTAGTACTTAATATCCCAAGACAGTCAGATCTAATTTAAAGAATTGGGACCCTAAAAACACTAAGTCTTGTGTAATTAATTTCATACACATGGAATCAATCGGTGTTTTCAAAAGTTGAAAGTATCAAAACAGACAGCCCACCAATCACCCAACATGGCAAAAAATAAAAAAAAAATAAATAAAAATTGAAATTAAAAGAAAAAGAAAAGAGAATGAAAGAGGAATTAAAACTCTATTTTACTGTTTATATCATATTAGGAAGACAGATCGAATAGGGATGGCCCACCTATTGATATATGAGAGTTTATAAATTTGGCTTCTCAAGGGGAATATATATTGGCCACACTGCCAAAGTGCCTACTAACTGTTCAAAAGTATTGTGAGCTTGACCACGTGATGCATGCCTTTGTAGTCCTTTTTCAACCGGTAGGAATCTTTTTTAACGACATAAAGTCTACATTGAGTTAGTCCATGGACTAACCCTATGATATCCATGGGGATATCATGCCATGGATATCATAGGGTTAGTCCATGGACTAACTCAATGAGTTATATGACATGATATCCCCATGGATATGGTTAGTCCATGGACTAACTCAATGAGTTAGTCCATGTATCATAAATGTTTTAACGATAAGTAGAAGGATTTTGCTTATAGTTACGACCCTCTTTGTTCTCTTGGTGAGGATTGATATGATGTTTAGACCTGGCATTGCCCCAAAATAATAGAAGTTTAAATAGCCCAATTTTGACAAAACGGACAACTGAACCAGTAAGACCCACCATTAGGATGAAAGCTACCTAGATCATGCTCTACTGGAAATACATATGGGCAGGGTTGGAACTAGGAAATTTGGGTTGGGGTTGGGGGAGGCTCTATGTAAAATAAAGTTCCAATATGAGAAAAAACCTAAAATTTTCTTTAACATTGTAAGATTTTTCAAATTTCTGAAAGGTAAATATGAAAAAAGAACAAAAATTTTATGTAAGACTAAGGGTTTTTTAAGGGGCCATGGACAATCCAGCCCCACTCTAGTTCAACCTCTGCTTGTGGGTAGTATGTATTGGAAGTCTATTTGAAATGGAGGGGACTAGTTCAGATGCTCTAAGGCTCTAAATCTAAACTTGTAGAAGACCCACAAGGTAAACCCACTCTCCGAGCAAGAGAGGGTGATCCTCATCTCGGAATGGAATAAGACCCAGTGCCTTAATGCTCTACAAAACTAAAGGAATAAAACACAAAAAATAAGAAGAGGGTTCGAGTGAGAAACAGATGATATTGGGTTAGCGTTGAAGACATAGGCTTGTTTCTTTATCAGAATTTATGACAAGAATTTGGGATGTTGAGATTTTTTTGGATATGATGTGATGACTTATCTCGGAAATTTGAAATGTCATATTTCGTCAAAATTTCAAATTCTTACAAACTAAAAGTCTCAAGCGACCTTTTGAATTTCCTAGAATTTCACTATCTATGTATTTTGTTGGAATTTCAAATGCTCCACCAAGAAAAGGGATTTGAAGTTCTACCTCAAGGGGCACAACTTTTGGAATATTTGAGATTCTTCTAAACATGAATTCTTGTAATTCTAGTAAAGAAACATGAGAGGTGCTTTGCTAGGGTTTCTTATAAGAGAAAGAGGAGAGATGAGCCAAGGAAGATACTTTTATATGGTAAACTTGTCATGTGACAAAAGATATAAGGGAAAACTTATCCCAAAAAGTTTGAATATGTCTATGCACTTTAGATGCTAGGGTCTATATCAATGCTTGCCTCTTTTTTATTTTATTTTTTGTAACCTTTTGAAATGGAGGAGGAATTATGTCTTTAAACTGATTGAAGTAGATGTTTAGTAAAACCTTTTCGAGCGATCTAAAATCAATTTAAATCAAATAGAGGAAAAAGTCACTTGCCAAGCTACACTTAAGCATTTTGGTTGAACATTTTAACTTCTAAATTGTGTTCGGATTATAAGTTTTTTACTAGATTATAAATGAGTTTGATTTAAATTCAGCCTATGCATGTCACTTATACTGTTGTTCAGCCTGATTGGCATCTAACCTAACCTGGTCTATGAATTCCATCAAAATTAAATTCATGAGCTGTTTTTCCTACCTACAATCTTCTAAATTGACATTCAAATAAAGATGTCTCTGTATTATATACACTATTAATTAGACGATGGGCTTTTCTCAAATGCATGCTTGCATGGGGCACTGGGAACTTTTCATTCCCATTGTCCATAAGAGCGAAACGCAGAAGTCCTTATTTAAGTGGTAGAGACCTGATCATAGAAAACCCTGTTTATTAATATTTTCATGCAAATGTGATAGTTTTTATAGCTTTGATAGGATTATCAGATAATTCGATAGCAAATTTGAAACCCACATCATATCCACAGTATTTCTAATACGAATCAAGTCTCAACTAAATTAATGTACTATGAGCCTATTAAGACAAAGTGGACTTGAAATACAACCTATGTTTACTTATTAATTAAGTAGGGGCTCCCTCTGACCATGAGAAATGTCAAGCATCTTGGAAGACTTCATTGCATCATCATTATTGGTTTTTTTTTTTCAAAACCTCCTAGCTGTCTTTCTTCCAAGTCCAAATTTTTGAAGAGCGTTTTTTTATATACACGCTCGCATATTTGTAAGTAGGCCCACATGGTTTCGTTATTAAGTCATACATCCCTTCTTTTTCATTTTAATACCTTCTACACCTCCAAAATTTATAGCCCTAAGTGGAATAGTAGCAATTGTTAGGTTTAAGTGCGGAAATGACACCCTAAGTGGAATAGTAGCAATTGTTAGGTTTAAGTGCGGAAATGACACTTTTGCCCGTGCCATTATCCCTTTCATCAACACCCATTCCCTCTTTATTCCACCATTCAATATATCTGCGACACTTTCACAGCTGGTGACTTGCAACACCCTCTTTGGACTTCATATTCATAGGAAAGACCATTGTGACTTGGTATAAAGTAATCATATTTTCATAAATGATTGCACTCATAGTCATACTCATTTGTGCTTGATAGATGTAAGGCAAAGCTATCATTTTGCTAAAAACAAAAGAAGGAAAAAGAGAGAATTGCCACATTCCTTGTTGCTCATTCCACATTCCATTTTTTTAAGACCATCATACCCATTCGTGAAATGACCAAATCGGACATCAATAATTAACTTCTCTCTCTCTCTTCCATTCTCTTCCAATACATCCCCAATTTCTCTTTCCATTTCTCATTTCTCTTCTATTCTCACTATATTCATCTCACAAGGTTGATTTATGTGATTTTTGGGGGCCAAAGGGATGCAATCATTTTTTTTTTTTTTTTTTGCGTTTTTATTCGAGTGTGTCGTCCCTGGTCCTGATTGGCCGAACAAATTAGCTTTGTTCAGCTGTGTTTGTTCGGACCTGAGTGACCGAACATATTCACTTTATTGAGCATACGTATCCAGCCACATTTAGATCCAATCCATCCAACACATATACATTTCAACCAAATTCAAATCCATCCAACACATACGTATCCAACCACATTTCCGTGAAATTCAATATAACAAAAAAAGTGATCAAAATATACATCAATAAAATCCGATGTGAACAAGTACGTCCAACCCACATTTAGGTTATAAACAAAACCCATCACATCTCTCCTTTAAACAAAAGAAACAAGAAAACACATCACATGGCTCTCCTGATGGTGCGGGTACGGGTGTATGTCCTCATAAAAATTCCATAGCTAGCCTGTGGAATTTGGTGGGTTTTTTTTTTCTCATAAAAATCCATACAATTTATCATGTATTGTATATTATTGATCTAGAATACACTAATTAATTAGCAATTTTTACTCTAGATATAACTTTGCACGGTGAGAACTGTTTGAATGTATTAAATTTGGGTGAGTCATGGCCATGGGTGCCGATTTGTGTATGGGGGTGGGGGAGGTTGGGCTGATTATAAGTGGGTGGGGCTTGTTTGAAGTTGACCAAACTATATGTAAGGTCAAATGCGACACTAGGTCCTCCCGACATTATAAGTGAAAATCGTTTCTCGATGTGGATTCCAAATGTTTGACAAAATTTTTCATCCAAGAATCATTCATTTGAAAAGCCCTTCAAACGTATAGGAGGCCATTTGTTTAAAATGTGAGTTGAAGATTTCTAATAGCAATGTCAATTGACTTTTATGAATTTTTTCTTTAAGTTTCTTGTATGATTAGTGAAATCTCAAAATCTCAATATTGTGAAATATGACTTTTGGCTCTTGAAACTGTAGATCATTCTGCTAAAGGCAATGTTGATGTTGGAAGCTTAGAGCCCGTTTTGCATCGTTTTAGGGTCGTGAACGGGGTCGGTTCCGGTGCGTGTCCACGGTGGTCCTGAACCTGGAACCGTTATTGAGGAGGTGGACCCAGACCGAGACCCGGACTCTGTTCGGAACCAGGAAAATGGCTCCGAAACCAGAACGTATGTAGGGCGGGTTTTGGGTCTGTTCCGAGTATGGTTTGAAGAAATGCAACTACAGAGGCACTAAGAACATACTCATTTGTTAGCTTAACAACAAATCATGCTGAATAGCAAAATAAGTAAAACTCGACCGAAATCTTTATAAAAACAAACTCTTCTGATTTTGGGAGCCTTGAATACAAAAACCTCTTCTGAGTTTGACTAGAATAGTAGAAAGAAGTTGAAAACCAATAAGAAACACCCTCTACTTAAACCATATGAGAAATAGATCATGAAATGCTTATGCTGAGATTTCTATTTAGAAAACCATCAAAACTAGTACTGAAGGCATCGGGACTGCAAAACCCACTTCCCTCCTCTTTTTTGAAAACTGGGAAAAACGAAATCTTTCAAGAGGTAAAATAAAGACCCCACTTCTGTGAAGACCTACTACTGTTTCTAAAGATCAGTATCCTAAAAAGAGAAAAATAAGAACACTTTTACTAAAACTTAAACCCTAGAAAATGAAGCCACAAAAGGGAGAGGAAAGAGTTTTTCCAAACGAGATGGGGCGGCAGCAGTCTTCTCTAGACTCTAGGAGACAAAGTGATTAGTTTGGAAATAAACCCTAACGAATGGAGAATCAATGACTAAAGGGGGTTATCGAAAAATATAAAGTATTTATATTATCTTATGGGTCAGGTCTCAGGTCCACGGGTCCGAGCCAATGTGGATCCGGAACCAGACCCGTTTAGGTCCCAAGTAAAAAAAGAAAATGATCAGGAACCGGGCTCATTTACTTATCGAGACCTAAATAAGAACCCATACCCGATTTTTAAAGGGTCGGAACCTCCGAGTAACCGGAGAATCGGGGACCCATTTACATCCCTAGTTCTCGTGTTGTTCCTAATTTTGTGCTCGGATAAGATTGTGCTGAGATCGGGTTGTGCCAAGACTATACTCTGGAGAACTTGTTTGACATCATTATATTAAATTACTTTATTGGGAATATGTGGTACAAGACTTGTTTGGTAATATTATAAAAAGTCTTGCTCTCGGGAGCGGATATAGGATTTAGAATCTGGGACCCATATTTTATTGGTTGTAGCAGCACTCTATTGTTATTGTACATGAGGCCACTTGTAGAAATCACATGGTATCTACCTTTAAAAATTAGAATATGGAACCCATATTCATAGGACTTACAATGTGGGCCCACCTTTATAGAAATTATAATGTCGGGCCGCCTTTTTTGTGAATGTAAATGTGGGACCCACCTATAGAAATTACAACATGATACCACCTTTATAAACTAGAATATGGACCCCACATTTATAGGATGTACAATGTGGGCCCACCCTTTGTGATGGTGACCATATGACCCATATTTATAAATGACAAAGTGGAGCTGCATTTTTTGTGATTGCAGACACATGACTCACCTTTAGAAATTACAATGTGGTGCTTACCCTTTTTTTTTATGAGAAAATTTCGATATAATATTATTTAGAATAACACATAGAATCCACAATTACATCATACCTTTAGAAATTAGAACATAGGGGCATCACATTCATAGGATGTACAATATGGGCCCACCTTTATAGGAACTTTAATGTGGGCTCATCTTTTTGTTAATTGTGAACATGGGACCCACCTTTAAAAAATCACAATGTGGTACCCACCTTTAGAAACTCGAACATGGGCCCACATTCATAAGCTTTACAATGTGGAGTCACCTTTTGTGACTGCAACCATATGACACTCCTTTAAAAATTATAAAGTGGGTCACATTTTCTATGATTATGGACATGGGACATACCTTAAGAAATTACAACGTGATGTCAACTTTTATAAATTAGAAGTCGGGGCTTGCATTCGTAGAATTTATGATGTGTCCTCACCTTTTGTGATTGTATCCATGTGACCACTTTTAAAAATTATAAAGTGGGGCACTTTCTTTGAGATTGTGAACATGGGGCCTACCTTTAGGATAAGTGAGAGGATTTGAAATCTTAAAATAACATTCTTTAAAACGCAAGAGATAAAGTAAGAAATAACTGTACCACCTTCTTTTCATCATATCAAAATTCAAAATAATGACTTACACATACCAAATATGTTTCCATAGCCTTATCTCATCTGGAAACATAAAAACATCCAAATGACACATGCCAAACACACCCTCAGTGACACTAATAAAATCTTATACAAGATACTTTTATTACTTTCTCTTGGAAGGATTCTCTATACATAGGTGGGTACATCTATTTATAAGCGATGAGAGTCTCTCTCGAGCTCATTAACTTAGGCTTCCAATTACCCATTGGGAGATTCTATATGCACCCACATTTATTGTTGTATGCACCCACTTGCTGAACTCACCTCCTTCTTTTATTTTCTTAAAATCATTTTGCTGAGCCCACTCACACTATTCCCCAAACTACCCTTGCAAGAAACCCAGGTCGTTCTCCTCCTCTCCATTTCCCTCGTCAAGCATTTTTGAAAAACCGAGCAAAGAGCAGCAGTGCACCTCCTCTTCTAGCCTTCCCTATTGTCGGTCGTTCTCCCTCCAAGCAGTGTACATCGCTTCTTCTTCTTCACAGGACGCTCAGGTGATTCTGCTTCTTCTTTTTCATTTTCTTCTTGTTCTTTTGCTTTTCATTTTTACATTCCTTTTAGGTCATAATTTCTTTGTTAGATAGTAGATAAGTTTATTAAGAGCTAATTCATGTGCATTCGAAGTGATGAAACCCTCGACACTTTTCCAAAACTCGTGGCAGTTTTCGCGATCTGCTCGGCACTGCAGAACCGTGCACCAATTGTTGTGCACGGCAAATGTTTACCGTGTACAGATTTTTTGCACGATAAAAGAAACCGTGAATAATTGTTTTGCACGGAACATGTAAACCGTGCAAAACAAATATGCATGGTAAATATATACCGTACATAAAATTGTTGCATGCAGAAATAGTATCGTGCAGAACGATTTTGCACGACACTGTTGAACCGAGCAGTACAAGAAAATCCGATTTCTTCCTAGAATGTTTTTTTTCTTCGTACTGATTTTTATTTTAAATCCAGATTGGAAGATATGCCGAGGAGACCAGCTCGCCGTATTGGTGGCATCTCACATCCTACAGGTGGACGTGGTAGTACTTCTAGCGATCCATCTAGAATGCGGGTGAAGGTTGGCGTTACTAGACCTCCTCGCCGAGGTGTGCATGCTACTACTTCGACCGCCGGCCGTTAACGGCCAACGGCGTCTGAACGAAGATGCAAATTACGGCATGATCCACTGCCTGAGAGCTCTTCAGAGGATGATTCCTTAGAAGATGAGGCAGGGCCGTCTAGCCCTCCCCAACCATCCAGTACTCCTATTGCGCCAGCAGGGGAGGATGATTCCTCAGAGTACCAGGCACAGCCATCCAGTCCTCATGCCTCGGCAGCAGGGGATGGCCCTATTCCAGGGGGTCCGGCCGACGAGTCCGTCCTTGTGAGTGTCAGGACTCACGTGGCCATATCCATATGGGACGGGGAGGTACACGTTAATTCTTTATATATTTTAAGCAATTCTTTATATAATACTAGATGCTAATGAAGACTTATACAATACTTGTAATGTGCAGGAACGTGGCCCGCTCAAATGTATCAGTCATTGGCGCCAGTTGAAGGACTGGTACATACCTCGCCCTGGAGATCATCTTGATATTGAGGTGCCTATGTTTCGCACTATCATAGAAGAGTCTGGATTGGCAGACCTGAGGCGTTTCAGCTACCGATATATCTCCTGCCCCTTGGTCTCGAGCTTTGTGGAGAGATGGCAGCCCGAGACCAATACTTTCCACATGCCGTTTGGTGAGATGACGATCACATTAGATGATGTGAGTTCTTTACTCGGCATCCCAGTCACTGGCCTTCCTGTCCACGTATCTGCTACTATGGGATTTACTGACCAAGTAGATCTGCTCGAGTTAGGACTGGGTGTGGATAGGGAATCTGCGGCAGCAGAGTTGAACCTGGCACGGGGTGGGGTAGTGAGGATGGGGTGGATCCGACGGGTGTGCGGCGAAGTGACTCTTGCGTCGTCGGTTGAGGAGGTAGAGTGTGCAGCCAGAGGATATCTTCTTTATCTATTGGGCTGTACACTATTCATCGATAAGTCCGCCACGAGGGTCCCTGTCTACTACTTATCCTTATTGATGGACTTGCCACAGGTCTGTCAATATGCATGGGGGGCTGCCGCACTGGCCTTTCTGTATCGCTAGTTGGGGACCGACACGAGGGCAGATGTGCGGCAGATTGCTGGATATTTGACACTGCTCGCGGTAAGACCAGTACATTTTATATATGCATATACCTTTTCCATTATAATTGATATAAGTATTGTATAATTATTAATATTTGTCATTTGTAGTCTTGGGTGTACGAGCACTTTCCATTCGCACGTCCTCCTGCACAATGGAGATACACCGCAGGGATGCCTCTAGCAAGCCGCTGGAATCCTGGACAGGATTCCGAAAATGCCATTGAAAACATACAGTTGATGCGGGAGAGATTGGATGCCTTACACCCGAGTGAGGTGAGCACCCAATTGATCCTTTTATGTTATATATTTCTGACTTTCTTTACTTTTTTCTTTTACATTTTTTGACAAGGAGCATGTTTTATTATATTAGTGACTTGTTTCGTTTACTTGTGACAGATTGCTTGGGATCCGTATGCTAGTGCTAGGGCCCATCATCCACTACAGCAGATATCCTTCTTCTGTGGTTGCTTGAGAGCCCTAGATGTCATTGAACCCTACCACCCACACAGGGTTCTTCGACAATTCGGCTACGTACAGACCATCCCACCCGCACCTCTCGCCCCCATCCGTGCTACTCGAGGTAGTACTGCCGGTAAATACAAGGTCTCCTATACGTTTCTGGACCAGTATTGGATTACTTGGGAGGACCGTGTATTATCTCTTGCGCACCGCGGCCATCATGCACATCATGCATGGGAGTGTTCACCGGACTACCTCGAGTGGTACACTAGGATATCTCACCCTCGTGTAAAGAACCCCGCCAGCCATTCCCACTATGACCCTAATGAGGGTAGAGAGGACCCGACTCCGAGAACGGTGAGTGCATTGTAAACTATCTTATTTCATACATCGATGTAACTATTGTTTAAAATTTCCTATGACACATTCTATTGTTTCTTATAGGTCCTTCGAGCGAAGGATCATATTCGTGCCACGCTTGAACGAGGTGACCAGCCAGTTGACTTCTACCAGAGGGCACTGCAGACTACCCTCGAGATTCTTGATGGCTTGCCGGTGACGTATCGTCGGCGTGCGCAACAGTGATGCTCGGAGGACTTTTTTATTGTTCCATTTGTTTTTTTCCAGAGGATATTTTTCTTTTTCTTTTTTTTTTCTTTTTAGAGACTTGTGGGATGTATAAGTAATTTCATGAAGGAATATTAGCTTACATTTTTTTTTCACTTTTTGTTTGAGATGGGATATATATTAGCTTACAGTTTCAATGTTATAGAGTATCATTGGGTTACGTTCGGCTTGTCCATCGAACACGACATTACTAAATGAATTCCTCAATCGTATGAAGAGTAAGTGGATTCTGATACATATGGGCTTTAGAACCCCATAAAACACTGATATGGAGTTCTAAAGCTCATGTGTGTCAGAATCCATTTACCCTTCATACGATTGAGGAATTTATCCGGTAATGTCGTCTCCGATGGACAAGCGAACGTCACCCAATGATACTCTCCAACATTGAAACTGTAAGCTAAGATTGCTCCAGGCTCCTTAGGAATTTTGGATTGTTCCATGTATAAGTAATTGCACGAAACCAGTGTACTACAAAGTTTAACATGTCAGTCAAGGATTATTAATTATTATATAAGAACTTGTTTGCTAGTTGACTTCTGGTTATGAAATAGTTGACGCCTTTTATTTAATATTTTTTTTATGAACATCTACATGCCTCTTCAAAGTGGGATACAAAATAGTTCCAATAGTCTACATTAATGCATGAATAATCCACGGATATCAATAATGCACGGCATACATATACCATGCAGATGCAATCTGTTCGGCCAACATGTACCATGCAGACTAATTCTGCTCGGCTAATATGTACCGTGCAGAAACTTTTTATTCGGTCAACAAGTACCGAGTAGTTCCATTTTGCACAGCAACTATTGGCCGTGTAGAATGGTTTTGAACATATACTTGCCAACCAGCAATCAACTAAGGATGGTTATGATGCACATAAACCAAAAAAAAATATTCATAGCATAAAAGCTTGATTGCATTTCAAAATCCTTTACTAAATTTGTTTACATCAAGTTCAAAGTACATGAAATTAATCACTGTCAAGATTAACCGACTCTCGTGTTGCGACACTGTCTCCAATTAGTTCTTTGAATCACTCGATGTTCTGAGCGTATGGTAGTTGCCATCCGTCAGCATTAGGATGGTGGTGTCTATACCAATTTGTCGCAATGGGAGGCATGGGAGCCCCGGGAGTCATGAAGACTTGAACAAAGTGGTTACCATTGACAAAACCAATTGCGATAACTTTGCGATAAGAAGATGGAATCGGGGTTGATCTCAAAGGTAGGAAAGTAAGGCACTGTTGCAAAGAAAGATAAATCAATACAACATTATAATATGAAGCTACCAGGTGACCCATGTCTGGCATTGTCATCCAACGAGCATATGGAGGATGGCTATCATAGTACGCCAATGCATAATACAGCTCCCCAACCCTATCATATCCTCCATATAGCAATGAATAATAATTTTGATGACTCTGTAGTTCATTGCTCAAATCCAGTCTAACCTGCATCCAACCATCCTCGCTCATTCCCAAAAGACCAGCTATTGCTCTGAATCCACAGTTACCATCCGCCTCGACATCCTTAATAGTCTCGATATAGGGTCCTAATGACTAAGGAAGATGATGCTCGAACGTACTTGAACGAGTGCGTCGAACATTTAATTTCTCCTTCCCCTTCTTTAAATCTAGACTGTTGGTTCTCGATGGAACGCTATCTTCGATCGAGAGTGCATACTCAAAAGCAGATGGTTCCCGACGCGTAGACCGATCCAACTTCTTTTTTTTCGAGGATGACCGACCACGGGTGTTCAATTTAACATCCGACTCAAGAAGAGAAGTAGACGAAGGACACCCCAACTCTCTTAGTTTTTTCAATATTTGTATTTTACCAGCCTGATCGGTACTCTGAAATTTCTTATTGATCAACTCGAACTCGGAAGTTGTGGTTAATTTGGGGGCTTCATTCTCCTTAGTGGAGTCTAAATTGAGCTTCCTCCAGTATGGATGGACACAACTCAGTGGTATTTGAGTTCCTTCCCTTCTGTATTCGGCAATCTCGTGTGCACATGGTAACCCATGGGTCCGTCGAATTATGCACCCACATACTAAGGAATCTGGACCAATATAACTAGCTCTGATCGACTCATTCAGTACTATATCCAAAGCATTCATTGATAAAAATCTTCTCAACTCACGAAACAATGCCGGTTTGAACTTATGTTGCACGGTGTTCATGCTCTTTTCAAATGAAGCCTTTATCTCCGTAAAGAGCAACTCAAGCAATGAATGGATAACCTGCCAGGACGCATCAAAGCTACTGTTCGATGTGCCAAGGTGTCTCTTTAATTTTGCATGTGCGCTCTCAGCCCTATTCGTAGTCACTTTTCCAAAGTGCATATGCCGATCCGTCCAAGCAGCTACAAATTGTTCCTTGTGGTTATTCAACTACGATTTCTTCACATAATCAACAGTGTTTGGATACCCACAGAAATTCCGGTCCAATGCACTTAGAAACTGAATGCAGTCATTTTCAGTGGGAGAGACTACCAACATATTCCAACTAGATATAAACGCATCCCATCTGTCGTTGGTCTCAAAATACTTCTTACAATTTGCCAAGATGTTCCTAGAAATATGCCACCTGCATAATAAGCTTGCTGCATTGGGAAAGACAACGTGTATTGCATTGATGAGTGTTAACTCCCTATCGGTTACAACGACACGGGGCATAATACATCCATCCATCAATTCCTTAAGCCTCTCCAAAGCTCATCTGTAATTGGCCTCCCTCTCTGATTCAAGGTACACAAAAGCAACGGAAAAAGTCAGTTGAGTGGATGTCACACCAACGATCTCAAGCAAGGGAAATCGATATCTATTAGTCTTGTACGTGCAATCCATTATCAGAACTTTTGGAAATGCACGTAACAACTGAATAGATGATGGATGTGCCAAGAATAGGTCCATCGTAGTATCTGTAGCGGGGTTGCTAGTGTGATACTCAATGTAGTTGTTCTGATCCAAATGCATCATGAGTTGTTGCATCTGTGATCGACCGGCCAACTCAGTCACCCTCCACTTCTGACGGGCATTGTAGATACTCTTCTTCGTACTGGTGTTGTGCATGTCCCTTTCTTACAAAGTACGAAGGATGTTCTTTGCTTCACCATACTCTTTGACATATCAATCAAAACATTGATTTCCTCCCCTGAAAGCCTTCCAGCAAATGAGTGCCCCTCGAGATGTTGTGCGTTTGGATGATTGTGCAACCCACAAACCACTGTTAACATCCAATCATCATCATTTGCCAACTTTCGGCCCTTCAAAGCAAAAGGGCAATTACACTTCTTCGTTCCCGTTGCCTTATTAGAATTTCTCTTTTCGGGGACCTTCGTTGGACCCTTATAGCTTCCGCTTCTCTCACAAGATAAAATTATTCTCGGCTTCCTACCATCTCCACCAGCATCTGAAGTTTTGATTACAATTACCAAGCCATGTTTCTTTCCAACTTCCCTTGTCCATTGGATTAGGTCCTCTCGACTTCTAAATATCATGTCAGTGGTGAAGACATTAGTAAAATCCATAGAGCACTCACTCGCACCGGTTGACTGATTATCCTGAAAATATGATTGCTAAATCTTAGTATATTAATGCACGAAACTATATATTGTCCTTGTAAAATATGCTCGGTTTACTAGTGCCGTGTAAAATATTTTTGCACGGCATATTCATTTTATGTACGGCCTAAATTTCCGTGCAAGACTCAGTTGAACGGTATAAATATGCCGTGCAAAATATTTTTTCACGGCATATTTATGCCGTTTAAATCTAATATGTTTGATAGTATTTAGCCGTGCAAAATTCATTTGCACGGCTCTGGAATGCTGAGCATGACGCGCGAATTTTAATTAAAATGCTGGAAACGAAGACAAGTGTATACCTCCTCTTCGCAGACCGTTAGTTGCAAGTCCATATTGAAAATGCCTACTTCCGATGTACAATGTGGTGTAGGGAGATGAGTGTCTCCAATATCTTCAAATAAATGGAGGATGCTTTGATACTTTCTAAAAGTTGAAGAAGATGATGATGAGGAAAGATATGAAGATCAATAGGGATGAATGAGGTTAGAACAATATGGAAATAAGGGATAATGAAGAATAAGAAGAAGCAGAGGCAAGAAGAAGACGATGTACAAAACCTCCCAAATTTAGCTGAAGCACCGTGCAAAGGAAGAGAGGGAGGATGTTCATGAAGAGAGGTTGTTTTGGTCATTTCACCTGAAGCTATTTTGGTAATTAAAAAAAATATGGGTGTTAACAGCAATATATGTGGGTGTGTTTAGAATCTCCCTTACCCATTTCAAGTTAAAACTCAAATTCAAAATATCTCATTAGCCAACCACCCAATCAATTTCATCGTTGAAGCTTCTCTTTTAAAAACTAACTTTTACATATTTTCAATTTAACCCTTGTAAGTTTCTCTTTCAAACAGCCCTTGAGTTTTTCCATAAATACAAAATTAGAGTTGCTTCTTGGGAGGATTTGCGAAAGCATATATTGGTGAAGTTATAAAAAATTCTTTATTCTTTGTATTCCTAGGAACACAACAAACACCCCAAGATTTCATTTGGATTTCCACTGACCAGCTTGGCATCATGATGGGTCATTGACAATTTGTGCAGTTGAGATAAGCACTATCCTTATTTTGACCTTGGTCTCTCCTCCATCATCATCATCCTGTGGGAGTATAATTTAGAGTAGTCTCTACGATTACTAATCCTCTGAGCCAAATTCCATGGACCAGATTCTTTCATGCAAAGAAACCGTGTCCCACTCGATGCAGAGAGTAGTGTGGATATACTCAATATACTCATATGGTGTCTCTGTAGTTACTCTGTACATTCCTGCAGAGAACTTCTCACGACCTCAGCAGTTTGCAGATCAATCACGTCACGAACCCTTTTAGATTGCTTTCTCGTATGTAATTCCAATCAACCAAAACGCCATAACCCAAGAGAAGATCTCTCAACCATAATTTGTACAGAAGGTGTGGTTTTAAGCGGTTCTTTTATTCGTTTCTGCATTCTGGGACTCGAAAGATTGGATTTTTCCATCTGGGTTTTGTGGGTGGAGGGATTTTGGAGGTGGGTTTTTGAATTTGATATACTCTGTGGCTACTACTTTGTTTCTTGGGGAATTTGATTGTGGGGTTTTCTTTTTATTGAATTGTTTTGTTGTTTCTAATGTGAATTCTATTAATTTTTATCTAGTGGTCGGTTTTGGGGATCCGCTCCTGTTGATTTTGAATTGAAGTTCTTGTTTTCTTTCTCCACTTGAACAATAGATTATTGGCAGTTCTCTCTCCCTCTCAAAGATATTGAGTGTTGGGTTCTGAGCTTGCAAGTCTAGAATTCTTGGGTTGTTACTGAACCTGACTTTTGAAAATCATTTATTTTAATTCTTTTAGGATTTTTCTTTTGTTTCTGTTTCTTTGTTTTGAGATGGATTTCTGTCATCTGGGTTCGTAGGGACACAAATTTTAATGTTTCATTCTAGATTGAATTATTGGAGCTACGCTAATGTTTTAGCTTCTCTGAAGTTGCAGTAATGTTTCAGTTGCTGTAGTTGATTTGACATTGTCTGATCTCGATCTGATTCTATGTCTCAAATTAGATTGTAAGCTCTTGTGTTGGGCGATTGTCGCAGGAAGTCCTGGGATCTGGGTCTTTGATGGAATATTATGTTGAATGGTTGTGCAGTCAAGCTCTGGGTAGTTGGTTCAAGTACAAAGAAGTTAGATTTTCTCTATAGTGACCAGTGGCAAATTTTTTTTTTTTTGACCTTTGATTTCAAAATTTTGGAACTGGGAGGTTTGGTTTTTAGACAGGATTCTCATTAGTTAGAGTATTGAGTGGGTTGGTGATTTGAAAATTTTGGTGGTCTGGATTTTACTATTTTGGAATCATGGAATCTTCCTTTTTATTCTGATTCCTTCTCTATAGTTCTATTGGGTGTGCTTGACATGCATTTGAAAGGTAGATAATATATTGGTGTATGCAGAGGCATGATTTTTTTTTTCTTTAGGGTTTCTGCAGATTTTCTAGCTGGATATTTTTGAAAAGGGAGTTGTTAGCAACATTGCAATGTTGAACAGTGGGATTTGAAGTGGATATTATATAGATATTGTTTTATTTAGTTCTCAGGTTTGGAGACTTTGAAATTTAAATGGTTCTGTTATTATTGCACTGCAATTCTGATGAGCATCTATGCTCTATTGTTCTTTTGGTTTTGAATATTTATGAAAATGTATTTTGGATTAAAAATTGAGATATCTTGGGAGCTCTTATATTAGATTGAAGGTTTCTCAAAAACAGTTTGGTGCCTTAATCAAATTTTTATTGATTAGAAGTATGATTATGATTGAAATTTTTTATAATCATTTTCTTTACTCTGAGAGAGAGAGAGAGAGAGAGAGAGAGAGAGAGAGAGAGTACAAGAACTCAGAGATGTGCACAATTTAACCAGAATATTTAGTTAGTGTTTTGATGCAGGAGAGACCCATGATCCATGGGTCGACCAGCCCTTTGGGCCTAGTCTATAGCCCAGCAGTACAACCCACTTATATTACTTGCTTGTTTTTCTTCATTTTTTGGATTTATTTTCATGGTTTATGTATTAGGCTAAGTTATTTTATTTTGGGATGTTTTAATCTTGACTATTACGTGTGATTAGATTATCAGAATTAGTTTTAGGGCACTTTTGTGTGGCACCTTTTCTGTGAAAAATGCATGGAAAGTGGAAACACTTTTCTGCGGTGTTTAAAATTTCATGTTTGGTGTGACCACTTTTCCTCAAGGAAAATTTGAAAAATGAACTGACTTTTCCGTGATTCCATGGAAAACCATTTCTAACGGGGGAAGGTTGAAAAAGACTTTTCATGGAAAATGGAAAATCTTTTCTGCGGAAATGGTTTTCTGCAGCACCGCACAAATGTGCCCTTAGGGTTATGCCTTTTCTTATATAAGGATGTAATGCTTATTTTGGAGAATTAATGATCAACGAATAGAATTTCTTAGGTGTTTTTGCTCTCTCCTGTGATGGAACTGGTGTGATGCTACTAGGTGTGAAGCCTAGTTACTTTGGGTGTGATGCCCAGTCACTTTTCCCCTCCCCACTCCGCCATCAAGTTTAAATTGTTTTGACTAAAACTTCCCTCTCCTTCCAATGTGTTGCATGACACACTAAACTCATCTCATCTATTACTCACCACAATTTTGAATGGGGCCAACCATAGGCCCAGTTTGACCTGCAAACCATAGAAGACATTTTACCGGAGTTGCTTAGTGAAAAGATCAGCCAACTGTTGATTGCACTGGATATAGTGAGTAAACCCTATCCAGGAGCCAGTTTTTCATGAACAAAGTGGTAAATCTGTGTGTTCTTTGTGTGTGCATGAAAAATGGGATTGATATCAAGCAGAGGGCACTGATATAGTCACAAAACAATGTGATGAGCTTATGTAGAACCAAGCCCATGTTACAAAAGACGAAGGATAGCAAGGTACATTCTGCTGCAGTGGATGCCATATCATAATATTTGGCTTTTGCACAGAACCTGACCCCTGTGGCCTAGGGATGAGACTAGGCTGGTTTGGGTCAGGTGTTAGCTCAACCCAAGCCCAAACCAAATTGTTAGTAGGTAAATTCAAGTCCGAAATTGACCTGATTAAATCCCGAACTTACCCGACCAGAATTATAGATTCCCTATCCAAGTGCAATTTGCGTTGAATTTGGTTTACTCGTGTCGGGTTATATACCCTTTTGTTATTTGGTTTTGCTTTTAAAGGATAAAGAATTTGAAAAAAAACGTTATATAGTATAATGTATATATTATGAATTATACACTATACATGTATTTATAAATAAGTCAGGTTGCTAGGTTGAATTCAAGTATTGAAGCCCGAACCCAAACTCGACCTGAATTACATGTAGACTTCAAAACTCAAGATCTTACTCGGCCCAAATCCAAAAACTCCAACCCATATTTAACTTTTGGTTAGGTCGGGCTTTGCAGGTTTTTGTTTGACCTACCAAAGTTGCACTCCTATGGTGGACTGCTTTTTGACACTTTGGGACAAACAGTTGCCTCTAAGAAAGGTGCATAGACCAGTAGTAGACTGCATTATAGTAGAACTGCCAGCCAATTTGTTTCAGAAAAATCCTAAGGATCATGGGTACTTGTAGAGAGAATCTGCATGCCACCAACGTAGTGGAGAATGCATTTGGTTGCTTAAATGAAAAGAGGTGGCTTTATTTCATATGAGAGTCTAATGTTAAAGCTGGTGGATTTTTTGTCGCAGGATTTCAGGGTCCTTTGATTCCCTCTCATGTGGTCTGCTTGTGTTACAACAGTCTTGTAAATATCATTGTTTCTTTTGATGGTCTTCCTGTCTTTGTATCATTCCTAGGTTTTAAGCTTATTAGCATATCGCCCTTGTACTGCTGAGCTTTTGGTTAATGAAAGCTATCATTAGAAAAAAAATAAAAAATCGGGGCATGTATATGCTAGTAGACCTTGTTGACTGGGAAAGAAAGATTCGCTGAGTCATCATCAAGTATCGTATAGCTCAAACAATACTTTTGCGTTGAGAAGGATTCGGATATGCATCATCAGCTGGGAGAACAAGTTAGATTTGACAGTCCTGGCATGTAGGTTTACAAGAATTCATTTGGGTTGCTGAAGCTAGTCACAACCTTTGTGATTGTTAAAGTTCCTCTGTCACCATTTAATCGCTGACTCGCAAATGCCATTACATGGTTCATTGCTGTGTCATTCAAATGCTCCTTGTTCTGAAGTTCATGGCTTTGTAAGGTACAGGATGCTTTAACAGCGATGTAGTGAGAGATTCATAGTTTAGTTAGAGACCGGTAAACAAGTAAAAGCTTTATTCTGATTAGACACAAGTTTCTCTACAGCATTTAAATCATCAAAGGTTAATTTAAATTGTCTTAAATACGTAGGGAGAGTGGATGTACCTTACTTTTGTTTAACATGGATCAACAAGTGAAAAACTTTATTCCAATCAGAAGAAGGTTTCTGGATGGCATTTAACTCATCACTGATCAATTTAAATTGTCTCAAATACTTAGGGTGTGTGGATATGCATTATTCAGTAATCTCATCTGCTGAGCGACTTGAACTCACATGCTTATGAGTTCTGTGCAAAGCATCCTCCAGGACAGGCAAGACTTCTGTTTCCTGACGAGTTTGATTGCCAAGATGAGCACTTCTTCAGATAGTGTCTTGGTGATCCAAACTTTCAACTACTGATCTGTTCTGGTCCATGACATAAAGTTTGGATTAACGATCTGGCCTTTTCCATCAGAAGACTTGTACTCTGGATTGGGCGTTGGTGTTACATGATTGCTAAAGCCAAACAACTCTTGGCTTTCGATCAATGGTTGAGTTTGTGTTTTCCATGGTAAATATTTTGTTTGGGTTAATAACTATAGTCACAAAATTTGCAAACGTTAATGATGGCTGGATGAGGAAATTGTGCTTGGGTTGAGGAAACAAATGATAAAGAGCCATGGTTGGATGTAAGGAAAAAAAAAGATGAAGAATGAAGGAGTCTGCAATGGTAAAGATGGCAAGTGAATGAGTTAGCAAGAACAGTATCCCCTAGGTGGCCTCCGCTGATACCATTAACAGTTTTGATAATCCGCGAAATCTCTCTTTCCCAAAATGTATAGGAGATAATTTCTAGAAGATTGTTTTGCATTTGGTTTAGGAAAATACAACTACTCAGAGATATGTACAGTTTAAATTTTAATATTTAGTTATCTAACCTGTGATTTGAATGATTTTGACTTCAGACTTCCCTCTCTCTGTGTTTTTTTTAATGGCACTACAGCAGGCTGTAGTCATTTCCACTATTAAGCTGGATTCTTTGTTTGCTTGAGTTTTATCTCATCAAGAGAATTTTATATGGGTTAGATGGTGCAAGTGCATTGAATTTTACTTTTTTTTTTTTTAACTTTTTTCTGAATGATAACTAACACTTTAGTAAGAGCAGCGCATTATTTAGATGGCTACTCAATAGTGCCTCCAAACAAAAAGGAAAAACAATACAAACACCACAAACTAAAGATGCTAATTACTCTTGGGACTATGATGAGCTTCAGCCTCTTTAACTATTGGATACGCCGCCGAATTTGCAGTTCTCTCAACGTGAGCATTGATTATTACTTATCACGGCATAGCGCGTTTTTTCTCTTAAGGAATAGGAATTTGATTAGTTTTACATGTTTGAACTTCAATTGTTGTTGGATGGCTATTGTGTGAATCGCAAACAGTTTGGGTAACTGGCAGAATGGATGGTTATCTATTCTGCTGTGCACTTGGGAAGCTCATGGAAATTAAAAACTGCATTTAGTTGGATACTGCTGTCTGCCTTTCCCACCTAAATCATTGTCAGCACATTCCTAGGGATGCTGTGAAAATAGATATTTGGTTTGCCTTCCCCATAAAAGTCATTATATGCATGGTTACAGAAGTTTCACTAAATCAGTACCTTACCCAAAGTGATTTTGTGCTGCCACAAATGCAATGCAAAGTCAATAACATCCATTTTTCCAAAACATCTAACGGAGTGCAATTTATGATAGATCAATTTGCCCGCTTATATACTAGATTTTCCCACTTCTTTTCTTATTAGCTCTGGGTTTATACTATTGGTGTCTGTTGTTTTGATAATATCTTCTGCTGATTCTATTTCTGTAATTTATCAGAGATCTTGAGTGGTTTGAGGAAAGCATTTCTAGAGCTGAGCTGGTTAATTGCAAGGAGAAGGCACTGTGTGCGATAAGGTGACGATGAATGCCACTAAGGTTAAGCGTCGTGTGGGCAAGTATGAGGTGGGGAGGACAATTGGGGAGGGAACCTTTGCAAAGGTGAAGTTTGCAAGGAATTCAGAGACAGGAGAACCTGTGGCTCTCAAGATCCTTGACAAAGAAAAGGTTCTTAAACACAAGATGGTTGAACAGGTATCCTTTTAATTGTGCTTTCCGTTTGCAATTCTGTTCATATTCAATATCATAAAATCTTATAAATCTCGAGTTGGGTTTCAGATTTGGTGAATGTAGACATGTCAGTGAACATCCATCTAATAATATATATATATATATATATATGTATGTATAATGTGTTGAAACGTTTTAGGAGGTGTGTTTGGATGATACCCAAGGCACAAGCTGTTTAACTGTGTTGGCATAATGAATGGTTATTTATTCCACCATGCAACTTAAGATGGTGCTGAAATTGGATATGCATTAGGTGGGGTGGTCTTTTCCCCCTTTCTTTGCCCTAGATCAATTTTGATTATCAGTGCTGTTGATTTGGATTTGTAAAGGTAGTGAACAGTTTCCTACTTTCGCTAACTCTAAAGTGGAATAGCTACCTAATTGACTATTCATTCATGCAAAATGTTTATATCACTTGCTTCTTGGGTACATCCAAAGGTGCTCTCTCTCAATGAGTACTATGGAATACATTTCTTGGGTAGTTTATCTCTTAGCTGTGAAGGTCCACTAGACATTCACAGAACCGAGGATTGAAGTTGCAGGAGAGGCCATAATCTTTAACCTGTTTTGGGAAATTGATTTGCATCGACTATTGCCAAAGCATTCAGTTGATAGAGAAACAACTGATGTGGGTGAGGCCATTATCTCTAGCCTGGTCCCAGTTTCATAGTTATGCACACTCTTTGTTGGATAAATTAGCCAGCAGGGGCAGAAACTTGGGGTGTCTTCAAAATTTTTAAAATTCCTTGAGAGAATCTCAGGCATCTACAGTGTCGGGGACCACATGAATATACTTTCTTTACATAGTGCGCCTCCAGGGGTGGTTGGGGAGGAGAGGGGGTGGAGAAGTTCATATACGTTGATTGGGTGTTTTGTCATAGTTTTATGTTTCTACTTCCATCCTTTTGGTGCCCAGTTTAGCCAAACCAAACCAAACCAAGCCTTTTCCCACTAGGTGGGGTCGGCTATATGGATTTGACGACGCCAATCAAATCTGTTTAGGGCCATGTCCTCCGTTAGATCCATGGAGGCAAGGTCATGTTTAATAGTTTCTTTCAAACTTCTCTTGGGTCTCCCTCTCCCTCTCCTACTCCTGGCAATCTCCATGCTTTCACACCTTTTAACAGGTGCCTCCGTTGGACGCCTTCTAACATGGTCGAACCATCTCAGTCGATTTTCTCTCATTTTATCTCCAATCGGTGCTATTCCTACTTTGCCCCTAATCTCCTCAATCCTAATCCTATCTCTCCTTGTGATCCCACACATCCATCTTAGCATTCTCATCTCCACAACTTCCATCTTCTTGACATGATTATGCTTTACTGCCCAACACTCTGATCTATACAACGCTGGTCGTACCGCCACCTTATAATACTTTCCTTTAACCTTGAGGGGGACTTTCCTATCACACAAGACCCCCGAAGCACTCCTCCATTTGGTCCACCCGGCCTGAATCCTGTGACTTACGTCAGTATCAATCCCTCCATCTTGTTGCACCATAGATCCAAGGTACATTTTCAAAAAATTTATACTGGCTTTTTTTTTGAACAATGTATTTGCATTTTATTTTGATTCTTAAAATTTGTTACCTTTCCACAGAAATGTCAAAGAACTTAGTTCGGTTATATGATGTAAGGTAGATACTCTATTTCTGTGTTTTGATTCTGTACACCTCAGTAGGCTTCAGAAGTCCATGTTGGCTTCTGTCGAGATTAACCTTCATAAAATTGGTTGTCGGAAAGGCATGTTTCGAAGGAATATGCTTTGCATCATCACCAAAAACGATTCCATTCTACAATTTATGAATTTGGGTTGCAGTGGCCTAAGATCTGGGCAACATGAAGTGACATTCTTAAAAAATGAGTAATTCACGGATCTTCTGTTGACTTGTACAGCTGTATCAGAGCTTTTGCCGGCACTCTGTTTCACCTTCCTCTATAAACCAGTAATGGCTTGCTTTCAATAGAGCTTTGGACCATGTATGTGTAGATCCAGCCTGTTGAGAAGCAAGGATTTGTTGGTTATATCAGATAAAGTTTGTCCTAAATTAGGATTATATTAAATTTTAGATATATTAGGCTAGTATTATGATGTAATTACATTTCTTATGCGATTAGGTCCCCTATCATGATTATGATTGGTTTCCTAGTTTAATATATATCTTTGGTTGTATTTTATAAATAGCAATTAGCGATTCACATTAATGCAGATCAACAAATTGTGTCAAGATGTATCTCTAACTGTCAACTAAGCTCATACTTAGGCCGCAACTGTGCAGCCTCATTGGGATAAACCAATCCATCACGTGGGCCATTATATATGTTACGCTGTTCCAGTCAAGATGTTCCACTTATGAGGTCATTCCCACTATGGCCAGACAATTGAAGAACTACAGGGAACTAGTGAAGAAGTCTCAATTTATAGACAAGAGAAGTGTATAGGATAAAGACTTCAAATTATGAACTAACCCTATTTAAAATTTAAACTGATTCCTAATATATCTAATGTAACATCGATCTCATAATATCTCTCCTATCATCACTAACACCAACGACTGAGCTCACCCATTTTGCTGCCGGTTAGTTCTCAGGCATGAATGTGGTACACTTGTCATATCCACATCTGAGTTACGCGCAAACCGCCTGCTTTGCTATTTGTACACAAGGAATTTTTCTTGATGTGTTGTATCCTTGATATTGTGGGACTAACATATGTCTAGTCTTTGCAGATACAGAGGGAAATTGCCACTATGAAGTTAATAAAGCATCCCAATGTTGTTCGCCTATTTGAGGTAATCTTTAACTTTTTTTTAATGTTTTAAATTTGATTATGAGTTCAGGATCCCTTTGCTTTTGGAATCAATTATGATAAGAAACAGAATGATCTTCCTCAGATGAGTGAAGATTGCATGTGAGGTGTCTAAAGATCTGTTTACTTAATTTTTGCATACAATTAGGTAGGAATCTTATGTACACAGTTAAGGTGACTTTGATGAGTTCCTACTTATATTTGAGATGGTTATAGTTTCTTGGAGGTTATGTAACTTGTTAGATCTTGCACGCATCATTGGCCCTTATCAGGTTGAGCTGTTTATTGTTCTAATAAAGTGACGTGTCAATTAAAACCATGAGCATAATGGTGCGGATGTATTCAAGGAAAACCTGTTTATTAAAACCACATTGAGCTGCATTTGGCACCTAGTCATATTGGGAATGGAACTTGGTGAATTAATCTAATTTTTAGGAATTCTGAAGTTTTGGATTAACTGGTCCTTTTCTCCACAAAAAAAAAAAAATGAAAATTATTATAAAGAATTTAGACTTGGTCTTGTGCTCACTGTAGATTGGAAACTGTAGAAATCCTGTTATTTGAAGAAAAAGGATTTTGTGGATTGCAGATTCCCACCAAGCTGTCAGGATGTTGGTTGTCATTTTGCATTTTTTTTTCCTTGCAAAGTCAAAACTTATGGAAAGGAAAAGGACATAAAATGTCTGTACTGCAGCTGTAAGGTGCTCATGATGGAACCACAAGGTTCACTTCGAGTCTGCTCTTCTTTGAATAAGAATACTTGCAAAATGGCAACTGACATGCTGATCCTTTGGCCTGATACTTATAGATCCTGTCAATGGTGGAGAGGGAATTTTAAAAAATTTCAATCTGAATAGAATACTAACATTTGAACTTGTCTTTGTTCATTTTTATTTATTGTCCTTTATTGTGGCAAAAGCACCTCAAAGGCTTTTTTATGAGCTGATCCTTGTTCATTATGAGATTATCCTCCTGATTGGTCCACAGTGTAGTAAATGATTGAACAGAGTTACAGGTTTACTTCTTTTCTCTGTTTTTGTGCCTTCCTGAATCAGAATAATACATCTTCAGGTCATGGGGAGCAGGACAAAGATTTTTATCGTTATTGAGTTTGTTACTGGGGGAGAGCTCTTTGACAAAATTGTAAGTTCTGGAAAATCTCTGCTTGACCTATTTTCAGCCTTGACATTGAGAAATGCTTTTCCTTGTGGGTTGAGACCCTAGTGTCGCATATTGTTTTTGATTTTGAGATTGAGCCCACCTTGCCTACTGAGAAAATGAAACGCATGTTGGTTAATTCCTTGTGTCTGTTTTGTTGTGATGAATTTGAATAGTTAGTTTTGTTAACACCAGTTGACACACAAGGCCCACCAGGCCCATTCAATGTACAAACCACGTGGGATAATTTAGGATTGACTCAAATCACTGTAACATATCGTCTTTCCATATACATAAGATTGTAACATCTTTACTTTCCATATACATAGATTGTATTAGGCTGTAATTGCCTTGATTAAGGCTGAAAGAGATTATAAAAGGGAGAAAGGATCGACCAAGGAAAGGATCCAAGTTTTCCACAAATCACCATTGTCTATTCATCATCGTGACATGGTATCAGAGCGAATGACATTGTCTACTGCTGCTTTGTCTTCTTCTACTTCTTCATGCTGCTTCGTCTGCATCTCAGCCACTCAATAGAGATCACTACAGCATCTGATCTCTCTTTCTAAAAATTCTCAGCCAACCGGGAGGAAGAAAAACACTGTCGCCTGGCCCATTCAATCCAATCAGTCAGTGGCCCACCTGCGATGATCAAGTCACCTTCACCAACTCTATCTGTGATGGTCGACTGATTATTCTAGACATTCTGGAGATTTCTTCAGAATTTTTGGCTGCCTCGAGGTAGGATCTTTGTCTGCTTTTCTGGATTTTCGAAATCTTGCAACAATTTTTATATACACCGTCCAATTTCTTGGATTCTCATCCGAATTAGGTGAGATTTGATTTATTGGACACGAAAAAGGAGCCCCTTACTTCACATGTGATCTGATCCATAGTTACCTAGTTTGCAATTCAATTAATTCGCATTCGAATTCGCAATTCGTAATTCGAGTCTTTGCTGGATAAATGTGTTCGATGGAGTAGGTTCATGTGATTTGCATCTAAAATCGTCTATTCGCAGTTTGAGTTCAATAAGTTCGATGAACTAATACATTAGTGTTCATGCTTAGGCAATCACTAGTGCCCACATCTAAAACCCAAATCACCGAAGATAGTTGTTCTTTATATTTACTATGGTGAGATTTTACTAATTAGAGTTGGGCCCGCATAGATTGATTGTGTGTAAATAAAAATCAAAGTAAAACTTCATGTTTTACTGGTAAGCAATCTTAAGGTTCCACTTTGATTGGAGTTAGATTTGGATTAGCGCTAATAGATGGGGGTGCTTTTGAATTGCTTGGATTTTCAGGTGGGCACTTTCAGATGGGCACCACAACTGGACTCAATGTAGAGAACTAATTGAGACTAGTTCGATGACAGTTCGTGAATCGAACTGGGAATTATTCGAAATGAACTATTCGGAGTTCGAAGGCGTCATGACCAAACTAGGTTACTATGATCTGATCATATTAGTGATCAATCTGTGGGCCCCCGGATCAGAACCAGTGCATAAATTTAGGCCGTCTGGCCCATTTCTGGCATCCCTGCTGTGGACTACTACAGAGTGAGACTAACAACTATTTTCCATAATTTTTTAAAATATGTAGCAAGACTTCTTTCTTCTCTTTTTCTCTCCAAACAACAATTTTACGCAACTTCTCCACCCTTCTAATGGAGTTGAGTGAAGTAAAGATTATTTTGAAGAAATAATAAAATATAACTGGGTTATGATGGTATTTTATTTTTAGTTTCTTATTATAGAATCTTTTTTACTTTTTTTTATTGATTGTGGAGTTTTTTTTGTCTTTTAGTAGAGAAATGAGGTTACTTTTTGACTTTTTTTTTTTAAAAATATGGTGGGAAATTTGAATTAAAGTGCTTATGATTGGACATTTTTTTGGGAAATGAGGGCTTTACCTTACTTGACTCTATTAGCAGAGTTGCCAAACAAGCTGGCAATTAACTAGTTAAAGTAAAGTAAAGTGCATCCAGACAAGAAATGACAAGGGGTCATATCAAAAGTACACAATTTCAAAATTCCCTCCGAATTTTTCAAAAAAAGTAAAAAAACCAACCTCCTTTCTCCACTAAAAGACAAAAAAACTCCACTTTTCTATATAAAAAGTCAAAAAGACTCCATACCAAACAACTAAAAAAAAAAAAGACCACCATAACACCTTATATTTTATTCTCTCTTGATTTAATGCTTCACCTCACCATACTTCAATTCACCATACATCCAAACAGGCCCAAGAACACCAAAAAACACAATCTTGTCGAAGTGAAGTGATACACATAATTTTTCTCAAGGGCTCTTCTCTAAGTAAACCTAGCAGACAACTACTCTGGTATTAGTAGAGGTATAGTTTTTTTTCTCAACTCTCAACAAAAGTGCATTGTTTGTATTGACAAAAGTTAATTTGTCATTTGGTTCGAACTTCAAACTTTATTTGAGCATTACTTTATAATTTATATATCCCGTGTTATGTAAAGTTGTTCATTTGCTTATTTGAATTATGAATTTAGAAATGCATAATAGTTTCTAACTTAGTATAGCTAACCAACATGAATTTATGTGAAAAAAATAGTTCAATACTGTTATTTTATAATCATTTAGCGATAAATAACTTTTATACACTGAAGGAACCACTACACCCCCTATCTTAGTTACTATAGGAAAAAACATCAAACTGTAATATTTTCCAATATTCTGGATTTTTTTTTCCGAATTTTTTTACTACTGTTTTATTCACACCGCTACCACATTGCTATGCCGCTACTACTATGTGTCGCCCGCTACATAGTGTTTTGGCCGTGGGTCGCTACGTCCGCTGCAACCGCTATTTTTTCCTTGGGCCCCACCTCTTGAAAGAAGACTTCTAGACGAACCAGGATGACTTGGGCCCCTGTGGGTTTGGGCCTGGTAATCGAGGCCTCAAAACAAACTACGGTTCTACTTCTTTTGTGTCGATGTGAATCCTGGTTCTAGTGTGTCAAAAGAAAATGTTTGTCGAACCGAATTTGTGCCAGTCTGTTATCAGTTTGGAGTAAAAGGACATATTCGACCTTTTTGTCAAAAATTGATGACAAACTCTATCCCAACCAGTCATTACTTTGGGATAAAAGCACATATTCAACCATAGTGTCGAAAATTGAAAAAGCACATACATGAGCAACAAAGGAGGATGATATATTCTCCTCAGCTAGTCAAGACTAAATCCTTGTGGATATGGAAGTCAGACTTGCGTTGCAATGTAGTTTTATCGGCACTTAAGGCACAAGACTCACATGTGTGGTACTTGGACAGTGGATGTTCAAGACACATGACAGGAAACAGATCAGTGTGATGAGGGTGTTGTCCAATTTGGTGATGGAGGTAAGTCAAAAATCATTGGAAGGGGCATAGTCAGTATTTCCGGGATTTTCACTCTTTCTGATGTGTTTTTAGTTGATGGCTTGAAGGTTAATTTACTAAGTATTAGTCAATTGTGTGACACCTCATATAATGTACATTTTTCCCTAAAAGCATGCACCATTGTTGACAAACAGCGAAAGAGTGTTCTTTGTGGAAAAAAGAACCTCAAACAATTGTTACATAGTGGCCACAGAAGGCATGATGCATTGTCACTCTGTGAAAGTGAGTGATGTGGACTTGTGGCATCAACGCTTAGGGCACATGAATCACAAAGATTTGGAAAGGTTGTCCAAGCATGAGTTAGTTCGTGGACTACCCAAATTGCAAAAGCCCTCAAGCAGCATATGTGGCCCTTGTCAAAAAGGAAAACAAACAAAAGTGTCACACAAGAAGATAGATTATTGTATAACTAACCGATCCATGGAATTGTTGCATATGGACCTCATGGGTCCAACCCAAACCGAGAGCATTGGCCGCAAGAAATATATATTTCTTATAGTTGATGACTTTGCTCAGTTAAGTTGGGTAAGATTTTTAAGAGAAAAATCCAAATTTTTTGAAGTTTTTAATGACTTGTGGACATTGTTGATAACAGAAAAATCTCAAGAATTTGGAGGTGTGATCCGAATCAGAATAGATCATGGAAAAGAGTTTGAAAATTCAGAGTTCAATTCCTTTTGTACCAAACATGGAATAAAACATGAGTTCTCAGCTCCAAAAACACCACAGCAAAATGGAAAAGTAGAGAGGAAAAATCGAGTAGTTAAAGAAATGGCTCGTGTTATGCTACATAGCAAACAAATCCCTCTACGTTTTTGGGCCGAGGCAGTTAATACTGCTGTTTACATTATTAATCGTGTCTACCTTAGGCCAGGAACAAAAACCACTCCATATGAGATCTGGAATGGCAGGAAGCCTAATGTTAAGTACTTTAGAACATTCGGCAGTAAATGCCATATCCTTAGGGATCGTGAGCATCTGGGAAAATTTGACTCCCGAAGTGATGAGAGATTTTTACTAGGCTATTCCCTTAACAATAGAGCATATCGTGTGTACAACATGCAAACTACTACTGTTATGGAATCTGTCAATGTGGTTGTGGATGACAGTGGAGTATCTGAACACTTCTCTGATGAGGATGAAGAACTTGTACTGACACCTTCCGTTTCACAGGTAAATGACTCCGAGGATGGAAACAATGACAAATAACCTCAGTCTACAGCAAATGTTGAAATTTCAGAGTCAAATATCCTCCTGGACAGTGACAACATGTGCTCCAAAGAAACACATGGAGCTTCAAATAGTGATGTCTTTGTGCATCAACGTTCCCAAAAGGGGCAAGTCATGAAAGATCATCCTCTTGACAAGGTAATTGGAGACATCACTGCTCCAATGAAAACAAGAAGGCAGGTAAGTAATGAGGTAAATTTTTACTGCTATGTTTCTTGTCTTGAACCAAAAAATGTTATTGAGGCCTTAGAGGATGATTCACGGATAAATGCCATGCATGAAGAACTGGAGCAGTTTAAAAGGAACTCTGTTTGGAAGTTAGTTCCCAGACCTTCTCACACCAATATGATTGGCACCAAATGGATTTTCAAAAACAAAACGGATGAGATGCGTGAGGTCATTCGGAACAAAGCTTGATTGGTGGCACAAGGATACACACAGTTGGAAGGAATTGATTTCGATGAAACCTTTGCTCCATTTGTCAGACTTGAGTCTATACGACTCCTACTTGCCATTTCTTGTCATCTAAAAATTAAATTGTATCAAATGGATGTAAAAAGTGCTTTCTTGAATGGGTTTTTGAACGAGGAAGTATATGTGGAGCAGCCAAAAGGTTTTCAAGACCCTCAGCGTCCTGACCATGTATTCAAATTGAAGAAAGCCATGTATGGTCTGAAACAAGCGCCCCTTGCTTGGTACGAGAGACTAACTCAGTTTTTAGTCTCTAATTTTTGTTCAGAGAAAGGAAAAAATATTTTTGAACAAGATTTGAACAAGAAAGCTGGTGTGTGAAAAGAGCAAAACAAGCCTTAAGAAGAGATGACTCCCCCTGAATATCAAATCCCTTCTAAATATATCCTCCTAAAGTCCTCAACTCCTCTTTTTGCCTTCATCTTTTTCTCCTCTTTTTCTTTCGGCATTTCTCTGTGTTTTATTTTTTTTTCATTTTTCTCCTCTATTTCTTTCAGCATTTCTCTTTGTGTTTCATTTTTCTCCTCTTTCTCTTTGCTTTCATACTTCTTCTCCCCCCCTTTTTTTTATAGCAAGAGAAACATTCTTAAAACACTCAATTAATAACGAAGTCAGACTAGGGAGCGAACCAGGTGAGTCTTCATTAACGTTCTAGTTTCGTTAAACAAGATGTACTAGGGAGCAAACCCAATGAATCTTCATCAACATTGAAAATTCGTCAAACAAGCTGAACTGGGGAGCAAACCTAGTAAACCTTCATCAACGACCTAACTTCGATAGGAGACACAGATAGGAATAGACATTCCGAAGTACAAAGAGGAACTAGGGAGCAAACCCAGTAAACCTTTGTAATTCTTATAGATTGTGATGCTTGTGCAAAAACAACAAATTTTTCAAAAAAGAAGAAAAGAAAAAAAAAGAAGACAAAAACAAAAAAAAAAAGGGAAAAGGATCAGGAAAGCAAACAAACACCAAGTGACTTCCTAAGGGATTCAAATCGGGTAGGATCAAGAGGTTTGGTGAGAATGTCAGCTAACTAATGATTGGTAAAGCAGTGTTCTAAAATCAAAACTTTTTCTTCCACTAAGTCACGAATAAAGTGATGTTGAATATCTATGTGTTTTGTTCTCGAATGTTGCACAGGATTCTTGGAAATATCTATGGCACTCTTATTGTCACAGAAAACATGCATTATTCTTTGAGATATTCCATAATCAGACAACATTTGCTTCATCCATAACAATTGTGTACAACAACTCCCTGCAGCAATATACTCTACTTCTGATGTGGATAGGGAAGTGGATGTTTGTTTCTTACTATGCCAAGCAAGAATATTATTTCCTACAAGGAAACAACCGCCTGAAGTGCTTTTTTTATCATCCACACACCCAGCCCATTCGGCATCAGAGAAGCCTACAATATCGGTGTTTGTCTCGTGTCATCCAGATACCATAGTCCACTGTCCCACTGATATATTTGAAAATTCGCTTCACACTCCTTATATGAGACTCTTTGGGGCTGGACTGATATCTGGCACATACACCCACCCTGTATGCTATGTCAGGCCTGCTTGCAGTGAGATATAGAAGGCTGCCAATCATACTGCAATACAGGGTGTTGTCCACATCTTTTCCAGCTGAATCAGCACTAACTTTGGTGGTGGTACTCATAGGTGTTCTAGCATGTTTAGGAGAGTTCCACCCAAACTTTTTCAACAGATTTCTGGCATATTTAGTCTGGGACACAAAAATTCCCTTTTCAGTTTGTTTGACCTGCAAGCTCATTTCGAATGCTCATTTCGAATGCTCATTTCGAATGACAACTCTACTACCAAGCTCATTTCGAATTCACTAGACATGGTAGATGAGAACTTTTGCACCAAACCTTCTGAAGTACTACCAAACACAATGTCATCAACATACACCTGAGCAATCAAAATATTTCCTTTCTCCTTGTTCATGAAAAGTGTTTTATCAACACTCCCCCTTGAAAAACCATTAGAGACTAAAAACTGATTTAGTTTCTCATACCAAGCACAGGGCGCTTGTTTCAGACCATACATGGCTTTCTTCAATTTGAATACATGGTCAGGATGCTGAGGGTCTTGAAAACCCTTTGGCTGCTCCACATATACTTCCTCGTTCAAAAACCCATTCAAGAAAGCACTTTGATACAATTTAAATTTCAGATGACAAGAAATGGCAAGAAGGAGCCGTATAGACTCAAGTCTGGCAACTGGAGCAAAGGTTTCATCGAAATCAAGTGTGTATCCCTGTGCCACCAATCGAGCTTTGTTCCGAATGACCTCACCCATCTCATCCGTTTTGTTTTTGAAAATCCATTGGGTGCCAATCACATTGGTGTGAGAAGGTTTGGGAACTAACTTCCAAACAGAGTTCCTTTCAAACTGCTCCAGTTCTTCATGCATGGCATTTATCCATGAATCATCCTCTAAGGCCTCAATAACATTTTTTTGGTTCAAGACAAGAAACATAGCAGTAAAAAATTTTACTTACCTGCCTTCTTGTTTTCATTGGAGCAGTGATGTCTCCAATTACCTTGTCAAGAGGATGATCTTTCATGACTTGCCCCTTGTAACGCCCCACCCCTTACCCATGCATGATATTGTCCGCTTTGGCCCACTGGCCTCACGGTTTTATTTCTGATGGGCCTCAACCCATCAAAAGGCCTCATGCAAGGTAAGGGTGTAAGCTCTACATATAATCCCAATCACTTTCCTCTCTATAGTCGATGTGGGACTCCGGGGCGTCACATTCCACCCCCCTTAAGGCTGCACGTCCCTGTGCAGTAGCCTGCCAGCCCCTGTAGCCTGCCAGCCCTCTTGGCCCGCCCACATGGAAGCCCGCCCACTTACACCAGACCACGGCAGGGGACCCACACTCGAACTAGTCGAGAGTCGGCTCTGATACCATTTGTAACGCCCCACCCCTTACCCATGCATGATATTGTCCGCTTTGGCCCACTGGCCTCACGGTTTTGCTTTTGATGGGCCTCAACCCATCAAAAGGCCTCATGCAAGGTAAGGATGTAAGCTCTACATATAATCCCAATCACTTTCCTCTCTATAGTCGATGTGGGACTCCGGGGCGACAAATGGTATCAGAGCCGACTCTCGACTAGTTCGAGTGTTGGTCCCCTGCCGTGGTCTGGTGTAAGTGGGCGGGCTTCCATGTGGGCGGGCCAAGAGGGCTGGCAGGCTACAGGGGCTGGCAGGCTACTGCACAGGGACGTGCAGCCTTAAGGGGGGTGGAATGTGACGCCCCGGAGTCCCACATCGACTATAGAGAGGAAAGTGAATGAGATTATATGTAGAGCTTACACCCTTACCTTGCATGAGGCCTTTTGATGGGTTGAGGCCCATCAGAAATAAAACCGTGAGGCCAGTGGGCCAAAGCGGACAATATCATGCATGGGTAAGGGGTGGGGCGTTACACCCGTTTTGGGAACGTGGATGCACAAAGACATCACTATTTGAAGCTCCATGTGTTTCTTTGGAGCACATGTTGTCACTGTCCAGGAGTATTTGACTCTGGACTTTCAACATTTGATGTAGACTGAGGTTTTTTGTCATTGGTTCCATCCTCGGAGTCATTTACCTGTGAAACGGAAGGTGTCAGTACAAGTTCTTCATCCTCATCAGAGAAGTGTTCAGATACTCCACTGTCATCCACAACCACATTGACAGATTCCATAACAGTAGTAGTTTGCATGTTGTACACACGATATGCTCTATTGTTAAGGGAATAGCCTAGTAAAAATCTCTCATCACTTCGGGAGTCAAATTTTCCCAGATGCTCACGATCCCTAAGGATATGGCATTTACTGCCGAATGTTCTAAAGTACTTAACATTAGGCTTCCTGCCATTCCAGATCTCATATAGAGTGGTTTTTGTTCCTGGCCTAAGGTAGACATGATTAATAATGTAAACAGCAGTATTAACTGCCTCGGCCCAAAAACGTAGAAGGATTTGTTTGCTATGTAGCATAACACGAGCCATTTCTTTAACTACTCGATTTTTCCTCTCTACTACTACATTTTGCTGTGGTGTTTTTGGAGCTGAGAACTCATGTTTTATTCCATGTTTAGTACAAAAGGAATTGAACTCTGAATTTTCAAACTCTTTTCCATGATCTATTCTGATTCGGATCACACCTCCAAATTCCTGAGATTTTTCTGTCATCAACAATGTCCACAAGTCATTAAAAACTTCAAAAAATTTGGATTTTTCTCTTAAAAATCTTACCCAACTTAACCGAGCAAAGTCATCAACTATAAGAAATATATATTTCTTCCGGCCAATGCTCTCGGTTTGGGTTGGACCCATGAGGTCCATATGCAACAATTCCATGGATCGGTTAGTTACACAGTGATCTATATTCTTGTATGACACTTTTGTCTGTTTTCCTTTTTGACAAGGGCCACATATGCTGCTTGAGGGCTTTTGCAATTTGGGTAGTCCACGAACTAACTCATGCTTGGACAACCTTTCCACATCTTTGTGATTCATGTGCCCTAATCGTTGATGCCACAAGTCCACATCACTCACTTTCACAGAGTGACAATGCATCATGCCTTCTGTGGCCACTATGTAACAATTGTCTGAGGTTCTTCTTCCACAAAGAACACTCTTTCGCTGTTTGTCAACAATGGTGCATGCTTTTAGGGAAAAATGTACATCATATGAGGTGTCACACAATTAACTAATACTTAGTAAATTAACCTTCAAGCCATCAACTAAAAACACATCAGAAAGAGTGAAAATCCCGGGAATACTGACTGTGCCCCTTCCAATGATTTTCGACTTACCTCCATCACCAAATTGGACAACACCCCCATCACACTTCTCAAGAGAAGTGAACAATGATTTGTATCCACTATCCAAGTACCACACATGTGAGTCTTGTGCCTTAAGTGCCGATACAACTACATTGCAACGCAAGTCTGACTTCCGTATCCACAAGGATTTAGTCTTGATTGGCCGAGGAGAATATAGAATCCTCCTTTGTTGCTCATGTATGTGCCTTTTCAGTTTTCGACACTGTGGTTGAATATGTCCTTTTCTCCCACTGTAATGACAGGTTGGGATAGAGATTGTCATTAACTTTCGACAAAAAGGTCGAATATGTCCTTTTACTCCACACTGATGACAAACTAGCACAAACTCGGTTCGACGAACATTTTCTTTCGACACACTAGAACCAGAATTCACGAGCGGTATATGGTTTGGGGTTTGGGCCTGGTAATCGAGGCCCCTCGTGACTTCTAAGCATGGTAATCGAGGCCCCAAACAGACTACAGTCACACATGGGTTTGGACCCCATGTGCTCAGTCAATGCCCTCATGTACTCTTTGACTTGCACTAAAACTGCGTCTTCGTCAAAGGCTTAGCAACTAACCTGCACAAACAAAAGGGCAAAAAGGTGTGAGCTTATGCTAAGCAAGTAAATCAAACAATGACAAAAGCATATAGAGTGAAGGAAACAATAATAGCTAGGTACACACAACACGTACTAGATTTTTAAGATGATTCAACAAAACCGGCCTCCATCAACAAGGTATTAAAGATAATCAAGGATCTAAGGATTCTCATGGATTAACGGAAACTGAATATCAAGAGACGGACAAGGTTACGAGGATATGCGACTAACAGATGGTCAACTCACAAATAAATCATAGAGGTTACACAGGGAACTGAGGTCTCATATTGACATGCAGATCATGATAACATAGGATCACAAGTCAAAGGAATCAACAAGCATAACAAGTACAATAAGAATTAATCGCAAGGCATCAAAATATCCAACAGTATAACATGATTAGACTACCAAGTTAGGCACGTGACTAGATTACACAAAACACAAGATCATGAGGTCACACCAGACATGGAACTGACGACGAATAGGAAAGCACAAGTCACATCATTCAAGGAAGTACATCATCATCCCCTGTACGGGCCATAGCAATGTACGGTATCATCCTTTGCATTGCCAAATCACATATCATCACGAGAGCTGCTAAATGCACACTGATTTTTGCTTTCCGCACACTGTACTTTTTTTTATGATCAATATACCTGTGTTATTAGATTACCTAAATGGACATCTCTCCCTCCCCAACTTCTTTCTACACCCACCCACCCCAATCCCCACCCCCACCCCCAGCCGTGCACCACCCCCTCCGGCAGCGCATCCAGTCATGGAATGATCACATCCAACATCTCTATATTGTATTGGGTTGGGTGTACTCTGTACTAACAAGTTGTATGTCTAGGAATCCAAGTGCAGGTTTGGGTATTCTCAGGTCGAATACCTTGGACATGTAATTCCTGAACATGGAGTGACTGCTGATCCAAGCAAAATTTCAAATATGCTTGACTGGCATATTCCAAAGACTGTAAAATCCTTGCAGGGATTTTTGGGGCTTACAGGATACTATCTTAAATTTGTGAAGAATTATGGTTTGATAGCAAGGCCTCTCACATTTATGTTAAAAAAGATTATTTTCAGTGGACTAATGAATAAAAAAAGATTCTTTCCAGTGGACTGATAATCTAAGGAAGCCTTTGACGGGTTGAAACAGGCCATGGCCAATCTGCCAGAACTTTCCCTTCCATATTTCACCAAGCAATTTATTAGTGAATGTGATGCTTCCAGGTCAGGTATTGGTGTAGTCTTAACTCAAGGTGGGAAGCCCATTGCTTTTTTCAGCCAAGCATTGAAAGGAAAGGCAATTTTCTTTTCAACTTATGAGGAAGAACTGTTGGCATTGGTTATGGCAGTAAAGAAATGGCGGCCTTATCTCTTTGGATGGGTTCATTGTCAAAACCGATCAGCAAAGTTTGAAGTTTCTCCTTGAACAATGAATTGGGACAACAATATTGGATGTCAAAACTCCTTGGATACGATTTCCAAGTCGAGCACAGAAGCGGTAAATCAAATACAGTGGCTGATGTACTCTCATGTAAGGATGAGGATGGCGCAATATCCACTATTTCTAGCCTGATTGCCACATGGATCAATGAAGTTAAAGCCAAAATCATCAAGATCAGGATGTCCATGGGAAGCTCCAAAGACTCAAATCAGGGTCACTGGACCCCACTCGATTTACCGAGCATGATGGACTCTTATTTTATGAGGGACAACTTATCTCAGTCCCAACTCTCCCCTTAAAGATAAGATAGTTCATCAATACCATGATAACCCAGTGGGTGGACATTCGGGATTCCACAAGACTTTCAGCGGATTAAAAGCTGATTTTTATTGGCAAGCCATGAAAAGTGATGTCCGAAAATATGTGCAGGAGTTTGACAATTGCCAAGATCATAAGGGGGAGAACACATCACCCACGGGTTTACTTCAACCCCTCTTAACTCTAACCGTATATGGACCGAAATATCCATGGATTTCATTGATGGGCTCCCTTCCTCTCATGGGAGAAATGCGATAATGGTAGTTGTGGACTGGTTATCAAAATATGCACACTTCATTCCCCTCACATCTTTATACCGTTGCTATGGTTGCAAGGGGCTCTTCCTTGATCACATCCTCAAGCTACATGGCATGCCTACATCTATAATAAGTGATCGAGACCCAACTTCCACCAGTGCATTTTGGGTGGAATTCTTCAAGTTGCAGGGTACTACTCTATGCCTTGGTTCACCTACCAGCCGCGAACGGACGGCCAAACAAAAACTGTCAACAAGTGTCTTGAACATTATTTGCGAAGCTTCTGTAGTACTCAACCCAAAGAATGGATGAGATGGGTCTCATTGGCTGCAGGAAGGTTAGTTAAGGTTAACCACGTTTTGTTTCTACTTGTGCTCTGTTTTGTTAGGGAGGTTAGGTTATGTTTATGGTATGTAGTTATGGTGTGAGTTGTAAGTGTTTTTGTTTGTGTAGTTACTGGTAGTGTGAGGTGTCATGTGTTGCTGTTAACCTGTAGGAAGTGATGGGGGTGTATTTAATGTTTGCTTTTGAATGGATAATATGGTTGTTTTTGTTGGGAAGTCCCACATCCCACATCGCCTAAGTAATAGGCTTGAGATGTCTTAATATACCTGTATGGGCCTTCCACCTATGAGCTTAAGCTTTTGGGTTAGTATATGGTTTATTACATGGTATCAGAGCGGGTTTTGATCCCGTTGTTCTTGTGTAGCCCACGTGACAGGCCCATCCATGAAATCAGTTGGGCCTGCGCGTGAGGGGGAGTGTTGGGAAGTCCCACATACCACATCGCCTAAGTAATAGGCTTGAGATGTCTTAATATACCTGTATGGGCCTTCCACCTATGAGCTTAAGCTTTTGGGTTGGTATATGGTTTATTACAGTTTTTCCCTTGTGTTAAGCTCACTGTTTAAGGAGGTCGGCCATGTCAGTTTGAGAGATGGAAAATGGAATAGTAATATCCTCGATCCCTTTGAGGGTCGTCTATCTTTCATATAAATAGGGGCTGAATGCCCTAATTACAATCAATTAACAAAATCTAATCTAATCTAGATCCTAACAATTAGCTAACAACTTTAGTATGTACATGTGGCTTTGACTAATGATAAGTACAATGAATGGGCCTAAATGGGCCTGCGAGTTTGGGCTTGGAACACCATCATTAACACCCCCCCTCAAATTGATGCCGATGAGTCAACCAGCATCAATTTGTCTGTCAAGAATTGATGACGTGGTCGAGGAAGTGCTTTGGTAACAATATCAGCAGTCTGGAGGCTCGAGGAGATGAACGGAAGGGAAATAACATTGCGTAGATATTCATCCCTGATAAAATGGCAAGCAACCTCGATGTGTTTAGTTCGCTCATGAAAAACTAGATTCTCAGTAATCCGAATGGCACTGGTGTTATCCGCATGTAATGGTGTGGGAGATTTCTGTGAGAAGCCAAGTTTCTCAAGAAGACCTCGAAGTTATATAATTTCTGAGCAGGCGGCAGACATGGCACGGTATTCTGCCTCAATTGATGATTTTGAAACTCTGTCCTGTTTCTTCACTTTCCAGGAAATAAGAGCATCACCTAAGAACATGCACCAGCCTGTGGTGGACCGACGAGTATCAGGACAACCTGCCCAATCAACATCAGAATAGGCAGTCAATGTCATTTTAGAGCCAACAGGAAAAAACAAGCCTCTGTGAGAAGTGCCAAGAAGATAACAAATAATGCGCCGAACTGCTGCTAAATGGAGATGATAGGGCTTGGTCATATACTGACTCATCAAGTTGACTGCATAACTGATGTCAGGACGAGTAGTAGTTAAATATATAAGACTACCGACAAGCTGGCGATAATATGTCGGATCAAAAAGGGGATCACCACTGTCACTATAGAGTTTGAGATTCAATTCCAGAGGAGTATCCATAGGTGTGGAGTTTGACAGGCCTGCTGATTCAATTAAATCCATAGTATACTTATGTTGATGTCAAATCAATCCCTTCTCAGAGTGATGAACTTCCAATCCCAAAAAATATTGCAGAGGGCCCAGATCCTTCATATGAAAAGATTGATGCAGAGAAAATTGGAGATCTTGAATCGTGGCAGTATCTGTGCCAGTGATGATGATATCATCTACATAGACTAGAAGGATGGTGATTCCTGTTGATGTGTGATGCAAAAACAAAGATGGATCATAAGGACTCTTTGAAACTGCAGCATGAGTAAAGCATCCTTGAATTTGTCAAACCATGCTCGTGGTGCTTGTTTTAGCCCATACAAGGACCGTTTCAAAAGAGCAACTTGTCCTTCTGATGGTTTTGGGAAACCTTGAGGCAAACGCATGTAAACTTCCTCTTTAAGATCACCATGAAGAAATGCATTTTTCACATCAAATTGAAAAAGAGGCCAGGATTGAGATGCAGCTATGGCTAGGATGGTGCGAACAATGGTCATCTTTGCAACAGGCGCGAAAGTTTCTTTGTAGTCAATGCCATATTCCTGTCGGTTGCCAAGGGCCACAAGCCTAGCCTTGTATCTATCCAAAGTACCATCTGCCTTTAATTTGATAGAGTAAACCCATTTACTCCCAATAGGTTTAACCGAAGCAGGGCAGGGAACAGTAACCCAGGTTTGGTTCTGCTGTAGAGCACTAAGTTCTTCTTCCATAGACTGTCTCCAGCACTCCTGTTTTGCTGCTTGTGAATAAGAAGTGGGAATGGATACAGAGGATAAAGTAGCAAAATATGAAGAATGAGAGAAACCGTATCGATCCGGTGGACGAGATATACGAGCAGAACGACGAATAGCAAGTTGAGGTGAAGTTGATGCTGGAGCAGGATTCGGGACCGGTTCTTGCAATAGAGGCAAAGTAGTGGCATTTGTTCCTTGTCAACGAGTATACACCTTGTCCGGATGAAATCGCAAAGGTGAAGTAAGACATTCATCATCAAAGGATGGTACTTTAGAAGAGGAGATTTCTGGAGATGAATCAAGATAAGACTGAAAAAGGTACTGATGTTCAAAAAAGACAACATTCCTAGAAATGCGAATACGCTTGGAGGTGGGGTCATAACAAACAAAACCTTTTTGGTGGGAAGCATAACCAAGGAAGGCACATTTTACTGATTGTGCGGATAACTTGGAACGTTCATGTGTGGGAAGATGAACAAAACAAACACAACCAAAAGTGTGGAAATTTGTGTATTGTGGTTCAGTTTTGAAAAGACGAAAATGTGGAGATGTGTTTTGAAGTTTTGGAGAAGGAAGTCGATTGATAATATGAGTAGCAGTGGTTAAAGCTTCTGGCCAAAATCTAGGTGGAACGGAGGATTCTAATAATAAACATCTGACCATGTCTAGAAGATGACGATTTTTCCGTTCTGCAACACCATTCTGTTGGGGAGTATAGGGACAAGTCCTTTGGGATATAATCCCTCTGTCTTGTAAAAATTCCTGAAATTGTTTGGACACATATTCTCCTCCTGAGTCGGTTCGAAGAACCTTAATACATGTTGAAAATTAATTTTGAACATAATTCAAAAAAATTTTAAACACATCAAAGACTTCAGATTTGGCATGTAGAAAATAAATCCATGTAAAACGGCTATAATCATCAATGAAAGTTACGAAATACTTATACTGTGAATGAGAAATAATTGGTGCAACACCCCAAACATCACTATGTATTAAATCAAAACTTTTGGTAGCAGAAGAAACATGTAACGGAAAAGGCAAAGTTTTACTCTTTCCCAGCTTACAAGTGGTGCAATCAAGAGCAACATCTGATGATAAAAACTTCATTTTATTAATATGACCAGAATTTAACAAGGATAACAAAATGGTTGAATTGGGATGGCCTAATCTATTGTGCCACAACTGCACATTATTCCTAGAGACAACTGATAAAGCAAACAAAGACATCTGGATTTGGTGTTACTATGTGAAGAGGAAACAAACGCCCACACTTAGGCCCCTTCACTATTACCTTCCCCGTCTCCTGATCCCGCACCACACAACCAGAGGAGGAAAAAGAAGCAGTGCAGTTATTATCAACCAATTGACCAACAAAGATTAAATTTGTAGAAAGATTTTTGGAACAAAAAACATCATGTAAAGGTAGAGAATGAGCAATATCACCAATAGAGGTAATTGGTATTGTGGTACCATTAGCAGCATGGACCTGAATCTGTCCATCATATGGTTTAATTGTGGAGAAATTTTTGGAGGATGATGTCATATGATTGGAGGCACCAGAATCAAAATACCATTGAGAGGGAGATTGAATTTTACCAGATATACCAAGAGTGGACAAGGCCTGGAGAATCATCTGTTGGATCATTTCAGGAGAGACTGGAGCAGCAGAAGCAGGTGCCGAAGAAGATGTGGAAGATGAATCAATAGTGTCAGTAGCAGTAATCGCCTGGTAAACTTTCGGATTTCTGTTTTGAGGACATTTGCTGCATTCATTTATTGAATGGTCAGATGCTTTGCAATAATTGCAGATCCGCTGCTTGCACTGATTTGCATAATGGCCGAAAGTTTTACACATGAAGCACTGCACTTTACTCATATCTCTGTTTGGTTGCTTCCCCTTGGAAGAATAAGCAACATTTACTGATGAGTTCGGTGATTGAAAGGCAGTGGGTACACTATAGGCAATCTCCATAGCACCCGGACTAGCTTGGTGGAGCACATCAGATTGCGTCAATTGTCTTCGTCCTCTCGCAGTAATTCATTGAGACAGGCATCCAGTGAAGGAGAAGGGACCCTACTCATGAGATTAGATCTGACCGATTCATACTGAGGCCTTAATTTCATAAGAAATTGATCCCGATGACTAGTTGCTAGTATGACTTGCAATTCGGGAAGAACTTGAGTAGAAATATTGGCATATTTGATTTCATTTAATTCTGTCCACAAAGTCTGAAAACCAAAATAATATTCCTGAATGGAAGAAGTCCCTTGCATATAATTCGCAATTTCAAATTCTAACTGATACTGTTGAGCAGAATTCCCCTGATGATACATTGTTTTCAGATATTCCCACATATCTTTGGCAGATTTGTAAGGTCTCAAATTCATGAAGAATTGTGGTTCCATGGAACCGAGAATCCAAGTTTTGACCTTAGCATCTTTTGTGTTCCATGACAGAATTTTTTTTTCATCCTCTGTTGGTTTTGGATCAGTGCCAGAGATATGGCCCCATAATTCTTTACCCTCTAGATAAAGTTCAAATTGAAAAGCCCATGAGGGATAATTTTTTCCATTAAAATTGATTAATGTGATTTCAGATTTCTCCATTAACAATGATGCAGATGAATTAGCAGAATGATTAGAAACAACAATAACAGAACAACCCAAAACACAGAAGAGAGCCACAGAAGAATCAAGTTAGAACTAAACTTGCAGCAGAATAAACCTGAAAAAGTAGCAAGGAGAATGAAGAAGCACTGGCAGTCAGCAACAGCAACAGTTTCCGGAAAAGAGCACCCAAACAGCAGAAGTCGTCCAAGTCGTCTGGGGGAAGAATAGGACCTGGGCCCCACCTGATGATCTCTTGATAGATCAGAGAGTGGGGATGGTTGAGCAGGATAAGCACGCAATTAATGGAAGTGGTCGCTAACAAATCAAATCCAGATCCAGGATTTTGAACGGCCGAGATGAAAACAAACCCAAAAAATTGAATTTCCACAAAAATAGGTAGAAGGCCTACCTCGGATGACCAATAAATGTTGAAAAAATCTTCAGAAATAAGAGTATATTCAGACGACCAAGATGGAGAAGTCCGCTGAGATGGGCCACTCCTGATCACAAGTGGGCCACGCCTGATCTGAGATGATCAGGGATGATCAGAGCGGATCTGACTGAAGAAGATGATCGTAGATGATCACAGATTGGCTGTGACTGAAGAAGATGATCACAGATTGGCTTCCAAGGCATGGAAGATGACTGAGACAATCACAGTTCTCTGCTCTGATACCATGTCAGTCTGAGAGATGGAAAATGGAATAGTAATATCCACGATCCCTTTGAGGGTCGTCTATCTTTCATATAAATAGGGGCTGAATGCCCTAATTACAATCAATTAACAAAATCTAATCTAATCTAGATCCTAACAATTAGCTAACAACTTTAGTATGTACATGTGGCTTTGACTAATGATAAGTACAATGAATGGGCCTAAATGGGCCTGCGAGTTTGGGCTTGGAACACCATCATTAACAGGCCACCCTCGAAGTAGTAGTCACGTAACAACATATATCCAAAAGGTTCAAGGATGGGATTTAGAGGTATTCCCTAACCATGAAACTAGGAAGTAAAAGTACAGAGGCATCCCTCAACTAGAACTAAACAAGTCATTCTAGGCACATGAAAGGAAAGGAACCTGTTCCTAGATCTTAATAGTCAAGAGGCATGAAATCAAGATGGAAGAAAATAAAGCAACTACAAGAAGTTGGGCACAATATACAAGATAGAAAAGGAAATCCAAGAACTTCAGTCATGAATGATCGCTTAGATGTTTTTGATGCTAATGTGATGATGATGAGATGAAGATGATGAAGCCCCTAAGCATTACTCCTTGGAAAGTCTCCTTCTTTATCTCTTTTCTCCCTCTTTCCTTCTCTCTCTAGGCACGAGTGTCTGAGAAATCCACTACGGGTTGGTCGTGTGGCATGGGTTCCTCTTTTGCAATTATTAATAGCTTGCCTAATTACAATTGGACCATACTTTCTATTTTAGTATGCATTAGGTCTCTTTCCTTTCTAGATTAATCATGCTCGCACTCCACTAAACCATTCATATGGGCTAGTCATGCCTCTCCACTTATGGTTATACAATAAGTCCCACTCTCTTAAGCACAAATCCATGGGTGCCTCCTCTATGCATACATATCTCATTTAATTCTTTTAATTACATGCATTTAGTGAAAGAGGAAAAATCTGCATGTGGTCTTCATTGATCTAGAAAAAGCCTACGACAGGGTAACTATAGATTTAATTTGGTGGGTTTTAAATAAAAGGAATATTCCAAGATTTTATATTGAAATTATTAAAGACATGTATGATGGAGTAGTAACAAGTGTGATAACTAGTTGTGGAGAGACAAGAGAGTTCCCAGTGACCATAGGTTTGCATCAGGGGTTAACCCCAAGCCCTTATCTCTTTGCACTGATTATGGATGAGTTAATTGTTCATATTCAAGAATAGATACCTTGGTGCTTGTTATTTGCAGTTGATATTGTCTTGATAAATGAATCAAGAGATGGTGTTAATGCAAAACTCAAGAGATGGCGAGAGGCTTTATAATCCAAAGGCTTTAAAATAAGCCATAGAAAGATGGAATATATGGATTGTAACTTCGGTGGGCATATAGAAAGATCTGAAACTACTGTGAGAATTAAAGACCATGAAATACCACAAAGTGAATCTTTCCGTTACCTTAGCTTTATAATCAGTAAGGACGGAGAGATTGATGAAGATGTCGAACATAGGATTAAAGCGGGATGGTTGAAGTGGAGACTTGCTTTTGTAGTGCTTTGTGACCGACGATTGCCAACAAGATTTAAGGAAAATTTTTACAGGACAACGATTAGACCAGCTATGACTTATGGCGCAGAATGTTGGCCAATCAAGAAGCAACATATGCACAAAATGGATGTAGCAAAGATGAGAATGTTGAGGTGGATGTGTGGTTAAACTAGGAAGGACAAAATTAAAAATGAGCGCTTTCAAGGGCATTTAGGGGTAGCAATAATAAGGGATAAAATTAGAGAAACCATTTTGAGATAGTTTGGGCATGTCCAACGTAGGCCGGTAACGGCACCGGCAAGGAATAGTTTGGCCATGAAGGTTGATAGCCCACCAAGGGGAAGAGGTAGGCCAAAGCCAAAGAGGACGTGGATGGAGGTAGTAAAAATAGATATGAAGAAATGTAACTTATCTGAGAATTTGGCTCAAGATAGATCCGAATGGAGAAATAGAATTTGTGTAGCCGACCACAACATAGTTGGGACAAGGCTTTGATGATGATGATGATGAATTACATGCATTTTTTTTATCATGTTGATGATATTAGATTAATTACAAGTGGAGCCTATTAATTCTAACTGATTCACATTTAATGGAAATTACAATTAAGTCCAGATACAAAGCATAATTTACAAATTAATCCAATTTATGCATAAATGCAATGCATGACATAAATATGGATGAAGCAATGTAATTACTTATTATTCATGCAATATGGGGCCTACATAGATGTACAATCATGTTATCCTTGACATAGTTGCACAATTACATTTTATTCCCGGAATTATGCCAAAGTTACAAATTAGTCCGATTCTACGTGTATGTAGTGCATTTTACACTAGAATGCATGGAATGACTTAATTATGATAATTGCACAATTATGAGCCTCATATACCACTAATCATGCATAGATCATAATACAAATATGACTAATAATACTTTATCATAAACATAACAATAAGTCCAGATAAATATCAATGCAATTGATGATGATCTAATTATGATAATTCCACAAAATGGCTCTTAATCAATAATTAATTATGCACAATCACATGTTAGTCAAGTTATACATGGATGGGGTCCTATTTTATTAATTTTAGCAATAATTATCGTAACTTATAATTAATGTTCAGCTATGCATAACTTACAAGTTAGATCCCAAATTATATGCGTGCACAATGCATGACATGTTAAGATGCATTAGTTATCTTCATTATATACTAAATACAGAAGGTGGGGTCCACATGAGTGCACAAAACTGCATTTATCAAATTATCATCATTAATTTAGACCATATAAATACACAAAATTGCATATAATCAAGTTATTTTTATTAATTAATAATTTCATGGGTAAATCTGGGCTCTCTTTCTCGCTTCCGGCCATCTTTTTGTTATTAAATTTAAATCTTAGTTTGATTGTGCATCTTGTTTACCAAGGTTAATCACGGCCGGATGAGGGAAGATGAAGCACGGAGATACCTTCAGCAACTTATTAATGCGGTTGACTATTGCCACAGTCGTGGTGTGTATCACAGAGATTTAAAGGTAAAATGCTTTTGCTCAATACATCTGGCTGACTATCTGCGTGAGCTTCTGTTGATATACTAACAAAACTTGATTTATTGCATTGCATTTCCTGCAGCCAGAGAACTTATTACTTGACACAAATGGGAACCTCAAAGTTTCTGATTTTGGATTGAGTGCATTATCCCAGCAAGTCAGGGTAAATATAACTTCAGTATTTATTAATTCCTTCGTGTTTCATCTTAGCATTTTTTTGGCTGGTTCATGTTTTTCTATTTCAACTTGCAATGCATACAGATGTTGATACATTTGGACCAAAATGGAAAAGTTATTCTGACAAATTTTCAGGAAAATTTCTTGTCATTTGACGATGTTGAAGATCCAATTGATTCAATTGCGCCTAAGAAAATGTAATATGCAGAAGAAACTTTTAATGCTTGTAGGGATAACTGATTAGTCACGTGTGTCATGTAGATTTAGACATAGGGTAATTATCATTGGCTTCTTTTTGTATATAGTTGGGAGGCCATATAGTTTTCCTTTACAATGGTTTCTTTATAACCAAACCAAACCAAGCCTTTTCCCACTAGGTGGGGTCGGCTATATGGATTTGACGACGCCAATCAAATCTGTTTAGGGCCATGTCCTCCGTTAGATCCATGTAGGCAAGGTCATGTTTAATAGTTTTTTTTCCAACTTCTCTTGGGTCTCCCTCTCCCTCTTCTACTCCTAGCAATCTCCATGCTTTCACACCTTTTAACAGGTGCCTCCGTTGGACGCCTTCTAACAATGGTTTCTTTATGAATGTTATAAAACCTGTTGAGGTTTTGCTAAAGTTTTCTACATTTTGGGAGAATATATGCAACATCCAGACCATTCCTACAGTGAATCATAGATTGCCTATAACTGAAAAAGTAAAGCTGGATCATTCCATAGCTGGGCCATAGTTTATACAATAATAAGAACACAGATAAGGAGTCAATGGGGAGAGTTAGGACCACAATGTAGAGAATATTAAAAAGAAAGACACACAGGCTATCTTTTTCCCTTTTTATGGTTTCTTTATGAACATATTTTTTGGTAGTGTTATCAAACCTGCAGGGGTTTTGCTAAAGTTCTCTACATTTTTGTATCTGCTTATGTGGGCAAATATGATGGCCTCTAACAAAAAAAGTAAAGATTGATAATTTTTAAGAACATAAGGAGTCGGGCGGGGGGGGGGGGGGGGGGGGGGGGGGGGGTGTTGTTTAGAGAATATTAAGAAGAAAGATGCATGCACACGATTGTGCGCGCGCACTCACACACACACACACAGAGAGAGAGGGGGGGGGTGTTGATTAAAGTTTCTCTGTTACAGTTGAATCATTTAAGTTTCTCGGTTACAGTTGAATCCTAAATGATCACCTAATTTCAGCTGAGCCCATCTTCTAAACATAAGGCAAGATCATTATGCAGATATGGTACAAGTAGGGTGGTCCTCTTTATATGGTTATTGTTTTATCTGTGTATGGGGTCCTCAGTACTATTCTTTCACATCAAACATTTTGGTTGTTGGAGAAAACTGGTGTCATCCAAAGTGTCCGTGTTCCACCCAAAAGAATTTATGATCTATGGTCCTACTTTATGGGCCACATTTGATGCTTCCCTTGGATTTTGGCCTATGTGCCACATCAGCACATGCAGCCTTGTGGAAATGGGTGTGGAAGCAGGCATTCACAAGGCCCTGTAATATCGAAGTTGTCTGCCTTAATTGTCTATGTCATTGCAATATTAGAATATTTTCTTTTGAGTTTGTTTTGAAGGTGTATTGGGCTAGTGTTGACTTATATGTACATAAAGAAGCTATCAATTCCATTTATTTCAAGGGTTCCATTAGGAAGAATATATTTGGATATAGTGATTTCATTGGGAGTGTGAAGACTGCTACAGTTGCAGTTCTGTTCACCCCACTGGTTTGGTTTTCGCCTAGTACTTTGTCCGGTAACTGCATTCTCAGACAACAATACATATACATACACAGTGTTTGTGTATGAGTATACACAAATATTCATGTGAATTGTCCGCACCTAAGAACATGTGGTCTGGTTTAGTTTTGGGGCCACCTTGCCCAGCTATACCTAATGCCCTTACAAACACTACCATGTAAGAATTGCCGCAGGCCTAAAATTTTCAATAATCCAACCATTATGCATTGTTGGATTTAAATCTAAAAATACAATGCCTTTTAAAGCCATTAAACTTGAGGACCATACATTAGGAGTCTTGGATGATACGATGTTTAAGCCCTTGTCTCTTTACATTGATTATGGACGAGTTAAACTCAAGAGGAGTTACCTTCGTGTATGTTGTTTTCAAATGATTTAGTGCTGGTGGATGAATCGAGAGATAGCGTGAATGCGGAACTTGAGAGATGGTGGGAGGCTTTTGAATTCAAGGACTTTAAAACAGTTGTACTGAGATAGAATATATGGATTGCAACTTTAGTGGGGATGTACAAAGAATTGAAACTACTATCAGAATTGAAGCTCAGGAGATACCCCTAAGAGATTCATTCCGATGCCTTAACTTGATAATTTGTAACGATGTAGAGATTGAGGAAGATGTCAAACATAGGATACGAGCGGGATGGTTGATGTAGAGACTTGCTTTTGCAGTGCTTTGCAATTGGCACATGCCAACAAGATTGAAGAAAATATTTTACAGGATAGTAATTAGACCAGCCATGACCTATGGAATAGAATGTTGGCTAATCAAGAAGCAACAATTGCTCAAATTGAGTGTAGTAGAGATGTGAATGTTGAGGTGGATGTATGGTAAAACCAAGAAAGATCGAATCAGAAATGAGCGCTTTTAGGAGCATTTAGGGGTAGCATCAATATGTGGTAATAGGTGACAAATTAAGAGAAACTCGTAACAATGGTGCCATTGACGAAAAGTTTTTCTATGTAGGTTGATGGCCCACCAAGGAGAAAAGATAGAGAGAAGGACGGCGATGATTGGGTAACCAATGTGCATATTTACCCTAGGTAAGAGTTGGGGAATTTAGTGGGCTCATTGTAGCTTAGGGTTCGACAAAAATTGGCTCAATCAAATCATCATATATTCAATTGACCTCAATGTTTAACTGCTTTATAGGTTGCGTTTTTATTAAAATTCAATCCAACAGTGCATAAACGTTGATAGAAATAGTGATTCGGCAAGCACGGTGAAGTTGGTCTCCAATATTCACTCTAGGCCTTGGAGGTTCCAGTTTGAGTTCAAAGAGTTGTCCTCTCTTTTAGATGTGTCTTTCTGATATGATTAGGTTGGTGAATTCTTCCATGGATGGTCTAGCTAAACAAGGGGTTGATAGAGTCTCTTCTTGGATGGCTCACATTCAGTGGCGGATGCATGTACATTAATGGGTAGGCTCAAGCCTACCCATTATTTTTTTTTTAAATTACATATACTAAGGTATAGGTGACCAAGCCCACCCAAAATCTAAATGTTAGAGCCTAATTGCCCAAAGCCAAAGCCCGTATAGAAATATCAGTATATTGCTCCTTCATAATCAACTTGACACTTATATCGCCGACATGCATTCTAGTGATGAATTTGGAAGCTTAGATGGGATTGGTGATCTTGCAAGAGCAATGGTGAAGACAAGAAGAAATAAAGTATATTCATTGGTTTACTTGCTTATGACTTTGGCATTAGTATTATCAGTCGCCACTGCATCGGTTGAGAGAGCATTTTTCAACCATGAATATAATAAAGACTCGGTTACGCAATCGAATGAGTGATGAATGGTTGAGTGATATCTTAGTTACATACATAGAGAGAGAAATTTTTGAAAAGATCGACAATGATAATATCATGAAAGGTTTTCAGGATATGAAAACTCGAAGATGTCAATTGTGAAAGTTTGAATGAAATCTCAAGTTTGAATTTTTGTAAATTTTCAATGAAATTCTCAATTATATTATGTTGGATATAATCAAGCCACAGTTGGATTCCAAAATTTTAAGCACGATAATCTCAAGCCCCCCAAAATATATTTTCTGGATTCGCCACTGCTCACATTATGTAACTCTTTTTTGTGGTGTATAATGCTCTTATATCCATCTCCTTGTCGTAGTCCAGTAATGGTGTTTTGGTCTTAATAAATTCATTATTTTTACCGATCGAAGAAAAAAAAAAAAACAGTGCATATAGGTTTATTGTGTGCCAAATTAGGTCGAGTGCCATTTCATGGTGGGCTAGTAAGGGGGTGAATTGGTTACTAGTAGGCCATGTTGGCCATAAAGGGTGTTGTGTACCTTTCTTGGGGTAAGAACTTTGCTTACCTGATCAAACACAATGAAGAACTTTAAAATGAAGGCCAAGAAGAAAGAACAGATATGCAGACTGCATGAAGGGACAACTGATTTTGTTCTATTCGTGTTTCAGGACACCTGTAAACTAGAATGATTTTCTCTTGCTGCTTTTTAAGTACCCTTTTAATATTAAATTATAGATTGCAGTCATCTAAAAAATCATGGTCTCCTTTAAGTTTGGTGATACCAGAAGGCCCATTTACATGATAAATTAGTACTCAATATATGCAGTTAAAGTTAGTATAGCGATGTTTGTGGGAATAAAGGATTACTACAGGAGGTGCAGGATTCCATTCATATAGGTGCCATGTTTTGGTGATCCAGACTATTGATCTGATTGGCCTAACTTTGGTAGGGCATCCCCAAAAAGTACCCAAGGGCCAAGATTGAAGAATAACATTCAGTGGTGTGGGAACATACTCATCAACAATAAACACAATTTTTAAGGCAAAGATCAACTTTTGTTAGGGATTTTATCTGTTGAAACTAGGAGATGAAATGTAGCCTCATGGATTCTTTGAGGAACATACTCTTCTTCGTTTGCATTACTAAGAATAAGATTTTTTTTTTTTGAACAATTTTTTTTTCATTGCTTTACAGATGTTTTTAACAGCCCTAATTTAGTCCTTAGTCTTCTGACGTTTTATGTGGTATTCTACTTCTCTTTGCAGGATGATGGCCTACTTCATACTACTTGTGGAACTCCAAACTATGTTGCTCCAGAGGTGCCAATCCTAACTGAAAAGCACTAGTTTCATTGAAAGGAATAATATAATAAACCATTTCAACAATCAAGCAAATAAATGAATAAATAAAAGTCTCCAACAACCAAGGTTATTCATATAACCCTTTGGCATTGAGTTAGTACATTCAGTCATAGGTTGGTGATCATAAATGAGAGCCGTTATAGATAGAAGTAGTGATTGAACATCCATTTCACTGGGATCATGATTGTACTGATCCAGTATTTGTTCCATTTATACTTGTTCTGGTTGTACACAATTGATTTATTGATGCATTCTATTAGCCAGTTTACAATGTTGCAGAGAGAAGGGGCGGAAACTTCAGGCTCTAATGAGAGCTGAACCTCTTTTCATTAAAAACATATTTTGTGATAATTACAAAAATGCCCAACACACAAATTACATGAACCCCCATGTATATATTATTTCTAACACTCCCCCTCAAGCTGGAGCATGGATTTCGATCATGCCCAGCTTGTCTAAGATAGAGTCAATTTGACCCTTCAACAATGCTTTAGTGAACATATCTGCTAATTGACTGTTTGACTTCGCGTAAGGAGTACTTATCAACCCTCGAGTGACCTCTTCTATGAAAAAATGGCAATCTACCTCGATTGGTTCAGTCCTCCTTTCATAAAAAACTGTATTTGAGGCTATATAGATAGTCGCTTGATTATCACGATGCATTTAAATAGGGTTTTTCACTTGAAACCCCAATTCACTCATGAGACTTCTCAACCATAAAAGTTCACAAGCCGTCTTTGCCATTGCTCGAAATTCGGCTTCAACACTCGATTTTTGCAACCACGGATTGCTTCTTACTTTTCCAAGTAACTATGTTTCCTCCAACGAAAGGACAATACCTTGTTGTAGACTGCCTATCGTCTGGTAAGCCGACCCAATCCGCATCTGAATGGCCAACTATAATCAAATGTCCATGAGCTTCATAAAAGATCCCTTCCTTGGTGAGCTCTTGATATGCCGAAGTATATGCCTCACTGTTTCTAAATGAGAGGTCCGAGGAGCATGCATGTATTGACTTACCATACTAGCAACCTGTGATATATATGGCCAAGTAATTGCAAGGTAAATGGATTTACCTACAAGTTGACAGTACATTTGATCATACTCAAGTAAATCTCCATCCTCTAAGAATAGTTTATGTTTCATCTCAACAGGTGTATCAGCTGGCTTAGCTCCCAAATAACTGGTTGATGGAAGAAGATTTAAAGCAAACTTTGCAACAGACTAACTCCTTTACTTGATCTTGAAACTTCAATTCCTAGAAAATACTTTTGCGAAGTCCTTGATTTCAAAGATTTTTCCCAAATACCTTTTTAATTGGTGAATCCTGATTTGATCATCTCCCATTCCCATCACAACAATTTCCTCTTCCTCGTTTTTGAACAAACACGGACTAATCCGAATTACATTGATGAAAGCCAAGATTCCAAAGAGCACCACTAAATCTTTGATAACATGTTCACTGGTTTAAAATGCCGCAGAGAAGAAAGGGACGGAAAGTTCAAGCCCTAATTGAGAGCCGAACCTCTTTTCATTAAAACATATTTTATTGATAATTACAAAAAAGGTCCAACACAAATTACATGGAAGCCCCTGGATATATATCACATCTAACACTTTAGTTTTCCTTTTAAAGGTTCTTGATCAAAGATCACGATTTCCTGTGAGGGAGATTTATGGGGCATGGTCTATCAATTGATCCTGATTATCTACCCTGTCCCCAATTTGGATGAACTCAAAGCTTGTGCAAACCATGCATATACTTGTGTCATAAAATTCTGCATCTTATGAATCTTGTTTGGTTGCAGTTTCTAAAAACATGCAATTAAATACTTTCCTCTTGACCAGGTCCTTAATGATAGGGGCTATGATGGAGCAACGGCCGATTTGTGGTCATGTGGAGTCATCCTATTTGTATTGCTTGCAGGTTACTTGCCTTTTGATGATTCTAATCTTTTGACCCTGTATAAAAAAGTGAGCATTTTAACTATATTGGTCACCTGTTTCCTTAATTGAAAGTTTCTTTTGTTTATTAAGACATTTGTACTTGCAGATATCAACTGCAGAGTTCTCTTGTCCATCTTGGTTCTCTCTAGGGGCCATGAAATTGATTACTAGAATCTTGGATCCAAACCCTATGACTGTAAGTATTTCTTAATTAATTCATTACACATATGTGGAGTATGCTTCGCTTAAAAATGATGCTGTTTGACTTGTTTTGGAGACAATATGTGTGGTGTCTTGATCCAGTTATACTGTGCAATTGAGGCCCAATGTTCAATAATCAAGACCAGTCATTCGATAGACCTAACTATGGATTGGAGATCTTCTAAGATCTTTCAGATTGAAGAACCAAGCCACCAAATGCCATCAGACTGATAGCTGATGAAAGACAAATACGGAAACAGTTTGGGAGGAAAGTCAAATAATACCTGAGATTCCCAGCAAGGAAGACTTTTGGTGAATCCTCCAATCAATTAGCAATCTATGTGCACATTGCTTTTTGAGCCGCCAATTGCCATCAGATTGATAGCTGTTGAAAGAAAAATATGGCAACAGTTTGGGAGGGAGGTTAAACAATTTGATACCTAGGATTCCCAATCTGGAAGACTTCTGGAGCATCCTCTATCCATAATATTTCCACGTGTATGGGTTTCACCCATTATCCATCAGGATACAGTTCATGGCCTGATTTATTTTCATTTGGACAGGGACACAAGTTTTCCTATGTTCGACTGGGACACAAGTTTCTCAGACCTTTGAAAACCTTACGGAGTGATATGTCCATAATGATATACTGATGAGATTAAAAATGCACTACTGGAGTTTTTTAAAAATGCATGTCCAATTATAGGTACATGTTGAAAATGCAATAGGTATCCTATGCTGCCATCAAAATATACAAAAAAGATTGGCCTTTTCTTGTTATTTATATTATGCTCAGTGAGTGTTGGTTGACTATCACTACCAATATATTGTTCATGGGGGAATTACCAAAAACTATGTTTTTCCCATATGTATTAAATACATGATGTTGCTATTTTAGCAGATTTTTCCTATCTGTAGTGGAATTTGATTTCCTGTTGTTGATTGCAGCGGATTACTATTCCTGAAATTCTCGAGGACGAATGGTTCAAGAAAGGTTACAAGCCACCCATATTCGAGGAGAAAGATGACACGAATTTGGATGATGTAGATGCCGTCTTTAAGGACTCAGAAGTGAGTATGCTGAGATCTCCCAAAAGTCCACTAAAATTTATAGTTTTGATGTTGTAGGCTTGTGGAACTTTACTACACCTTTGAACAGATTTAATCTTATTGTCAAGTGCTCTATTTTTGTGCATATGGCACCCATGGATGATATCCGGACCATTCCATCTACTGAGTCCCCATGGTAGATGACAAGTGCCCCCCAAAGTGGTACCTGTCTGATAATTCATTGATTCTAGCTGTTGGGCAGAGAACTTTTTTCTTTTTGAAGGACTTTTTCTAAACCATGAATAATTGTTATCTTTAAAATCCATTAAGTGGCTAGGATCATCTGATTGATATGATCTTTTTGTTATTCATCTCCTACACCAAAAGGCCCAGCAGATTGAGCATGGATTAAAGAATTCTTGATAACTGAGATACAACGGAGCACACTGGTTTCTATGTTAAATAATTTTACAATCATTTTCAATGAAGTGTATGTTGGTACTGTTTCAGGAACATCTCGTAACAGAGAAGAAGGAAGAAGAACAGCCAGCAGCGATGAATGCATTTGAATTGATTTCTATGTCGAAGGGTCTTAATCTTGGGAATTTGTTCGAGATAGAGCAGGTGCATTACCTACTTTGGATCCTTTAGTATGGAGCAATTATAGGGTGGTGATGCAGTGGGACATCTCCTTGTGCACATCATATATGTCTGTATTGTTGGTTATTCAAACTGTCTACATACGATTGGTCCCTTGTTGGGGGATACCTGGAAGGTCAAAACTTTCTGAGATTGGAAGATCCTAGCCATTCTTTAAAAAACTGATGTCTTCATATTTCAATAATTCTCTATTTTTAGCCTACCCATCGAAGAGTTGGGACTTCTCAATCCACAAGATTCTTGTGGCATACCCCATCAAAAACGGGACCCATCAGGTTGATGATATGGGTCAGAAAATATTTATACAATTCTGAAAACATCCTTAAAATTACAGTAGTTTTATATGTCATCTACGTTTTAATGCTTCTAGTTCCAGCTATCAATGAAATATAAATCTATTTGCTACTGAGATGTCCATGTTGGGAACATTCCACATCCCACATCGCCCAAGTAATTGGTTTGATAGGGCTTCATATACTTGTTTGGGCCTTCCACCTTTTAGCTTAAGCGTACATGGTATCTTACATACATGGTATCAGAGCTAGCTTTGATACCATGTCATTCTGTTGGGAAAGTCTCACATCCCACATTGCCCAAGTAATTGTTTTGACAGGGCTTCATATACATGTTTGGGCCTTCCACCTATCAGCTTAAACTTTTGGGTTGGTACTTGATACCATGTCATTCTGTTGAAAAAGTCCCACATCCTACATCGCCCAAGTTTGCCCAAGTAATTTTTTTGACAGGGCTTCATTTACCTGTTTGAGCCTTCCACCTATCAACTTAAGCTTTTGGGTTGGTACATGGTATCTTACAGTTTGACACTTGTTATATGCATTCTAAAGTCATTTTTGAGATTTTTAATGTTGCTCCTAATAACCTTTTTGGGTTTCATCTGGTACAGTCTTTCAAAAGGGAAACGAGGTTTACCTCAAAATGTCCTGCAAGTGAAATTATTAGTAAGATTGAAGAAGCTGCAAAACCTCTTGGCTTTGATGTTCATAAGAAAAATTACAAGGTAGGATGTGTATAGAACTGCAGAATCATTGTATTTAAGCTTTTCAATAATATGTTCTTTGCTATCTGAATTGGCAAATGGTTTTCTTAAGCACTTTTGAGTTATTGGATCGTTACTATTCATCCTCAGCATTTATAAGGACACGTCTCTGTACATGTGGAGCCCATGGGATACTGATCAAGTCCTTTGATCTGGAGCCATTTCATGGATGAGAAATGCTCCAAAGGTCTCCTAGATTAGATGATTATTCCATTTGAATTTGATCAATACTCAAAAAAGGGAAGCTCGGGAAAAATAAGCAACGACTGTTTTGAAAATATAGGAATAGTGAGGGTTTTTTGTGTTTTTTAGAATATATATATATAGGTGTGTTGACCAGCACTAGGCTCCACGACCATGATTGATTTATCTTAATTCAGTCTCCTCTCTGTTTTCTTATCTTTCTTCTCTTGGGGTTTCTCCGACCTTGAGGGACAAAAGAAGTGTTAACATGGTATCAGAGCCTCCTTTTCGGTAAGAAGACTCGCGGTTAAATATGTTTATTGGAAAGAGGTTTATTGGAGTAGAATGAAGAAAAACTCTAGTTTTCTCAATTTCTAGCATTGGCCAAAAGTCTTTTTAAAGTCGGCTTTGTGCAGTGATGTTTTAGGTTTTTTGGTATTTTTTTTCAACTATTTCAGTTGAATTAGGTCTAATTACTGTTTTTTCATCTAGAGGAAGTATTCTGAAGTCTTTTTCAAGCTTCCTTATCTAAATTGATCCTAGTCTTGATCGAACCTGACTAAGGTCAACAGTTGCTGGTTTCTTTAGTTTAGGTTATCTTCTCTTGTTTTTTCAGTTGGTTCAGCTCTCAATCAACCGCGTTGAGTCTGTTATTGGTGTACGTGGAACAGGAAGTTTTTGTAGTTTTTAATCAAACCCTAAGGCTAGGGCTGATGTCGGTGGCTACAGTGCTGAGGTCAACATCTCAATCAACTGGTTTTTTTAGTTTAGGTTATCTTCTCTTGTTTTTCAGTTGATTCAGCTCTCAATCAACTGCATTCAGTCTGTTACTGGCATTGGAAATGTGGAAGAGGAAGTTTTTGAAGTTTTTAATCAAGCCCTAAGGCTAGGGCTGATGTCAGCGGGTACAGTGCTGATGTCAGCATATACTTGGTCAAGAATAAGACTGAAGACTACAGTCTCGTGTGAATTTGGTTGTGGTGATTGTTTTTCTCTTGTTTCAAAGGGCAGTTGTAGAAGGGTTTCTCCTGTTGGTTTTTTGGGCGTTTGCAAAGGCATTCAAAAACTCAAATATCATAGTTCTCTTTTGAACAAGCCTGAATTATCAAATCAGGTTATAGGAGTTTGTTTTGCTCTTTTCTGGCATCAACGAATCCAGTCCATGTGATGTTAGCCTTGGTTTTCTCAAACAATTGATATCACTGAGGGCTCAATTGCTCAAGATGCAAAGCCACCAATTCCACCTTAAATTCACCTATCGGGTTTAAGGAAAAGAAATTTTGCTGCTTGATACACGCACCCTGACAGGTCCTCCCTGCTGAACTGAGGGAAGTCAATCTTGGCGTACCATCCCTTTGAGTCATCACAATTCGGTGCTTCCAAGAAGCGTGTGCACTTGTTTCCAGAGCAGTTGACTGTTGTGTCCTCATTTTCTAGGGCCAGAGACACCGACAGTTGGTTGTACACTTGTACTTCTTATCCATTGCTTCTATCAATGCAAGAATGTCAGGTAATGCTTCGCAAGCATCTTCGACTGTTATCTGAGCAGTCCCAAATCATTTTCAATTCTTCTCGCCTCCTGTAGTTTAGTCTCGTCAGCCATTGTAGTGCGGTATATCCCATCCATATTTGCACCCATGTTTTGAAAAACTATGCTTTTCTAAGGAGCTTGACCTGATAGCCATAGTTGCAATTACATTTCGGGCCACATTTTGGGTTCACTCCTGACTTGACCATCTCAGCTTGTTCAGTATTCCTGTGTTTCATTTTGGAGTTCTATTTTGGGAGAATTTTTAAAAATTAAGAATATATAATTAAAAATGTGACAAATAGATTAAAGATTTCAGTGAAAAATAGTTAGAAGAATTGAAATCTTTAATTCATTCTACTAAATAAACTTACAATATGCTACTTCTACAGCTCATAAATAATTTGTCATTCTTGTGTGCGGGGATGTGAAATTATGACATCAATCCTATACTCATCTCCAATAATTGAAGTTATAACCTAAAATTACATAAAATAAACTCATTCCTATTTTCACTCTCTATAGATGGGCAAAATATTGCGTATATTAAAATAAAGAACCTTTTTATTTGCTCTTTTCGCTATTCGGACAGACCAAAATCTAGAGGGAAATGGCCGATAGGTCCAAAATATGAAGCAAAATTTTAGACTGGGTTGGTTTGGTTTGGTCACATGACTGAACTGAACAGTTTTGGCCTGTTTAGCTGAAATGAACCGAAATAGACTACTAAGTTGACAAGTCTGCAGTTTTATGGGCATGTGTGGTCTACAAATCAACAGTTAAGATGAGAACATGAGTATGATAAAGAAGAAAAGGGCCAAGGAATGAAGGTAATAAGGGAGGTTTTTCATGAGTCGCCCCATCCATGTTAAGGGCCATGAGATTCAATCATTAAATATTCTGGATTAAAAGGCCATGGTGATGGGTCCCATGTACAAGGAAATGGGGCCTAGTATGCTGTCAAATAATCTTCCACATGAATGTGCACACAATTCATTATCTTGCACATGTTTGTGAAATAACAATCTCATATTTTCCTTTCAGATGAGGCTGGAAAACATGAAAGCGGGGAGAAAAGGAAACCTTAATGTTGCCACAGAGGTAGTCACTTGGTAACTATTTTTGGTGAATAAGGGTTTCGATGCAATTTCTCTTATGATTCTTACAATCCTACAAGTAAACAGGTATTTCAGGTAGCACCTTCTCTTCATATGGTTGAGATACGGAAAGCAAAAGGGGATACTTTGGAGTTTCACAAGGTACATCTTTTTCTCTTCTTTTAGACAGTATGATTTATGCGCAGATAAGCACGAACGCTGATATATGGGTGTGGATGGTTTGCTTAGGATCTTTACTGCACTGCACGCATGTAAACATGGTGCATCTTGTGCAATATACAGAGCATTCAATGGATGAGCCATTGGTCCACTCATCATGTGAGCCAAACTTATATCACCAAAATGGACAGCTAGGAATATGACCAAAGGTCCTTACACTTGTTCATGATGAATTGCTTCAGATGAACAGCAGTTGGTTCTTGCATGTGTGCCATGTTGGCGCTAGTGCTGCGAAGATCCTTTTCAGTTAACATTATAAGAATATTTTAGGCATCCTATATATTGAGCTTACACAACCTATTCTTTTTTTCTGTGAGGAAATGCTTCTTGGACATTGTCTATATGATTGATGCCCATAAATTTTCTTTGGCCCTGATTGTTAGTAGTTTTTTGCTGTGGCAAACTGAGGTGTTCCAGAGTGTTTGGAAAGTGGATCACTAAAATTATGACCAAAGGGCTGTAAGATCGAATAACTGTTTATTGAGAGCAATATGCTGATGTTTATGGTAATATGAAAATAGATTTGTTGCATGATTCTAGAGTGTTGGCTGCAGTTCCTTGTACTTGTGGGATTCGTGGTTCAGATCTCCAGACCATTGATTTTTTATGTGAGCAACATGGATGAATGATGATATTGCAAAAATCTTGTGGGCGCGTCATTACTTTAGATAACAGAACTATGGAACTATGTGTCCTGATCACTCCTGAATGCATGGAATATGGAGGAATAGGGAAGCACCGTCAACTGTATACTTGCTGCGGCACTATATTTCGTCTTGTGTTTGTGTTCCTAGAGAATGGCCTTTATATTGTATGCTGCCATATATAACACACAAGTTGCTAAACAATAATCTGGACATAGGGTTCCTGTATATTGTTTGATATTGGGAAATTTGAGAAACCCTACACATCCATATGGATATGCAACCATATTGAAAATTGTTGACTTTTAAAAAAAAATGTAGTTGATAAAATATAGGATGGACGAAGATGTTTTATGTACATTAGATCTATTTGAATAGTTATGTATGAAGCGGCATTCAAGCGAGGCCATGTTTGGGGTTGTGGAGAAGAATGGCCTTAAATCACAAATCTTGGAGCTGGTATGGCCAATTCATTGGCATCATGCATTCTTTAGCTTTCCCTGTTGGATCCACTCTTTACACTCTTGTAAATAGTAATGCCTGATATATATATATAGGGAGATGCTCCTATGAGAGAGATATCTCACCTTAAATGAGAGATTGGGTGGGGGCCCTCATATCCATATCCAATGCCAACAACTTAAATGTGAGGGTCCCCACTCCTATCTCTCAAATAAGGTGAGAGACATCTCTCATAGGAGCATCTCCCATATATATATATATATATATATGGGAGATGCTCTTGTGAGAGTTACTCTCACGGTACTATGAGAGTAAGGGATGGGGGCCCTCACATTTAGGTTGTTGGCATTGGATATGAATGTGAGGGCCCCCACCCTTACTCTCATAGTACTGTGAGAGTTACTCTCATAGAAGCATCTCCCATAAATATATATATAGAGAGAGAGAGTTTACCCAATATGGAAGGCTCATTCACAAAGCAAAAACAACGATCATAACATAGTTTTCAAAGCTTCATAGTTCCTAAATTATGCTTCCCATAAAAATAATGAACTTTTGCACCAAAGAGATGAAAAATAAAAAGAATTCAAGAATTAAAACTGCATATTTCAAAAAGAAAATTAACAACATGCTTTTGTGATCAATATATGTTACAATTTAGAATTGACTGACTGGAAGAAAAATGAAGAGGAAATAGGGAAATGGGGTTTTGTACGGCTTTTACCTAAAAGGATCATGTGGGAAATGGTTTAAAATAGAAAAATAAAAAAAGAATTCAATAAATAAAACTGCAATTTCATAAAGAGCGTTCTCAACATGTGGTATCAGAATCTTTGGTTCTTCTAGGATTGGATTTTGAATAGCTGACGATGAATATTTATTTTCCTTTGTGATTGCCTGAGTTTATGCATAGTGGATCTCAACGTCAGCATGATTTTGATTTCTCATGTATAATCTATTTAGGGCATCATTAGTTTAGATCCCCTCATATCCTACCTTGTTGAGACAAATCAACAAATCATAGATGAGCCAGGTCATTGACCACCCATGTTCCATGCGCATAATAAACTGAGAGTCTGAGACTCTGCACAGATCATGCGCATTGTAAACCATCTCGTATCTTTGTCTTGTTTTTTTAATAGAATCTCATATCTTCTTGAGTGATGAGAGAATATAGGGATGGGAGGAAAAAGCGGAAAGAAAGTAGGGGTGTGGACGTTGGAAGTTGGACATAGAGGAGAGAATTAAGTGGTGTGAAGTTGCACCCATGCAAATGGATTATACACCATTGGATCAGCTACACATCCCAAGCGAATTGATTGTACACCGTTAAACTTGTGGGGCCTAGATGAAGATGATAGGATGATCAGTTGGGGCTGTTTTTTTGCAAAGAGGAGGGCCTAGGGAGATCTTCAAATCCCCCAAAGTCCCAGCCCCAGGTGGGGCCTCAGGTGGGCCTAACAGCCAGGTGTGCACTCACTCACGGTGCGGGAGTCACGCGCCTGATAAGGCCTATATATATCCCCTTAATTGGGGTAATTGAAGCTTAATCCTATCTAAATGATTCTAAAGAACAAATATATGTATGTGTACAAAGGTGTCTTGGACTTCAGTGGTCCACCTCGTATCTGGTTTCTTGTAAGATAAGAGTATCTTAGTACCTGCTTGGTTGGGCTTGGTGCGAGCTCACCTAGGTTTATTTGGGTCCAATTGGGATGAATTGCATTCTAACAGGCCGATAGCGCTCATGTTTCATTTCAGCTTCAGTTGTCTCTTGTACAGGCTTGTGCCCATGATTATCCCATCTGTGTGGGGTCAGCTTTTTGAGTTCTAATTCCCCACCATCCCCGGGCATCCTTATTCTCTTGTTTTGTTCTTGTATTTTCTCTTCGTCTCATTGATAAATTATCATGGTGATTATCTAAAAGTGAAAATGATTGTACGCTCATATAATCTGTTGATATAAAGTGATACAATTTGGAGTGCATCAAACTGTGCCCTTAATGTCTGCAAATATCATGAATAAGACATGTTTCCTTGATGGAATTGCTTATAACCTTATCTGCCTCATTGACTGCACTCATTTTACTATGCAGTTCTATAAAAGCCTTTCAACTCAGCTCAAGGACGTTGTTTGGAAAACAGAAGACGACATGCAAGAGAGTAACAAAGGATGATTCAGTCTGAAGTGCTGGAACACCTATTTGCACAAGGTGACTTGTCACGTATTTTGTATGACTTTTTTTCTCCCCTTATCATGGAGAGAATTGTTGGTGGCCAATGTTTGATTTTCGGCATCCTGTTTTCCAGTCTCGCACTTTTTTTCCCCAGTTGCTGTACCCCCTTGTTTTCCACTGTAAAAGTGGTACCACGTGTGGCTTCTGCGTTTTCCATATTATTTTTAGAAAGCATAATAAATTGTCATGAGATTATTGAATTTCTTCTTTTCCTTTCATTCCAATATGAAAGCATTTTGTTTCAGTGTTTGCATGCACCTCCACTCCAGAAATGGGTTTTTGACTTTTTGTAACAATAGGAGCCTCCAATTTGCTTAACTCACAAGTTCACACAGACCTGCCTTGTAAAAAGAGGAAACGATGACTGAAGCCTTGCTCAAACCATTTGACGACGAACGAAGCTTGAGGAAACGATGAGTGAGCTAGACTTCTTAGTTTGAAGATACTGTTCCATTAATTTTTCCTCAATGACATGATGAGTGAGCATGCTTAGTTTTGGTTTATGGTTACACTTTAATTCCATGTATGGGCAACTGTAATAGCTTGAAAGCATTTTATAAACGAGCAACAAAATGCATATACCATGTTGGGAGTCGATTTTGATTGTGAGATCGTATGGAACGAACTAGCTCGATTGAAATGGAACTTTATGATCTCCATGGCAAAGCCTTGGAAACTGGGAGTGCTAGTTGTGAGTCTGGGAGGAGGTCCGTGTGGAATTCTTCTCTTAAGGTCTGTTTGGATGTGGAGAAAAGTGTGTGGATAAAACTGTCTTGGAACCAAAACTGGATCTAAGTGTGTGAATGCTCTCTCCTTACTTCACATGTAGACGAACTGTTCCATACTTCAAATTTGTCCTAGGACGGTTTTCTTCACATGCGTTTTACTTCCACCACCTTTTCCTTTATAAACAGATCCTTATAATATAGAGTTTTTTACAAAAGGGCCCTCCTATTTTTACAAAACTTCAAAAAGCCCCCTCTACTTTATATTTTTACTAAAAAAGATCCCTTGACAAACGTTGGAGTTAAGAAAATGCAACTTTACGTTGTCACTTTCTACTTTATTTTCTATTTTACCATTTTGCCCTTCACACTTGTATAAAAGTTAAAATTACACCTTTGCAGTAACTTCTTTCTCCCCTCCAAATAGTGGAAGCTACTCTCTTCTTAAATATGCTTCCAATTAGGAGTAACGGTTCGGTTAACCGCTCATTTTGAAAAAATCATTAACCGAACCGTATTTCACGGTTTTTTGCATTTAAAAATCGTAACTGAATTGTGAAAATCCGTTAAAAATCGAACCGGTTACCGGTTCGATTACGGTAAATTGTCATTTAAAAAAAATTTGTGAAAACTTTGCCATTTACTAATTAAACTTACTGTGCAAAAAAAAAAAAAAGTTGGAGAATGGCATAATATGTTATTGTAAAAAAAAAAGTAATTTTCATTAAGGTCCTAAGTTTTTTTTCTTATTAGCGAAACGGTTCGGTTAACTGTGTGTTTTGGAAACACGGTTAACCAAACCGTAGTTAACGGTTCAGTTCGGTTAATAACCATGAGTTGAGATAAAAATTCTAAATCGTAACCGAACCGTGAAATATAGTTATTAACCGCAGTTCGGTTCGATTAGACGATTTTTCGATTTTCTTTTACTCCCCTACTTACAGTGATGAATAATACTAAACAGAACTCATAACTAGTTAATAAATCAGCCACTTCCTGCTACCAATACCCACCAAATACCAAAATAACTCTCCACGACCATCAAATTTCAACTTCTTTGATTCGGTGGCCGTTGCGTCTCTCTCTAAAAACAAACCTTTGAGATCTCCCTTACCTGATCTCAAATTATTCCCTTTTCCAATCTTTCTCCATCTATATGAATAATTTTTCTTCAGGAACGAACCAAAACCAATCAAATCCTGCCTCACTCAATCCATCTCCATTTTCTTTTTTTCTTTTTTCATTTTTGTCTCCATTCAATTTTCTTCATTGATGCCATTAGAACCCATTTTCCAATTACAGGATCTCTTCCATGATATAATCAGTATACTTGAATTCGATCATACCTGACCCATCTCCGTTTCTGTACACTTCTTGCACATAACCCAAATACCCATTACCTAATGGGTCACCCCCTAACAACCTTCAAGAAAACTGCACCACACACCTAGAAAGCAATAGGAATGGTGATTAGTCATTGACCACTTGTATCATCTTACTTCGTCTCTTCAAACCCAGCTCCTTCTAATGCACACTTGCAACAAATATAAAGGACCCATCTCTCATCTTCTTCTCCAAGACAAGAAGCTTCAATTTCTCCAAGATAAAGAGCTACAGAAACATCAAGAATCTGTGCTAAAAAACGAAACCCTCAGTAACACTGCCTTATGCCTTCAATCATATAAGAGAAGAAGCCCAAGAGAAAACCAGTTCTACGGTTGATGTGGCGAAGACATCCAATGAATAAAACATTGGTGTCTTTGATGCTTATCCAAGTAGTACAAGTAGTGGAAACACTTAACACATTTCATTTGAGAGCCACCAAAACACCGATTTCTTCATTTCAATCAGTTGGGACGAAATGAGTCATTCCAATAATGTTAATGTGACTCCCAACAATCTCAATGGTTGTGATTTCCAACAGCTTCATAACATCAAGATCAAAGGCAATAACAGATCTCTTGCGGGAGAGAAGGAAGCTATATGGACCGTCATTTTACTTTTTAGTAAATGGAAGGGGCAAAAATGGTAAAAAGAAGAAAGTTGGAGAGTTGGAACGGCAAGTTACGTTCTCCTACGCTGACAGTGAGTCAAGGGATATTTTAGTAAAAACAATAAGTGTAGGGGTCTTTTTGAGGTTTTACGAGAATATAGGGGCCATTTTGTAAAAAACTCTATAATATATAAGTAATTATGTATGAGGCTTGGAGTCAGCAATTTAAAAGTGATGACTTGAATGTAATTTGAAATTTATATTCGATCTTTTACGGTCAATATTTGGACTAACAAATTTTGTAATGTGAAATATTTTTTATTTTATTTTTCTTATTATTGTATTTTTCTTGCATATATAAATTTATTTTGACATTATTTGAAAATAATGACTCTCCCAAGTCTCTTTGTTGACTATCCTGGGTCTTTTTTTTTTTTTTTTATCCTTGCATTGGACGAGTCAATTGAGTTTTCCACCCTAGCATTACATGTCCATTTGGGCGGAGAAAACTGTCCACAGTTTAGATTTACCTGTTCAGTTCTAATCCTTTTAATTCTTCACCCATGTTTTGAACCACTATAAATAGGCCATCTCGTCCTGGGGAGGGCAAGCTGGGAGGGAATATAAGCTTTAGATCGTGTATGCCTAAAACTAAAAGATCTATGCAAATCGGCCTTTGCCTTGGCCTCTTGTTAATATGGTAGTTGGTAGGATGTAGGGTTGCAAACTAAATGGTTTCGTGTAGGAATCATATTGGATTCGGATCCGAATCCATTTCTAAATAACGGTTCTAGTTTCGGATCTGGTTCTGTTTCATTAGTTCTAGACCCGGGTTCACTTTGAGAACTGGATCCCAAGATTGGTTCTAACTTCTCTTTAAAATTTTTATTTTTTCTTAAAGTGTGTATATCATTCAACTTATAACAGTGTATCAAGTCTACTACCTCCGGCATTATACATAAAAATGTTTAAAAAAAAATTTATTTTGAGGTATAGTTTGTAGTATCAAAGACTTATATGCTGGGTCCCAAGTCCACGAGTCGGAACCTAAATGGACCTTGAACCATACCCGTTTATCAATTAGTCCGGACCTGGAACTTAAAATAGGTTCCAGTCCCGGATTTTTTTGGGTCGGGACTTTCAGATAATCGTAGAATGGAATACCGGTTTGCAACCCTAGTAGGATGATGACCAACTTTTTTGCGGGACCCAATTAGCAACTCATCCAAACCTAGCAACCAATAGGGTATCTCCTAATAGTCACTAATCTCAAGAATTGGCATACATCCGAATGGAGTGAACTGTTGCATCGTAGGCTGAATATTTTTTTAAATATGAAGGTAGTAAACTTGTGGGCCACGGATGAAGGGATTAGAGGCATAGGTTTGGGGTCAAACTTGAAACTTGGGGTGGTCTCACATAGATCTTTTCATCCCCCTTGGTCCCATTCCCAAATGGGGCCCACAATTAAGCCCCACAAAAAAGTTCTCATATAATATATGAGAACTAGTTCTCACCTAAATATTACCCTATATATATATATATATATAGAGCAAGGCTCTCCTAAGCTTAAGCTTATGATATGATTCCGTAAGCTAATGCTTCTAGGGCTCATCCTTGATCCATCCAAATGGACCAAACACACGACCCCCTTAAATTGCATAAGCCCACCAACTTTTGGTCAAATCCGAATTTACTAGACCGTTGGATCGACTATGTACCAATCCGAATAGACCGTTGACCATTAAACTTTTGGTGCCCAGATGGAGATATTTTTTTTTTCCACTAAAACATAATCCTCTATTGCATAAATGCACCCTAAAACTCTTATATTCTCCTGCTTGGTATGAAAGAAATCAATTTTTAAGGTTTTTTTTTCAAGTAATTTTTATTGGAGACAAGAAGACCGTTCAATAGGTGATTAATGTTTCAGTGATCAACGTAAGAACCAGCTACAACCACAATGTAATATTTTCATTCAATATTTGGATGAGAACCATGGAGTTAGTCCATGGTTCTGTCCATGAGTTAGTCCATGTAGCAGGACTCTATTTTCATTGCACCTAGACTACCCAGGACACTTTTAAAGATGCGACCGTACCCACGTGATTGTGCATGGATCGGGCTGACCTGTGCATGGATCGGGCTGACCTAGTCCCCCTTATCCCTGTCAAGTCGAGTAACTCGATCAAGTTCTGGTCAAACTAGTTTGGACACCTCACTTGGTCAACTCGAGTCAACTCAGCAGAGGCCATGTTGAACCGGACAAGTTCTCCCGCAATGTTCCCTTAACGCCATCTCCCGTGGAGCCCACCTTGATGCATTGCAATAAAGAGGGAATGGGGCTGATCAATTGATCATTACCTTTGATTTCAGGTAACTCAAATCTAATGCCCATTTATTTTTCCATTTTGTTTTGATTAGATGAAAGAGAGTGTGTATGTGTGAAGTGATTGGATTGACTCCATGTGGGCTCAGGAAAATACCTACATACTTGCCCCACTTTGACAGCAAAAACAGTATCAAGCATCTTTTTAATAAATAAGCTCATGTGTAACATTATTTGCCCCCAAACCCCTATCTCCCCACAAAATGAAAATTTTGGGTTCAGCCACTGTGTGTGGGCCCATTTGTATATCAAAACACAAGATAGCAGTAGAACAGGAAAGAAAGTGAGCATTTTGGAGAAATTGCCTGCGTTTCTTATGGGTTTTGTAGTTCTCGTGTAATCAATCACACAAGCTTAGCCGGCGGGCAGGTGCAGCATAGATGAGTTAAGAAACTATGAATTCCCAGATGAAATGTGAGCTTCATCTGGGAAAAGAAAAAAAAAAAAAAAAAAGAGGAAACACAATACTGGGAGGTGTAGTAGCTTCCTCAGATGATCACACATCTTCCACTGCATTTTGAAAATTGTGATTCGTGGCCGTCCGTTTTGCCCTCTTCTGTTTCTCTTCTTTTAGCTCCGTCCGTTTTGCCCTCTTCCTCTTCTCTTTCTCTTCTTTTAGCTTCTATTCCCTTCTTTCGTTTTCTGCACAAAGAGGAGACACCAGGAATAATATTATTAGATTCCACATCCGTCACCAGAAATGCACGTCTCTTTAACCGTATGATAAGGATTGATGCTGAAATGACACAAATCTCACAATTTGAAAGAATTATATCCATCCATTTCTCTCTCTACGAAAAGCAAAAAAAGGCAACTTGTGCATTTCTGGGTCCACCCCCACGCCACATGGAGAACATGTTAATTACTTGCGCATTCAAAATATAAGGAGTCCTGCTATATGAACTAACTCATGGATAGAACCATGGATTAACCCCATGGTTCTCATCCAAATATTGGATGATCATCCAATATTTGGATGAGAACCATGGGGTTAGTTCATGGACTAACTCCATGAGTTAGTCTATGTAGACTTTTTGAAATATAAAGGTTCGCAAACTTTACGACACCACTTATTCCCAACTTCTGATCGTGCTATCATGAGGCAGGCATCCTTATAAGGTCCCCATCTGATCAAAAAAAAAAAAAGTGGGAATCTCGATTGGCTTTTTATCAGAAATTCAACTTCATAATCTCTTTTTTTTGGTTTAAATCATAATCGAATCTTTGAAATGGATGGTCATGATTAAATTAATAAACGACTCACAGAGAGCATTTTTCTTAGATCAGGCTACTACTATAACTAGTACAAAAGCAGATTTTGTGATGGTATTGTTAATACTTTGGCATCTTATGCGAAGCATTTTTTTTGGTACAAGAACCTGAGTGGGGTCCAACCACAAAATCCCTAACAGATGGCAGAGAATAAACCACAATAGGAAAATTCCAAGCATTTTGCCGGTGGCCGACAAAAACACTATTAGCTACAGAGCCCACACGTCATTGTCACCCTTGTGAGTTACTACAGAGTGTGTAGTGTACCCTAGTGCCATGCCATACAAGGACCCCCTAAATTTGAGTTTGCAGCAGAGGATCCAGAAGCCCCTGCTAGTGCTCGTCCCGGTCGAAGGCGTCAAAAAGGAAAAATTCGCATTTATTTATTGTAAAAGCAAAATATTATCCTACACAGCCGCGTGGAACTGAATTCTGCCTGTGAATATAGAAAACATCACCTACTATCAACGACGGAGATGTGCTAATTTTTTTGGACGTCCACATAAGAAAATCGTCCTATGAGAATATAATCTTAGTTTAAACCACCCAAAAAGACATGCACACAGAGTAATCGAACTCAAGGGGAATATTTTTCCACTCGATCAAAAGAACCTTTGTTCCAGATGTAATACCCCAAGTGGTGCATGACTACTGAATCATCAATTTCTCAACACACCCCCAAAATCCACCACCACCGTCCACTCCTAAATTAAGTCATTAATAATAATAACATACACCTTAGGCACTGTTGGACCTCTCCCCAGAACTAGATTGCTTGCAAACCAAACCGATTTGCCTGCATTCGTGTTGTTTAATGGAATATATATATAGAGCATTGTAAAAGAAATACCACCGGATTCTAGCAGTTTTTCTAACAAAGATTTTGAACAGCCACTGTAACCAACCACAAACAAACAAGAGATACAACCCTATTACAAGGATTAGTTAAAAAGATAGAAGGTTTCAATCAAATTTGGACAAGGTTTCCACTGTTCAACGCTCAGCGATGTTGAAAAGAGGACCAAAAATCCAGATAAATGTGAGAAAAGCAGAGAAGGGGATAACAATGACACCGACAAACAGAACACACACTTGAACAGAATGGACTGGCAGAAACCACAGCAAGAAAGACGATAATACGACCCTCCTCTTTTTAAGCTTCCTTTTCAGATCTACTAAAGAAATCCCTAGAGGAAATAAAAGAAAAAAACTCAATATACTTATCTGCCATGGTTTCATTTTTTTTTTTTTTTTCCCTTTTTCTTCATTAGAAAATTTATTTTTCTATTGGATCCTCACTTGGCCATCATGACTTTGACAAACTCCTCGTAGTTGATCTGGCCATCGCCATCAACATCAGCCTCGCGGATCATCTCGTCCACCTCCTCATCAGTAAGCTTCTCCCCTAGGTTGGTCATGACATGGCGTAGCTCAGCAGCAGAGATAAATCCATTCTGGTCCTTGTCAAACACTCGGAATGCCTCCTTGAGCTCTTCCTCTGAGTCGGTATCCTTCATCTTCCGGGCCATCAGATTGAGGAATTCTGGGAAGTCAATGGTGCCATTGCCATCTGCGTCCACCTCGTTGATCATATCCTGGAGTTCGGCCTCAGTTGGATTCTGACCAAGTGAGCGCATCACTGTGCCCAGCTCCTTGGTTGTTATGCAGCCTGCATTATTAACAGGGTCGTTTTAATTCATAGTGAAATAAAAAATGACAGGGACACCATTAAAATAGCATACTCATGGTTTTGTAGAAGTAATGATTTTATTGTGTGCAGAATAAATACTTGAGTCATAATCTTTATGCACAAGCACACTACTGTCAAGAATCTTACTTTCAATAGATAAAAATAGCAATGACCAGTTCAAGCAAGCCCCGCGGTTCAGGAATTCAGTACACCGCAAACATGAGTGTTCAGAGTATAATCAAATAGCAAGAACTTCACTCTTTGATAGTTAGCCAACAGAAACACAGTTGCAAAAAACAAAAAACAGTGTCAAGAACAAAATGTTAGAACAGCTATCATCTTACAATCTAAACTTTCTTCTTAGTAGTTCTTTTTTTAGGGGAAAAAGTACATTACGAGGTTATTTCCTACACATGATTAATAGAATTAATCACGGAACCATGGCCCCTACTTGCGCTAAGGCCCTGTAAGCATAATGCATCGGTGGTACAACACAAAAAAAAATAAAAATAAAAATAAAAATAAAAAATAAAAATAAAAAATAAAAATTGTGGATTAATTAGGTAAGGTAAACAGAAAAAAAAATTAAAACTTTTCAAACTACATAATCAAGACAAGGAATCATGAAAAGTATAAAAATAGAAGTAGATATGCTTCAGTGATGATAAACACTTTCAAAAATTGTTAATTAACTTCTGGACCTTATCATCCTTGAAAAACCTTACCCACATCTTCCAAAGGTGTTCCTCTACTCAGATAGTTCAGAAAACCAACCAGGGACAGAACAAGATCTTCGTCTGCCTCTACTAGTAACAGAATTTCACCCTCGGATAACACCACGACAACAAACCTAGACGGCTAGACCCAAGAGTCTCCTCCCCAACCAATGCTTCTCCCAAAGCCTCACTCTAACCCGTACACCTACCCAATACATAAGATGACTCCAACACACTTTTGATATCTAAATGTCTCCAATCTAAAATTTATCGTTCTTAGTCAGTCAACTCTATAGCCTATCTTAAACTGATAATCATCTTAAATAACTTTTCTCACAAGGCATCTGGTTCACCACCAAATCTCCACCCACATTTACATGGGAAACCCCAATAATCACTCAAAAATCAAGCCAGACTTGGCTTTCAAAACTATTCTCCAAAGTCCAAATACAGAACTCAGCACCCATTATTTTCATCCTAGTTTAGTATAACTTCATTAAGTAATTGTGCTTGACAAGGAAGTCGATCTTACTATACTGCTCATCCATTGTAGAAAAATCAAACAAATAGATAAAAATTTGTGCTTGACAAGCATGCCCTGCTCTCTTAAGGTGAGTAACACCTATTGACTAATACTTGTCATTCTGTTCTAAAACAGTTACAACTACTTCTCAGTCAATGAGATTAATCATGGACGATCTAGTATGCCTCTTGAGGGTGGCAGTGTCAAATGACTTTGGACGGACCTCCACCTGGGATTTTTGAAGTTTAATTATGATTGTTTGTGTTTAGAATCCAGATTTGTTGGAAATAAAAGGGGAAAAATTGTGATTCACAGTCTTGCCATAAAGATCCAATTTATGGTGACTCTTCAATTGCAAAGATCCAAAATTCAACTAAAGGGTCAGTGATGTAATCCAACAATAAACCATGTATGAAAATTGCTGTAAATTGGCCCACATGTTGTTTGAGAAAAGCACTGTTGCAAAAATCGGCCTAGGCGGCGACTAGGCGCTAGTCGGCGGTCACCGCCTAGGCGCTAGGCGAGGGATTAATCGGGCTAGGCGGGGATTAATAGCGAATTAATCCCTAGTCCATGCCCACCGCCTAGCGATTTTTACAACATTGGAGAAAAGTGATAATGCTTTGTAGTAAACTCGAAATTAATTTTTGGTAATAATTTAATTTGTTAGTGAAAGATTAACATTCTAATTATTTTGTTAAATATTAGTAAGTGATCACTAGACCCCTGTTCAGACAATTCTCAATGTTAGATCTACATTGATTTTGGAGGGCCATACATCCAAATATATGGAGAAGTGTTGGGCCAGAAAATCACCTTCCAACCCCAATTTAAACTTTCACCGGTCAGTTGAGACTACTCTGATCCCCCCTAGGTGGACCCACAGAACTCTTGCCCATGATCTCCATAGCCATAGGTGACATCACCAAGGAGATCACAGCTGACATACAGAGTCTTCCAACATTCAATGAAGTGGCACGAAATAAATTCCATTATGGAGGGCACACATACTGAGTTTATTGATTTTGGAGGTACATCCAAATATATGGAGATGTGTTAGCCCCAAAAATCTACCTCCAACCCCCCATTTAAACTTGCACCAGTCCGTTGAGACTAATCCCAGCCCCCTAGGTTGTGACCTATGGGCTCTTGCCCATGCTCTCCACATCATACAGGAGATCAAAGCTGACACGTATACAGTCTGCCAACATTCAAAAAAGCGGTAGTGCATAACCTCCATTATGGAGGACAGCCATATCGGTTCGAACCTGTGGTAGGTTGTGCTTGTACTACCTATATGAGGTCACAGCTGCTGCTAGGACGGCACATCATTATATATGTGAATGTATATGGATATGATTTAAACCAGTTAACCAATTTCTGAACAGGCGCCAATAATGGGTCCACTCCCTTTCCATTTGATCTCTATTCTTCCTAGATTTAAAATTGGAATTCACTGTAGAATGAAAATCCCATCATCCTTCCAACTACAAGAAGTATCCACAACCTAACCTCTCTTGCCCTTGCTACCCCTATGCAACCCATCAAAATTGCCCATTTTCTCCTGCCCTCAACCACCACCACAATGGCCAAGTAGTGCCCCTACTCAACATTGCATAACCACAACACCTTAGCAATGTTGTTGTTGCCTGCAGGAACACACCCCATCCACGATCAACCACAAACTTTTATCATCACTGTTCCTAGCTACTTTCACAGTATTCTGGCTCAAACCTGACTTCTCCACAGCCCCAATCTATTAACAGCACAAGCCTAACAAATGTACTCCATCCACCTGCCAATTCAGATAGCAACCAGATATGCTCTTTCTACCACAGACCCACTTCCATCCACTAAAAGCACTATGATAAGAGATGGAATATTTTCGCGTTGCCGTTGTTGCTAAAGACACTGAAAATGGATATGATGGAGCACAACGGTGAAAAAACCTGAAACGGAGTCTATATAATATGTGGGAAGAGGTGGAGATGATAAAAAAGCAAAGGGTACTTGGCTTGTTGATAGGAACAAGTGGCACAATGGAAGGGAAAGAATTACCCATCTGTCAAGACCTAGCTCCATTGGTCATTTATAGCCATCTAAGCCAAAACTTTAAAATTAATGGTCATATGTCAATCTTTCATTTCAAAACCTTGGATCACATGGCTAACAATGTCCAATGCAGCTGATTATTGACAGCTAGGTAATCAAAGTCTTCCATAGATCATTTGACCTAGCTGTTTATAGCCATCTAAGCCAAAACTTTAAAATTAATGGTCATATGTCAATCTTTCATTTCAAAACCTTGGATCAGATGGCTAACAATGTCCAATGCATCTGATTATTGACAGCTAGGTAATCAAAGTCTTTCATAGATCATTTGACCTAGATGACCCAACAAACATGCAGCTTGACCTATACTTTTAGTTGTCAATTCCTCATTTAGGCATCGGATGGACAACCTTCCATCGTCAAAAGAATAAGCCTTGTATAAAAAAAGCTACCCTTTAATCATGTCAAATGGATGGGTAAATAACTTAAAATCAGACCCCATGTATGGATAGTGCATACACAAACTTACATGTAGAGGATTAATGAATTGAAATGGTGTTTGGATTTGATTCGATTGGGACTAACTCTCTTTCCTTAAATGATTTCTCAAGCATTTGGGCTTTTTGAGTAGTTAAGGATTTCTAGCTTATGGATCACTATATCTTCACATCAATGGTGATGACCCAATCACGATGGGTAAACTAGATATTACAGTGACATATCAAGTCCATCTTCTTACACAGAAGCCAATTGTCTTTCTTCTATGGTGATCATTCAAGTTGATCATCGTCACCCTTTCACGATCATGTAAGAGCAGGATCATCCAAGTTACAAAAGTTAGGAGTGATATATCTGTAAGAGTATGAAGAAGACAATAATGGCAAGAAAACTCAATGATCTGGGATCATCGATTGTTGGGTATTAATAATGAATTGAATCCTTAGTCAAGGACTAATTACAATAATCAAGCCACTAGTTATGGTGAAAGAATTGAAAGAAATAATCTCCTAATCAATCAAGGGAGAAATCAGCTTAGCATATTTGACTAAATCCTAATCTCCTAATCAATCAAGGGAGAAATCAGCTTAACATATTTGACTAAATCCTACGTGAGTTGGGCTATAATGGGCCTCTGATAGGGTGGGCCTAGGGCCTAATAGCATGGGCCTTAGTTATCTTCGACACTCCCCCTCAAATTGATGTGGTAAGTTAGAAAACATCAATTTGCTAGTGAGATCATGATGACGTGGTTTGGGAAGAGCTTTTGTGAAGATATCCGCCAACTGGTTAAGAGTAGAGACATGAGGCAGAGTTATCTTTTCAGTAACAATATGCTGACGGATGAAGTGGCAATCAATCTCAATATGCTTCGTCTAGGAAGCACGGACACTTCTCCGGGGCCAGAGTGTCGGTGTCCGACACGTGTCGGACACGGACACGCTCCGGACACGCTCCGACACGTGTCGGACACGCCCAAAAGAGTGTCCTGATTATTTTTTTTATTTTTAATATTTCGGACACGCTGGGACACGCTGGGGACACGCTGGGACACGTTGGGGACACGCTGGGGACACGCTGGCCTCTTTTAATTGGAAAAAAAATAATAAAAATAGAGTAAAAAATGAAAAGAAAAGGGGGCTTTTTGTAAAAGGTCATAACTTATTTGTTTGCTAAATTGATTACAAGTGAAAATAATAAAATTAGAGTAAAAAATGAAAAGAAAAGGGGGCTGATTGCAAAAGGTCATAACTTATTTGATTGCTACATTGATTACAAAGTTAAAATAATAAAATTAGAGTAAAAAATGAAAAGAAAAGGGGGCTGTTTGTAAAAGGTCATAACTTATTTGTTTTCTAAATTGATTACAAAGTTAAAATAATAAAATTAGAGTAAAAAATGAAAAGAAAAGGGGGCTGTTTGTAAAAGGTCATAACTTATTTGATTGCTAAATTGATTGCAAAGTTAAAATGATAGTATCTTTTAGTCTATGATTAGATATATTATTATTATTATTATTAATTATTAACGTGTCCCTAACGTGTCCGTGTCCTACTTTTTTGAAAAATGCCGTGTCGGCGTGTCCGTGTCGTGTCGTGTCCGTGTCCCGTGTCCGTGTCCGTGCTTCTCAGTGCTTCGTTCTTTCATGAAAGACTGGATTGTTTGCAATTCGGGTAGCACTTGTGTTGTCCCCATGAAGAGGTGTAGATTTACCAACAGAGACACCAAATTCACAGAGAAGGCAGCGGAGCCAGATGATTTCAGCACTCGCGGATGACAAGGCCCGATATTCTGCCTCAGCAGAAGATTTCAAAACAGTGGTTTGCTTCTTGCACTTCCATGAAATTAATGATTCCCCAAGAAACATACACCAACCAGTAGTAGATCGCCGAGAATCCGGGCAACCAGCCCAGTCAGCATCCGCATAAGCGGATAAGTGGAGAGAAGCGCCTGAAGAGTATTAGAGACCATGGTTAAGAGTGCCTTTGACATAGCGGAGTATGCGCAAGGCAGGAGCAAGGTGTGGTTTATGAGGATTGTTCATAAATTGACTAACCGTATGAACAGCATGAGAAATATCCGGCCGAGTCATAGTTAAGTAGAGCAAACTACCAACTATCCGCCAAAAAACAGAGGGATCATCCAGGGGCTGTCCATCATCCTTATTGATCTTGCTGTTCAACTCCATAGGTGTATCAAAAGTGTGAGCATCATCAAGTCGTGCTGAAGTGATCAAATCTATAGCATATTTCCGCTGATGAACTCGAATGCCAGATTTGTTACGCAAGAACTCCAACCCCAGAAAGTAGGTGAGAGGACCAAGACCTTCACACTGATGTTTGGGGTATTGCTCCTACCTTGAGTCGGGTAGGCTTCAAGTACTATGTGACATTTATTGATGATCATTCACGTTATACTTGGATTTATTTCATGCGTTTCAAATCTGAGGTGTTTTCTATTTTTCAAAAATTCTATAACATAATCCACACCCAATTTAAGAAAGATATCAAAATCCTTAGATCAGATTCCGGTGGAGAATACATGTCTCAAGAATTCTCTACTTTCCTTTCTGACAAAGGCATTCTTCATCAAAAATCTTGTCCGCACACGCCTCAGCAGAATGGAATTGCGGAAAGAAAGAACAAGCATATTCTTGAAACCGTTCGCACCATTTTACTTTCATCCTTAGTTCCTCCAGAATTTTGGTGTGATGCTGCTCAGACTGCGGTATATCTGATCAATCGTCTTCCTAGTGCTGTTCTAGGCAAGACTACTCCCTACGGAGTTCTCTAACTCTTTGACCATCCTCCTTCATACTCCCACTTACGTTGTTTGGTTGCTTGTGTTTTGTTCATCTTCCCTCTATTGAACGAACTAAGCTATCTCCGCATGCTGCAAAATGCATCTTTTTGTCGAAGATAACTTAAACCCATGTTATCAGGCCCTAGGCCCAGCCTATCAGAGGCCCATTATAGCCCAACTCATGTAGGATTTAGTCAAATATGTTAAGCTGATTTCTCCCTTGATTGATTAGGAGATTAGGATTTAGTCAAATATGTTAAGCTGATTTCTCCCTTGATTGATTAGGAGATTATTTCTTTCAATTCTTTCACCATAACTAGTGCCTTGATTATTGTAATTAGTCCTTGACTAAGGATTCAATTCATTATTAATACTCAACAATCGATGATCCCAGATCATTGAGTTTTCTTGCCATTATTGTCTTCTTCATCTCATCATAGACTCTTACATGGTATCAGAGTCATAGTTACCTTCTCTCATTGATTCAGTCATTCTCCCTGACTTGGATCTTCTTCCTGGAGTGTCTGATCATCCCTGATCAAGACGTGGCCCACTTCAGATCGTCTTCAACATCTCTCAAGATCACCTCCATCTTGGTCGACCAGCATTGCTGGTATTTATGGAGATTTTTCTGGATTTCTTCTCCCATCAGAGGTGAGTTTTCCAGCAACATTTACGATACTTATATTTCTCGCCTCTGATTTCATCAAGGCCGTCCAAATTTGTGGATTTTGATCTGATTTGAGTGAAACTTTGGCCAGGAGTTGCGAAAATAACTCGTCCTTCCATTCCATACCCCTGATCGGGCCACGATCAACTATTCCGAAGTCACAAGCAGATCGTCACACTGTCGAACCCTGTCGACATTGACGTATTAACGTCCTTTTGCCGCTGTTCTTCTCTGTAGTCAATATGGCCCACCTGTGATGATCACAAAATTAACAACAATCATTCCCAACTTGGTCGACTAGCATTTCTGGGAATTATGGTGATTATTCTGGAGTTTTTTCATCACCTTTAAGGTATTTTCAACCTCTCCTTCACCTGACGATTTTTCTCAAAAGAAGTTCATCACCACCGTCCAGAATTGTGGATTCTTTTCCAAATCTCATCAGATTTGGCCTGAAGGAAGACATTTTGATCCACTTCACTGCGATCAAACCTGATCTGTGATTAGCCAACACTGTGGGGCCCACGCACAGATCCTGCCTTCACTTTCAAGGACGTCTGAGTGCTTTATTAGCCCTGTTTGTGCTGTCTGCCGCTGGTTTGCTCATCAGATTCCTCATCTCATCTGCTGCTTGGCTGGTATTTCATTCTCACTACTATTATTGCTGATTGTGTGCATCTTTGGTTATTTGCCTGTTGCTATTTAATATGGAGAAGTATGATATTATTCCTGTTAAATTCAATGGGAATAATTATATAGCATGGGCCTTAGTTATCTTCGACAATATCAACCCGATCTTCCTCTTCTTTAGATCTGAAATTCTCATATCATTCAAACCCTCAAAATCATCATCCCAAATTCTAATCTAATCCCGCATAAAATCACAATTGTCCATCTCCAAATTCTATATTGAACCAACCTTTATTGCCATCACCCAAACCTCAAACTCACTCAACATCTCCTTTGTTTTCGCCTTGCTTTCTCTCTATCTTAAATCTTTTAAATCTAAGAACAAATCTTGGAAATGGGTTATGCTAGCCTGTCAAGCCTTCAATCTACGATGCATAAATACAGCAACTACACGCCATGGATATTGCAAGACTACATATTACTATGGATTTTATACATGAAAAGTGAAGTATCAGATACAATACAGCACAATACATTCAATTTTGAAGTAACTGAGTATCATAGACCTTCATGCCCAACCCACATGGGGTGATGTGCTCGGTCATTTCTAAGACCAATGGGTCAAAATTGGGCCCAAAAAAGTAAGTCTACTTAATAAGGGAGAAGAAGCCCAAGCTTCAACTTCAATGCCGTCCGGCTTGACACAACCCATTCATAGCTTGCTATATTTTATACATGGTTTTGTGTGATTGATGTGTTGCCCTAATGGAAATAGGATAAACTATAGAGTACAAGCACGACCGACAAAGGTTGAAGACCATACCCCATCCTTCTCAATGGAGGGTATGCTGCACTCTAGGAAGCACGGACACTTCTCCGGGGCCAGAGTGTCGGTGTCCGACAGTGTCGGACACGGACACGCTCCGACACGTGTCGGACACGCCCAAAAGAGTGTCCTGATTATTTTTTTTATTTTTAATATTTCGGACACGCTGGGGACACGCAGGGGACACGCTGGGACACGCTGGGGACACGCTGGGGACACGCTGGCCTCTTTTAATTGGAAAAAAAATAATAAAAATAGAGTAAAAAATGAAAAGAAAAGGGGGCTTTTTGTAAAAGGTCATAACTTATTTGTTTGCTAAATTGATTACAAAGTGAAAATAATAAAATTAGAGTAAAAAATGAAAAGAAAAGGGGGCTGATTGCAAAAGGTCATAACTTATTTGATTGCTACATTGATTACAAAGTTAAAATAATAAAATTAGAGTAAAAATGAAAAGAAAAGGGGGCTGTTTGTAAAAGGTGATAACTTATATGATTGCTAAATTGATTGCAAAGTTAAAATAATAAAATTAGAGTAAAAATGAAACGAAAAGGGGGCTGTTTGTAAAAGGTCATAACTTATATGATTGCTAAATTGATTGCAAAGTTAAATAATAAATTAGAGTAAAAATGAAACGAAAAGGGGGCTGTTTGTAAAAGGTCATAACTTATTTGATTGCTAAATTGATTGCAAAGTTAAAATGATAGTATCTTTAGTCTATGATTAGATATATTATTATTATTATTAATTAATTATTAACGTGTCCCTAACGTGTCCGTGTCCTACTTTTTTGAAAAATGCCGTGTCGGCGTGTCCGTGTCGTCGTGTGTCCGTGTCCGTGTCCGTGTCCGTGCTTCTTAGGCTGCACTGAAAGAAGGTAACATGACTTCAACCCAAAAACCTGTGGTTGGAGAATCGAGCACCTTCCAGCCATACTGTGGGCTAATTATTTGTTGCAACAAAGAGCACATTTGAACTATACTTAGCTGGCATCAAAGATTCATATTACCAACCAAAATTAAATTAAAAATAGTCACTTTCTAATTATGTGACTAGGCAACTCTTCATAGATTGTTTGGCATATTACCTCCCACATTGTAATATGATAGTCACTTTCTAATTATGTGACTAGGCAACTCTTCATAGATTGTTTGGCATATTACCTCCCACATTGTAATATGATCACATAACAACCTTCGTTACTCTCAAAAAAAATTCTATAACCGTTAAAACTTTATTTCACCAAAAAAAGAAGATTACCGGAAACAAACAGACAGCCAAAACCACAACCAAACACTAAAAGAAACTATACATCAATCGTTACTCTCAACTTTGAGTGAAGATGACCTAAAAATACTTCAATACGGGTTTGACGGAGGTCAATTATTGTATACTTTAATCGGAGCCTTTTGCTATCAATTTTGACCAATTTCTAACAATTCAACTATCATCAGAGTCAACAACATCCTTTAGATAAAAGATAAAAATAGGAATCTATAAAGAAAACTAAATAAATTAGTTGTGACATCCTCCTTTAAGATAAAAGACAAAAATAGGACTCCATAGACGAAACTAAATCAAATAGTCACCAGAGAGTTAAGAATATAACACAATTGTGCATCTATATTCAATTTTGACCCGTTCCTATCAATTTTGATGGTCAACCAAGGAAGGACCTGGTCAAGTTTGATACGATTTGAGCTAAACCTAAATGCAACCAGACTCATGGCCGGTAAATGATTGGATTTTCTTTTATCTTAAAACATTATTAATAAAAATTTAAATTAAACACATTCAAATATATATATAGGAAGATTTGAACCCACAATGAATTTTAAGTTAATTAGTCTTTAAAAAAAGTTTTAAGTTAATTAGACATTCTCATTTAGATTTTTTTTGAGTTTTGGAAGATGCAAAAATTTTATTTGGTGTAGTAGGTGTAGAGTATACAATCCAAGGACATAGAAATGATGGGTTGTGAGTTTCAAAGCTTTAGCGACAACTGACCATGCCAACGTGCAAGATACAGCGTCATATCAACAGAAGATGCTAATCATTGTCCAATGCCATCAGGTTAGTCAAATTCATCTCTAACTAAGCCAAAGTCACTGTCTATCATATCTATGATGACCAATTAATAAGGAACCCTCAATAGAGTAAACCCTCAACACCATGGAAAGAGAGATAATTTCAATAAAACAGTAACTAAGAGCCTTTCTCATTTAATTAAACCTCCATTTTTTTTATGCATGTATTTTAACTGACAGCTAACAAACTAAGTAATTGGAAAACTAAACTCCAGCTAATTAATTGGTTACCAGAACTGATATGTAACAACAATGAACTTAAACCATCTGAGACAAGATGTTGGACATGTGGGCCACTTTACAACAATCCGCCAAACATGGGCTAGGCTTTGTTGGGCTACAACAGTTGATTATTGTAGGGTACATTGATTGTATAATACATTTTGTGAAGATACCAAAAAGTATTCTGGGATGTGTTGATTCCTGAATGCCTACACAGATTCACACAATCACTGCGGCAGATAAGAGGTGTATTTTTTTAAAATTCTTATGTACAATCTATTTTATTATCTTTGAGACGATGAGACGCAGGCCAAACAAGGAGCATCTCATCCACAACTTGCAGTTGCTGCTGCACTGCCTATGCTGTAATCTTCTGTATTCTATTATCATATTTATTAGTTAAAACATTATGAAGCAACTTTGATTTTAGCTTACTTGAATAGAAGAGTGTGTCTAATAAAATAATTAAAAAGAACTAACTTATATAGCATCCACTTAAGTGCTCTATTTCTTATACAATATCTATGATTTCCGGATACTTCAATATAGGCAACACATTGTATCGTATCACATCCAATACTTCACTTTTTATGTGTAAAAACCAGGTGGCTACAATATTATGGTGTGTCCCTGGTGTATCCATGCTGTATCTGGGCATCATAGAACAATATAGGCTTAGTTCCTAAATCAAGGCAACCTCTGAACAATTTTCATCAATAGTTGAAAACTGATATTTTTCCTTTGTTGAGAAATTAAGGAAATGTTTCAAATGCTTTAGCTAAATAAGAATGAACTTATAGAAATCAAACAATTACAGTATATTTTCCTTGTATACAACTAATATGAAGATTGATGAGGAATAATTATATAAAACCAATATTTATTTACTCCAAAATTTCATCCATAAATGCCAAGATTTAAATTTAAGACGATTTTTCATCTATTAGCTATAAAAACTGTAAGGATTTGCAGCAAAAGGACATCCTTCCCTCCCCCAACCCCATCCACATGGACTACAAAATTCCTTATCAATGGTAAGCAAGATCCCACAATGTTATTTAATGTTATTTTTAGTGAGGCCAAGGCAAAGGCATTTGAGGAGCTATATAGGCGACTTAACACTAAGGAAGGCGAAAGAGAGATATTCAAGCTTGCTAAAACCAGAGATCGGCGGACCAAGGACTTAAACCAAGTTAAATGCATTAAGGATGAGGATGAAAAGGTATTAGTAAAGGAAGAAGAGATAAAGGAGCGTTGGAAGAGCTACTTCTACAAGTTATTTAACAAAAGCAGTAGTAGTGACATACAATTGGGGCAGCTTACCATTTTTAGAGAAGAAGCGAATCATATGTTTTATAGGAGAATCAGTAGGGAAGAAGTTAAAGAAGTATTAAAAAGAATGAATAATGGAAAAGCGGTTGGGCCAGATGGTATCCCTATTGAGGTCTGGAGGTGCTTGGGGGAGGATGGCATTAGTTGGTTGACAAAGCTTTTTAATGTAGTGCTAAAGAGCAAGAAGATGCCTAATGCATGGAGGAAAAGTATTCTTATACCCATATACAAGAACAAATGAGATATTCAGAACTGTGCAAACTACCGCGGGATTAAATTGATGAGCCATACAATGAAATTATGTGAGAGAGTTATTGAGAGAAGACTAAGAAGAACAACAAACATTTCAGAGAATCAATTTGGTTTCATGCCTGGGAGATCAACCATGGAGGCTATCTTTCTCCTGAGGAGGTTAATGGAACAGTATAGCAAAACGTCAGAGAGATTTACATATGGTGTTCATTGACTTGGAGAAGGCCTATGATCGGGTTCCTAGTGAGATTCTTTGGAGAGTTCTGGAAAAAAAAAAGTGTGTGTCGCATATATTGAGGCGATAAAAGATATGTATGATAGAGTCGTGACATCTATAAGGACGACTGGCGGCGAAACTAAGGAGTTTCCTATCACGATTGATCTACACCAAGGCTCAGCGTTAAGCCCGTACTTGTTTGCCCTAGTTATGGATGAGATTACAAGACATATCCAGGATGAGGTGCCGTGGTGTATGCTATTTGCAGATGACATTGTTTTAGTGGATGAGACGAGAGAATGAGTGAATGCTAAACTAGAATTGTGGCGGAAAACATTAGAGATAAAAGGGTTTAGGCTAAGTCGATGCAAAACGGAATATATGGAATGCAAGTTTAGTCAAAGTAGGACACCTGGTAGCATAGAAGTAAGTTTGAGCACACAAAAGATTGTAGAAAAAGAAAACTTTAGGTACCTTGGATCTATGGTGCAACAGGATGGAGGAATTGATACTGATGTAAGTCATAGGATTCAGGCCGGGTGGAACAAATGGAGGAATGCTTCTAGGGTCTTGTGTGATCGGAAAGTCCCCCTCAAGGTTAAAGGAAAGTATTATAAGGTGGCGGTACGACCAGCGTTGTTATATGGATCAGAGTGTTGGGCAATAAAGCATAATCATGTCAAGAAGATGGAAGTTGCGGAGATGAGAATGCTAAGATGGATTTGCGGGATCACAAGGAGAGATAAGATTAGGAATGAGGAGATTAGGGGCAAAGTAGGAATAGCACCGACTGGAGATAAAATGAGAGAAAATCGACTGAGATGGTTCGGCCATGTTAGAAGGCGTCCAACGAAGGCACCTGTTAAAAGGTGTGAAAGCATGGAGATTGCTAGGAGTAGGAGAGGGAGAGGGAGACCCAAGAGAAGTTGGAAAGAAACTATTAAACATGACCTTGCCTACATGGATTTAACGGAGGACATGGCCCTAAACAGATTTGATTGGCGTCGTCAAATCCATATAGCCGACCCCACCTAGTGGGAAAAGGCTTGGTTTGGTTTGGTTTATTGCGTTAAGAAGGATGCAGGGACATAAAGAATAAAATCAGAGAAAATCATGGATACAGTTATATGTCATTATCGTGAATGATCAAGACAACAGTAGCCTTGAAAAGGCCAATGGTGCGGTCCTCATTTGGAAGTATGAAAACTAGCGGCAGGGCAGGGATCCTTTATCCTTATTCATGATTTTAACACTTAACAATGCATATATCATAACAGATGCTTTAAGAATTAAGCGCTCCATTCTTCACGATTATTTTTTCTACACATTGTTTTAACCTTCTGGGTAATCTATGTGCTGAATATTTGAAAATTAATTTTTTGTGTTGTGTATATGTTCTTATTTTCTATTTACTAATGGAATTGTCAATGCAATATATATACATAGAGAGAGAAATAGAGAGAGGAACATATGAAATTATTATAGCCAATCAATTATCAAAATTCAATTTGTTTGACTGGTACGTTTTTCCATTAAACAAATAGAAAATGGAATAAAAGAAAAGATAATAATGCAACAAAAACCTAATAATCACGATAATACCTGTTTATCTTTTATATGTGGTTAATAATCTTTTACTTCAAACAAATAAAAATTCTAAATTAGGCCCTCACCAAACTCAAATGATCAAGAAGCTCAGTAACCAGAAACCTAATAAGATTTTTATGACAGAACACTGATCAGCTTACGCTTATAAATTCTAAAGTCAGGTTAATCAACACAGACATGAATCCAAGGCAATTTGTCTCTTTCCCTATTTTAAATTTTCACCCTCTCTCTCTCTCTCTCTCTCTCTCTCTCTCTCTCTCTCTCTCTCTCTCTCTCTCTCTCACACACACACACACACACATTTTTCAGTTCTTACTTTTCTTTACAACATGCACAATTTCATGAAATTGGTAGACCTCCCCAGATCAGAGACGGTTCACAAATTTTGGTAATTACTAATTAGATCACACAGGTCCCTAAACATAGATAATCGCAAATCGATAACCAACAATAATTTTAGGTAATCAAAAGAATTTGATTGACTAAGATCTTACTTTCTCATGCGTTTTTTTAGTAACTGTGTCAAACATGTCCTGATCATATCAGGCGCAAACAATCATTTTTCTTCATAAGCTGAAGAGTCAGCATCACATCATCACAGTGAAAGAAATCAATGCCACAAAAGTCATGCATTTAACAAAATTTCTAATCTCATAGGTAACAAGGACAAATTATCCGAACATAACCTAGTAAAAACTAGGAGCCATAATCTCCCTCAAATGCTCAATAACATGATATCACTGCAGCTCGTCTGTCTCTTATTCTAGTCATATGTTATCGATCGAATCAAATCTAAGAACCACACGCGTCATTCAAATTTCTCAAGAACCAAAACTCACAAGCTGCACAACATAATCGAGATCTAGATCTCACACGCTTCAAACAAATCAAAAACTCAAAATCAGCAACACCTCAAAACGACAAGTAAAACCTAGCATAAAATCAAAAACGAAAAAAAAAATCATCAACGAAGAATGGAAAAACAAGCAGATCTATAACGATCAAAACACATCAGATCTACACAAAAAAACAGTAATTTTTCCACAATCAGACCAGAATCGAGGAAAACAAGATCAGATCTTAACCAAAACACGCTAAATTCAAAAGAAGAAGAAAAACGCTGATGCATGAACAGATTCTAGGGTTAAAGAAAGGGGGATCGAAGGGATCTGACCATCTCCGTCCTTGTCAAACAAGCTGAAAGCCTCCTTGAACTCGGAGATCTGATCGTCTGTGAGCTGATCTGCCATTTTCGATCCAGAAATCGGAATCGATGGATTGATGGAAAGGAGAAAGAAAACGAAGCGAGCGAGCTTTCTCTCTTTTTTGTTATTCTGTCTGTTTCTTTCTTTCTTTGTTTCTGTGCTTGTATGTTCCGGACAATTAGGGTTTTATACGGAACTAAGCGGCATCTATTGCTTCCAACTCGGACTTATGATGGCTTTTTATTGAAGTTACGGAAATGCCCTTTGATTTGGTTGAAAAGAGATTCTCCATCATGGATGAATGTTGGAGGTAAATGACGATTCTACCCTCCATTAGTTTTTTAATTGCTATCGTCCGAGTTGGCTACCTGTTGATTTGGGTTGGGCCGGGTTACAACCCAGGTTGGGTTTTGGTTTTCCATGAAAACCATATTTGGGCTGGATTGAATTGGGTCAAAACTCGAATTCGTAGCCAACAAAACTTCGGGTCAGGCTAAAGCCCGAGCCTTGAACACCAGCGTACTTCAGGTTAGGCTCGTTTGTATGGCCACCCGAGAAGAGGAAACCACATTTCAATTCTTTTTTTTTTTTTACCTCCTCACAAGAAATTCACATCTTTACTAGCAAGAAAAATTAGTTGCATTTCTTACCATTTACTTTGATTATTGAAGTTATATGACCTCAAGATACTGAAGCTGATTATCTTAAATCTGGCATAATTTTCTACACTTTTATGTGCCGAAGTTCATAATTTTTGAACTATTCAATATTCTTAATCTAGTGATAATCAATATCATGATGTTTTTTTTTCATATCGTAATTCTTCATAGATTTTTAGATACTCTTGAAAAAGTCCAACAAAACCCAATTAAATCTAAAATTGTTTGATGTACTCATTTACTCGTGGAAAATGGTGATTTGGTAAGCATGATGATGTTTTATTGTTTTTCACATGTGTAACATTTGCACATATAGTATTTACATTTTCTATTATATGTGTAAAAATGGAAAATGACTCCTGCGTCATTTCAGCTAAAGAATTTCATGGTCTTGATTCTCTTACATTTATTTAACAACTTTTTTCACTTTTTTTTCATTTTACAAGTGACTTGAACTGATGTTGCCACACACTATACATGTCCATGACCAATTAAACATCTGCTGAGGACCGAATTACTTAGCCACTCAGAGAGGAAAGTTTTTTCTTAGAATTCCAATTCAATTCAAGGGAAGCAAACGGGCCTTCAAGTTCTGAAGTATTAGAATGATGTGGTCACAACCATTTCTCAATTTACACTTGATTTATATGTAGGCCTACCCATTTTATCTTCCCTTGGGGATCTTTATGTAGGAAATCATGTGGCCCGCATGCCACAGGTCCCACATCAGATCAAGCAAGATTGATGCCAACAGAGAATACAATCTCACTTAATGTAAGACTTGATCTGATCCCACTAATAAGACTACCAATAGGATTAGTGGATGTGGGTTTCTTGGAGAAGAAGTCTCTAGTAAGTGTGACTCTTTGGGACTTGTCTATATAAGATAAGGGAGCCCTAGGGTTGGTATTATTCCATCTCACAGGAAAGACAATAGGCGAAGAGATTCGCGGAGCTTCCCAATCATCGGAACGCACATAGATCTCCAGCCGCGTGTCGGAGTCTCCGCATCCAAATCCATCAATTGGTACCAGAGCTTCGTACCGTGTGTTTCGACGGTTTGGATCGCAAAGTCGCGGTTTAGATCGGACTAGATCTAAGGCTTTCGTCGGACAGAGGGCTCCTTCGTTTTTCTCTGCAAACTGAAGTTGGCAAGAAGACGACGAAGTTAAAACAAGAGAATTGTTTCGTACTGAACACAGTTCACCTGTTGGTCCGCTCCTTCTTTGTGTTGCCTCGACTTGCGTGCGTAATCAAGAAAAGCAACAGAAGGTCTAATTTTTTTTCTCATCTAGCCTTGGTTTCTGTGCATTGGAAAGGACTTAGTGGAAGCCTTGGTCACAGCACGTGCGGTTGTTGTTTTCATCCTCATCTACCCTCGGGACGCGCTCAAGAAGGAGAGGACGTAAGGAACTCTTGGGCAGATCCGACCTGAGCCCAACCTGACCCAGAATAAGCCGGCCCACACTAGCAGGCGCTGGTACACGTGCTGACACAGGCGACCGGCAGTTACGACATCAACAGGCTGCTGACGCAGGCAGGGAGATTTTTTTTTACCGTCAAAACTTCGCATTGTGATATCTAGAGCATCTGGACTCCAATCGACGAACGGTTTGTTCTGTGGAATCCTTGCGAGCAGATCTACGCAGTAGCAGCAAAAGGAAGACAATCCACCCGTTCAGAAAAAAAAAGGTGATTTTTCTCCTTTAACGGTCAGTGGTATCTGAACCTCTTTTTCAATTCAGTAGTGATTATGTCCTCCAAATCAGCGTTGCATGATCTTGTTAAGGCAGATATTTTTAACGGCAATAACTTAGTCGTGTGGAAGCGTCGGATGGACGCATTGCTGCAATTTGACGGATTAACATATGTGATTGAATCCGATTTGATCTCCAAACCCGTTGATGATGCCCCTAAGGACGATCATGATGTGTATGAACAATGGGTATTTGATAACAAATCAGCAAGGCATCTTCTGGTCGGATTCATATCCAGCGATTTGGTAAAGCAGTTTGAGCACTTTAACACTGCTAAAAAAATCTATGACTATGCTATGGACAAATATGATGAAACCTCCAAATCTCACTTGATGGAGGCATTTAGCGCATATGTTAACTATAAGATGCCAGAAGGATCAGCTATAAGGGATCATATTGATCAAATGGCGGTCCGACATTGTAACCTCGCTGCCTTGGGAAATGAAATGGACGAAGATTTTCAAATCATGTACTTGCTGATGAGTCTTCTACCTTCGTAGGAGAATGTGTCTCGGATCCTTAGCCTCCAAAAGGGTGTAACCCTTAGTGAGGTTGAAGCTAGATTGCTTGCTGAAGGACAAAGGCAGGCTGCCCGCGGTGTAACACCTACAAACTCTGTCATGATTGCTAAAACTAAGAATAATAACGGTGCATTAACCGTCAATATGACAAATAAAAGGGAATTTAAAGGCAATAAAAAAATGGAAAGGGCCTAAGAATGGTGTTTGCTTTAACTGCGGGAAGCCTGGACACTTTATTTCTCAATGCAGAAAGAAAAATGGTAAGAGTAGCCAGCAAGGTAAAGTGACCAAAGAATATGGTGATTATGTTGAGATGATCACAGAGTCCATGATGGAGACACCAATGACAGAAATTGGTGGATTGATTCAGGAGCCACCAGGCACATAATAAGAACCATGGCTGGGTTTGTTGAATTCAAAGAGATAAAACTGGGAGGTCAAAGTATTTACATGGGGAATGAAACATTCTGTGATGTGTTGGGTGTAGGGAAAGTCAAAACTTCCTTACCAACTAGAAAATCCCTATATCTCTCCGACGTTTTCTTTGCTCAAGCTATGAGGAGGAGCGTCATTTCTGTGAGCCAGTTGGCTATGAATGGATTCGAAATCAGATTTAAAAATAAAGAGGTTACAATTGGAATGCGCGGTCAAGTTTTAGTCAATGATTTTCTTTCTGATAAATTGTATTTGCTGGACACTCTTAATGATGAAATAAAATCTAGTTCTCATTATTCTGTGTGTGTGAATGTGTGCATGGATGGTTTGGCAATGTTGTGGCATATGAGATTAGGGCACATTAATAAAAACAGAATAAGTAGAATGGTTAGGGATGGACTCTTACCAGATTTAGGTAAAGTAGAGTACCCTATACGTAAACCATGTCTGAGTGGAAAAATGGTCAAGAAACCATTTCCAAAAGGAACTAGAAGTTCAGAAATATTGACCATTATTCATTCTGATATTTGTGGACCATTGAATGTCCAAAATAGAACAGGGGAGGACTATTTTATCACATTTATTGATGACTATAGCATATATGGTTATGTATACCTGATTAAACACAAACATGAGGCCTTAAAAATATTTCAAATATATGTTGTTGAGGTCCAAAATCAAAAGGGCAAGAAAATAAAACGGATTAGATCCGATAGGGGGGTGAATGTACCTCGGAACTGTTTAAAGAATATTGTGCACGTGAGGGAATCATTTATGAATATTCGATTCCATATACCCCACAACAAAATGGCGTGGCTGAGAGGAGGAATAGGACATTAATGGATATGGTAAGGTCAATGATCAGCCACGCGAGACTTCCGCTGTATTTGTGGGGAGAAGCATTAAACACGACACAATATATTTTGAACAGAGTACCCTCTAAAGTGTGCCCAAAACCCCGTATGAATTATGGACTGGTGCCAAACCAAAATTAGAACATGTGAGAGTTTGGGGCTGCCCTGTACATGTCCTGCTACCACCATAAGAAAGACATAAACTGCAAGCAAAAATGAAGAAAAATTATTCTTTCGTTGGCTACCCATTACATTCTAAAGGATATCGTGTGTATGATCACAATAATAGGATAATCATGGAATGTCGAGATGTGTTTTTCCTTGAGGATCCGACGGTCAGTCCTAGAGTAAAACCATAATATGTGGAATTATATGAAATCTCTAAGGGCAAGGGAGTTCAAGCAAGTGGGGGTTCCGACGAATAGGACGTTGGACCTAGAGTTCCTGGCCAGGGCTCACTTGAGGTGATTGAACAACCCGATGAGCTAATTGGCAGGCCGATTCGGGCGAGGAAACAGCCGGCATATCTAGATGATTATTGCAGTTTATTGAAAATCATGCACGATTTGGATCCGAACTCCTACTCTCAAGCGATCAAAGCGTAGGATGCACAGTATTGGTTAGAGGCTATGAGAGATGAGATAGAATCAATTGAAAAGAACCAAGTATGGCAATTGGTTGATCTTCCAAAAGATCGAAAAGTCATTGGATGTAAATGGATTCTTAGAAAGAAACTAAAGTCGAATGGATCATTGGATAAATATAAAGCACGGCTAGTAGTTAAGGGATTCACACAAGTGGAAGGAATAGATTACGAGGAGACATTTTCTCCGGTCGCAAAATTCCAATTCATACAAACCTTAGCAGCATTGGTAGCATGTCCTGACCTTGAATTGCACCAGATGGATGTGAAAACCGCATTCTTGAACGGCGAATTAGAAGAGGAAATTTATATGAAACAACCCGAGGGGTTTGTGGTGCAAGGTCACGAGGACAAAGTGTACTAACTTAATAGGGCATTGTATGGATTAAAACAGGCATCGAGACAATACTATAGAAAATTTCACCAAGCCATAGGTGAAATAGGATTTGTCCCCAATAATGCCGACACATGTTTCTATATTAAATGCAATGGGGGTAGTTACTTATATTTGTCATTATATGTGGATGACATTTTGATTGTTGGTGATCAATTAGAAGCCGTAAATGAAATTAAACAATGGTTAAAGTCAAGATTCGAGATGAAAGACATGGGTGAGGCAAAGTATGTCCTTGGCATTGAAATAACCCGTGATTGTTCGAATAGGCTATTGACTTTATAACAGAGATCCTATTTGAAAACTGTGTTGAAACGATTTAATATGGCTATGTGTAAACCAATTGACACTCCCATCTGCAAGAGCATAAATTTGTCTAGCGATCAGGGACCCACAAACGAGCAGGATAAGGAAGTGATGAGAATGAAACCTTATGCTCAAATTGTGGGCAGCATCATGTATGCGATGCTGTGTATGAGACCAAACCTTGCATTCGTCGTGGGTCTCGTAAGCAGATTCCTAAGTAACCCAGGATTACAGCATTGGTATGCAGTTAAGAGGATTTTGCGGTACATCAAAGGAACAACGAATCTTCGCCTATGTTATCAAGGTGAAGTCCTGGAACTGCGTAGCTACTCAGATGCAGATTGGGCAGGTGATTTAGACCAAAGAAAGTCAACAACCGGCTATGTGTTTACCCTCGGAGGAGGTGCAGTTTATTGGGGTAGCAAGAAACAGACCTCTACGGCTATGTTAATAGCCGAAGTAGAGTATATAGCATGCAGTACAACAGTCCAAGAGGCTCTTTGGTTAAAATATTTCCTAACTGATTTGGAGATAATTGGAGAAAAAGAGCTTGTCCCAATGAATGTAGATAACATATCTGCTATATCCATGGTGAATGAGACAAAGTTCAACAGCCGATCAAAATATGTTGAGATCAAGTATCACTTCATCAGAGAGAAGGCTAAAAGAATGATATAGAGATTTTCTATACGCCTTTAGAGGAGTTGATGGCTAATGCTCTCACCAAGGCTTTAGTCTGCAGAGGTTTTTGCAAGGCATGTGATGTGCATGGGACTGAGATGTATTTGATGTATATGGCATTCGTGCCAAGTGGGAGATTGTAGGAAATCGTGTGGCCCGCTGCCACGGGTCCCACATCAGATCAAGCAAGGCTGATGCCAACAGAGAATACAATCTCATTTAATGTAAGACTTGATCTTATGCCACTAATAAGACTCCCAATAGGATTAATGGATGTGGGTTTCTTGGCGAAGAAGTCTCTAGTAAGTGTGACTCTTTGGGACTTGTCTATATAAGATAAGAGAGCCTTAGGGTTGGTATTATTCCATCTCACGGGAAAGACAAGAGACGAAGAGATCCACGGAGCTTTCCAATCGCCATAACGCACATAGATCTCCGGCCGCGTGTCAGAGTCTCCACATCCAAATCCATCACTTTAATCTATACTTGATCCACATGTAACCCTGCCCTCTCTCTACCCCCACGTAATTGACATGCATCCATGTCAACCCATAAAAAAAAGTTCGTCATCTTTAGAAGATGAACAGGTTGTTAGAGAATCTAAATATAAAAGATGAGGTTCTTAACTCTTAAGTAGTTATGCTCCAATTGTCTCCACATACAACTTTAGCTCATACTTCTTTTGCAAACTTGCTCACTTCTCTTTCTCCCTCTCCATCTGTAACTTCTTTTCATGGGTCCTTTTTGCAACATGTGCCCATGTCTGTCCCACTCTCTTTAAATCCATTAGTAACATTTATGCAATCTGCAACCTATAGCTAACTCTTTCAGCTACTACCCTCCTTTAATCCACCTTGTTGCCCATGCTTTGTGTAACACCCCGAAAACCTGGAGCTCTTCAGGTTTCGGAACATTACTTAATTAATGTTAAGTCACCACATAAATCAAATATGCCAAAGAAATGAGCAATGCTTCTAATTATTTGAGAGATCAATTAAATATTTCAAATCAATAAAATCCCTAATTTATAAAGAAAGAAAACAAGTTCCACATTATTGAAAATAATGAAATTCATCTCTAAAATTCTAATTCCAAATCCAATATTCGTGACGCTCTCTTATCAACCTCGCAAGTTGAAATCCAATGGCCTGATCCCCATCGTTGCCAAGTTTTCTCAAATGATCCGTACCTGAAGTGGGGCAAACCACTTATCAAAAAAACTGGTGAGCAATAATTACAATGCACAAGTCACTTACTAACATAATTCAGTACGAAACTAATAAGAGGAAGATATGAAAAGTTAACAATTATCCTATAGCATTTCTTATGACTCAATGAGATTCCACATCCATCTCTTTCACATTAGTATATTCAATCTTCCCATTTATGGGTCCTTATAATTCAAAAAAACTCTATTTTAAGAGTTTCAGAGTTTCAATCCCTTCCCCTAAGGAAGTCCTTTTCATATATTATTCAAAACTATCTCCTAAGTGTTTGGTTCAATAGTCATATCATTCAATCCCTATCCACCTTATCACTCCATACCCAAAAAGGGTTCACTGTCTCATATAACAAAAGAGAACCTTTAGGAAATTTTCAATAATTCATTTGTGTTCATCAATTCATACAATACAACTTTTATAAACCGTAAACACCAATTAATTTCATAAAGAATTAGTTCCACATAATCGGGCTTATTTATATGCCCCACTTAAATTCAAAATTTAAGTACCCGCTTATGTGGCACTAATGGTTAATTTCTGTACAATGGGTGAGTCTACAATTTCCACACACCCCACATTACCGTATATAACACAGCATATATATAAAGGAAAGTTAACACTGTACTATTCATTAATATCAAGAGGATTCCCACACTTGGCAGTATGGAGTAAAGAAATTGGTGGGTCCCAAGTGATCAATTTCACATGGGACCTGGTTCATCTTGGTTGCCCATCAGGGACCAATCAGATGGCTGGTCCTGATTATTTATCAGATGAATCAGTGTGTATCAGTGGGTATCAATGGGTATCAGTGGGTATCAATGGGTATCAGTGGGTCCCACTAGTTTGGTGATTTTGCAATATATAATCACTGTCTTCAGAAATTTTCTTCTTCCTACTTTTATTCACCTATCTACAAGTCTGTTAAAAGATAAGGTCTACAGTAATCATAGATTTCCTTATTCTAACATATCTCATCTAAAGAAATATATTCCAGATTTCCAACACTACAAAGAAGTATAACAGGCTGCTACAGATCATCCAGAATGAGTTACGCCTTCAAGAAAAAGGGTGATCAGAAGGTGGGCCCACCATGGTCAGATCATCATAGGACCTGGTCCACCTTGGTCGACCAACAGGTGCCCACTAAATGGCTGGCCTTGATGTGTGATCAGGTAGCCCAGTGGGCTCCACAACTCCATCCACGAAAAAGTCCCAAACACACAGAAATGACGCCACAGATTGTGATCATCTAATGATCAACGGTCAGATGGGATCAAATTCTAAAAAGGCCAACTACACCCTGGTCGACCAACATGGACCTAACCTATGTTTGGCCCTGATCTCTGATCAAGTGCTCCAGTGGGTCCCACAACCAGATCCACGATTTCAACCCAAAATGACGCCATATACACATCAGGCTTTTGATCAAGGGTCAGATGGGACCCATTTCTAAAAAGGGTCACCTACACCATGGTCGACCATGTGTTGGCTTCCAGATCCATGGCTGTGATCCTTGATCACATGGATCTGTGGGTCCCACTACGTGATCTACGAAATTCACAGTCTTCTGCACTCCTGATCTGAAATTTCCAGGATGAAGGTGAAGACTGCTAAGACCCAATCCAAAGAGATCCTCCATTACTGACATCGTCCATATGTCTACCCTCAGATCTCTGAGTCAAATTTAGGATCGGGTGGGGCCCATGATCATACTACCCAAATCGTCAGATCCTTGTGTCTGACAATTTGGTATGAAATCAATCCTCTGCGTTGGGTTTCATTACTGTCTTTACTATTATCAATCCTTTATCAATTTGATGTAGAAATCACAGAGCAACATCTGATCAATAAAATACACATTCAATCCTATGATATTATTTCTCAGTGCACTTGAAAATATTACTCACCTCCTCGTATAGAAGACTGTGGCTCGATCAATGTGAGACTTCGAGTATTGCATCCACTAGATCCTCTGGTTTCTGCTTCTCTGAGTTCCTTCTTGGTTGCTTCCCCAAGATCAGTTCTTCTGCATCCTCCTCTCTTCCTTTTTTCTATAACTCACGAATGGAAAAATCAAACTATTCGTAAGATGGGAGATAAGGCTTTCCAGAATTATGGGATAGGGTGAAATCTCTAACCTTCGAAGATTTCCCTAGGGTACCAAACCAATTCTCCTCACAAGGAGATATGGTTTCAACTACTTAACAACAACTAGGACTAATGGGCTGAGACTAGGTACAAATGTAACTAGTGAAATCCAACCCATCCTAAAACCCAATGGGTCAAACGAATTTGGGCCCAACCTGGCCCAGGTTATTACACTTTGCATCACTAGCTTAAACATTGAGTCTTAAGTGACTGAACCCAGGCCATAGAAGAATCATTAGATCTAAAGCAAGTCTGATGACACCCACGCCTGTATTGCCTATCTTCTTTTGTCATCGCTCAACAGCTGCCTTCACCTAGCTCGACTGATTTCATCACTTTGTGAGCTTTGTCCATACTTGTTTGCAGACGATGGTGTGTGCCACAATGGTACAGTGGAAGAAGTAAGGGAAGGGTTAGAGCTATGGACAAAAATGAACTTGAAAACTTATAAAGGTTTTTTTTTTTTTTGGGTGGTGGGGTCGGGGGTGGGGCGGGCGAAGGTTAATCGAAAAGGTTAATCATTTTTTTGCTATACTTTCTTCACATTAAGAATAGTAAAAGAGAGAATATGTCACATTTAAATCGATATTGTTGGTTTTTAAATGAGAGAATCTCATTACTTGGACTGAACTATAAATTCAAAATTCAGGGTTGTTTGGCTTTTACACACGTGAGAGGAAAATGAGATTTACATGTGTAAATTCTACATATGCAAATGTTACACATGTGAAACAAATTACCGTGCTTGCAAAAATCACCATTTTTACATGAGTTAATGGGTATATCTAGTGCTTTTATATTTATTTGGAATATTTCACGTTTTCACAATTTTTTTAATTCAATGAGGACTTAGGATAAGAAACTAAACATCTTGATATTTACCATCTGTAAGGCCCTTTACCTTAATTAGGTGAATTATGATAGTTAATTAGGATTAAGGCTAGTTAATCATCGCTAGGAGCTTAACGAGTCAATTTTAGTATTATAAATAGTCTTGATTAGTTTTAGGGTGGTCCGAGTGAGTTTCAGTGTAGTAGGGATATTTCATAATTATAAAAACTAGAAGGGGTTGGATGCAATTTCAAAAACTTAGGTCAGTTGGGTGCATCGGGTAGTTCTCATCATGCATGCCATCTTTCATGTTGGGATCGTCACGATTCAACGGCCAAAAACCTATCAAAACAACCCTTTTCATTTTAATCCCTCAAATCCCCTATTTTCATTATAGTTCCTTAGAAGCCCCTTTTTTGTAAATTCATGAAACTTTCTCTACAAAGGGGCTTAACTCCTTCCTTTTATCCCTTTACCTCATTTCATTTCTTCTTCTTCTCCACTCTCTACTTCCTCTCTGTTTTCCCTCTCCAAGCACACAATTCTCCTAAGGATTTCCAAGCCAAGCAATGACTACCAAGGCCCCAAGTTCATCCTCATCATCTCCTTCGATCATCTATTTCATCATCTTAGGCAAGTTACTTATCCTAGAGACCCTTGCATTCCATTTCCATCTCGATAGGATCATTCACTCTAGCTTAGATTGTATTTCTTTCTCTTTTGGCATGTAGGATTGAGCTCCTAAGCTCTTGATTGGTGTGGGATTAGCTTTGAGAGTTGCATACATTGAGCCCTAGGCACCAAAAAGGGGATTTTTATGCTAACATCCAAAGGCAAGTGAATAAATATTCTTAATATGATTTTTACACTTAGATTTGTTGATTCATTATATTTATTTCATGTAGCAACCATCTTAAGCTCATTTATGTGGAAAATGGTGGTACTTAGGGTTAGTAATGGACTTTAATGGTGAATGGAGTAATGACCCTTAATATGGTAGTTTGGCATGATGAATACAAACCGTGGACTGCCCTTTGGTAGTGCTAGGAACCACTCTTGCAAGCAATGGATAGTGGCTAGAGGTGTACAAAATGACCCGTAACCCGACCCGACCCGTCAACCCGACCCGACCCGTGGGTCAATGGGTGGGTCACTCCACACACATTTTTTGTGCTCGACCCGACCCGTGACCATTGGTACGGGTAACGGGTCTCACGGGTCGGGTTGGCGGGTGACCCGTGAACCCGTTTTTTTTTTTTTTTTTTTTGGTAGAAGACCAAGGATAAAAATCCAAGAGATATTTGTCAAGATGTGGTTTTAATTTCTCTTAGATGTAGTTCACCGACCAATTTCTAAATATTTGAGTTATTATATTGGTCTCATGTCTATGAACTCAAGGCCCATGTATACTATAATATATTTAGTGCGAGGAACATTTATTTTATTCCTATCAACAGATTAAGGTGATCTCACATGAAAAACACGGTACGTTTTGAAGCCTTATTAGTTATTACATCTATTAGACATCAGTTTGTTTAGATTTGTTAATCTTGAATATCTTGTTGATTGTATTTAATCATTTAATTGGTGACCATTGAATTAATGGTCAAGATGAGAGTGATTACGTAGTTGAAATTGGACATGATTTTCGAGTCAAACCGCAACTATTTTTTTTGTATACCCCTACCCATGGTACAAAAGAAGGCCAGCAAACAACCGCAACCACTTTTTATTTTACATAATTACATCTAATCACTTAGTTCTCTAACAATTATCTGAAAGTTGTTTGCATAAACAATTTGGTCTTCTACATGAAAAAAAAAAAAAAAAAAAAAAACTGACCGACCCGCGCCGTGACCCGTGACCGTTGAACCCGTGACCCGTTTGACCCGTGACACAAAGGGTCGGGTTCGGGTGGGTTTTCACCCACAAAATTTTAGACGGGTCGGGTCGGGTTTGACCCGAAACCCGCGGGTTTCGACCCGTGAACACCCCTAATAGTGGCTCCCTGGATATGAAGAGATCTAGTTCGGGAAATCTAGTTGTGGGAGCTACGGGTCATACGGCTAGCCATAGAGCTCCAATGGAGCGACCATGGTTAGGCAACGGTTTCTTTTCCAGAATTGAGAATCTATCCCATTTTAAATTACAGTCAACCGTAGGGCTTCTTACGGCTAGCTGCAAGGCCCTTACGGCTAGCCGTAGTATCCTAGCCATTCAATTTCGTCTCGAGTTATTGTAAATCTTGAGAGTTGAGATTGACAGACCTTGAATCTTGAGAGTTGAGATTGACAGACCTTGACCTACAGTGAGCTCACGACTAACCACAAGAAACCCCACGACTAGTCGTATGAAGGCTTACGACTAGCCATAGGCTTATTTTTTAGGGGTTTAAACTATGGAAAACTAGAACCCTTACCCCTAGAATCATGATCTTTAACTTAGGTAATTAATGAATATGAGTGGGACTAATGGTAAGGAGATTTGTGATCTTGATATCTCCTTACCGATTGTTCGGTTACACATGTGGGACCCATATTGTACTAAATGAGTGGTGAAGTGGACCTCTGAGTACTTGTAACCTTCAGAGCACCAAATTCATTACATAGGTTATCATTGGTCTGCGTAGCCACTGTGCTATACAGTATAGACCCTACATGTGCAAGACAACTCCTAACACTAGGGTGGCTTAGTGTATATCCCTCTCATGAATCATGAATTGCCGAATATGTTAGTATCTCCGTATATTACATGACGTGTGCATGTATCCATTCTTCTCATTGGTCTTTATACTGCTATACTTTACATATGAAGGACTTAGTATGTATATATGGACTTTGGGGCTACTCAGTTTTATGATTATGGCTATATTTTGGATGAAACATGCACGTGGAGTAGTTTCTCTTTGCTTTGCTTTATTTTGGTTGCGATATCCGATGAGAGACTAACCATACACTGTGTTTGCATGTGTGATCTTTGACCCTTTGAGTCAAGCACCACTCGACTGACTCAATCTCCCACCATTTGATTTTTACCATCTGCGCAAATTATATGTATTAATGCTTTCGCGATTTGATTATGGTGACTAATCATCACGCATAACTTTTCCGCGTACTTTGATCCATGCAAAATCGAGGCCACAGACACAATTTAAAAGAAATTTCCTAATTGGCCTCGATTATTGCACCCCGAGGATGTGGTTAGAATCCAATTGGATCTCGGGGGCATGACACCTTCAATACAATAATATTGGACAGTTTGGATCGCAAATTAGAGGCCCACAAAAGTGCAGAAAATCAAACCTATAAATTGGGATTTTTTCACAAATTACTTAAAACCTATAAAAAATTAAAAATAATTACACAGGTGCGGCCTTTCATCCATTCGTAAGAGTGGTGACTCCTCCCAAATACTTCAAGTATAATCAATCGTATAACTGTATTGTTGCTCAGCTAGTTAGGACAATAATAGTATGTGTAAGGAAATGAATTCGAATATCAAGTAAAAAAATAAATAAACAGAATTAACACTTATGGTTCCACATATATCTTTTCTTCATTGATATTAGAGGACCCAAGATGCTTTCGCCCAACACCAATACCAGAGATCTCTTCAAAAATATGAGTAGTCAGTGTTATAGTATAAAGAAAAGAGTATATAAAACGGTGGTCTTCCACTGAGCAGAGAGGATTAAGCGGGTCGTCAGCTTTAGATTTTGTATTGAAAAGACAAAAAGAAAACTAGTAAAGTAGAAGAGAGAGAAAGAATATGCTAACACTCACGTTACCTTTTCTTTATCTCTTTTTCTTTGACATCAAGTTGCTTTCAAATATTCTTTCCCTCCTTGTGATGATGAATAGCAATTGTGCAATGCATGCTGGAATTTGGTGTTGAGTTTTGAATCAATTATTTCAAACAGTGAATAAAAGAATCTCTAAACAGAGAGGAAAAGTAGACAGTAGGATTTTGTGCCCATGTGGAAATAAAGAATGATCTTACTTGAAAAATGAGGAATTCCAATGGATATGACATTGTTATCCCATGGATCCAACTCGAAGACATTTGCTTTCGGTGGTGATTAGGTATTGATTTTCCTCCAAAGGAAAAATTATTTAATGACCATTTGCTGATAATCATCACCTTCTTTTGGCGGAAATTTAGCTACTTTCTAGGAATATATTCCCTTTGAAATTCAATCCCTCCAAAGAAATATGCCCTTAAATACTTAGACTTTTGATGATTTGGCTCGGTCGACAATTTAAATGTGGTCGAGTTTAGGTCTAGTTGGGTCTTGACTTGAATATTTATATTCTGAGCCTCTAACATTTATGCTTTATTTTAATATATGAGGTACGCATGAATGTATTTTTCAAATATTACATTAACATGATTGGATGCAATAAAATACTATAATATAAAGTAGAACTACAGTGCAACATCACTGCATAGTAGTATGGTGCATTGTGCCCTTCTAATATGGTAGAGCCAACCTTTTTCAAAATCCAAATTAGTTACAAGGCCTTACACCCATCTTATTCATTGTATCTAAATCTTTAAATTCAATTTCAATGGGCCGGCCGTTAGATTAATCACACATGAGGGACTCTCTCCATTTCTATCAGAAAACAAAAAAAAAAAATAGTAAAGTAAGTTCATCACACGGTCGAAGATATAGTCAATCCAAAGAGGGGGGGGGGGCTATCTTAATATTTGAGTCATAATTTAAATATTGATCACTACATAGGGTATTAGTGTATGCAATGAAAAGGTGGACTCTACCATATATTTTAATTCATAAAAGGGCAATGCACCATACTAGTATACTACAATGCAATTACACTGCCCTGTAGTTCTGCCCTTTGAACTATGCTCTTGATGATTCCTCTATTCTAGTGGAATCAAGTCATCCTCATATAGGATTTGTGCAGAGAGTTCTAGGTTTGGTATTGAAAGAGGATTCCCACTATGAGTAGAATTTGTGAAAAAAATAGTTGTAAGTTTTTTTGAAATAACTCACGATCTATGACGAATCAGGACCTTGGATTTTTACTCAAAGTCAATTTGAACCATCTAGTGTATTTGAACGTTCGGATTGTGCAAAGGGACCCCATAAAAAATAAAAAAAAATATTTTTGAATCTGGACGTTTTTGCAAATATCTTAATATCCAGAAATGATCAATGGCTGAAATTTGATCACCTAGCCGTTTTTGACCTTCCAAAGATAGCTCACGGTTTAGATCATAATTATGGGCCCCACAGGAATAAAAAAATTTAAAAAAACACACTGTTTTGAATCCCGTTTTTTGCCTTGTGTGAAATCAACGGTCAATAGTTTTTGGCCAATTTCTCATGATCCATATTGAATCAGGCTGCCAAATTTGGACCCTGACCCGTTTTGGACATTTTGAAGAGAGTGGACGGTTTGGATTTCGCAAAATGGGCCCCACAGAATTTCAGAAATTGTCATCCAACGGTCTGGACGTTTTTATAAATATCTCAAACTCCGTGAACAATCAACGGTTGAAATTTGGTGTCCTAGCCGTTTTGGGCTTTCTAAACAATACTAACGGTTCAGATCTTACTTATGTGGCCTAGAAAAGGTCAGATTTTTGAAAAAAAAGGACAACCCTATATTACCGTGTGGGATCACTGTAAGCTCCGCCTTTCAGTGGGTTTGTGGATTTTGGGAATCAGATGGGGGAAGCTCGGACCTGGGTTATCCATGGGAGCAGGTATGCATGGAATCACAGAGGCTCTGAACATGGCCTTTCCTTGCATTGCCAAACGTGAACTTTCCACAGAATCACAGAAAACATGCGAGAAATCCTCGCTGAGGATGCTTACCAAACGTCACCGAAAGTTCTCAAGTCATTCTTTGATTTCTAGCATTCCAAGGTCATTCCTGCAGAAAGCTGATTCATATTGATAAAGTAGTGTTTTTGTAGAAATCACCTCATGAATCACCCATGTTGCAATATATTGATTGGGTAGTCAAAATACTAGTTACTTTGTCAGAGCAAATCAAATGAGTGGTCATGATTGATCAAGTCTGCTGTGAGTGGTGACTTTGGGCATCGAATCCCATCAAAAGTCAAATATAATATATAAATGGCCAGAATTCTTTTATGCCAGCAGAAGGCTAGGTGGGGAAAACAGACTGGCCCTGTACGTTTCGGCATCAAATCCCATCAACCTGGACTCTTCTGGGTTTTTAATTTATTATAATCCAAAAAGTTCAAGAAACTATTAAATTAATAAAGTCTTAAGTAGAAATTTAGTATTTTACATCCTCTCAAGTTTTTGAGAAAGACGAGAAAAACGAAAAAGCAACCTAAGTAGGATCAAGAATAAAAGTAAAAATTTCAACTAAGAACACAAGTTTTAAAATTTTTTAAATTAATCGCTAAATTCTTCGTGAGTTTTTAATTGTCTATTTTAAATTATTTTCTGGCAACTATTTCTATTAAAATTTCTAAAATGTTTAAATTATCTTTCATTGAAATAAAATCATCATTCACTTTCTATATATTCTCGTTTTCTTCGCTGGCATTCTCACAGTGATTGAGGACAACTAGCATCTCTACGGTGATCAATTAAATATAGTGGCCGTTGGAACCATATTGTGGCTTTAAATGAAGGATACTTTAGGCATTTTAAAAAAAATTAAGGAAAAAAGCCGTCAAAAGATTCCATTACATGGCCGGATGTCCTAATTGAAAACTTATTAGAAAACTTTAGAACTAATTTGAAAAGTCTTAAAATTTGTATCTTTTTTTCAAATAATACAAAAACTAAAGGCATTATTTGAAACTTTCCCATAATAAAACGATCTTCATTTTGGTCAAGTCTGATCAATAATATAATAGAAAATACATGTGACAGGAAGAAATTATTTTGGAATCTACAGGTGATTGAGGAGACTGGTGTTTTGTGGCAAAGTTGGGCACTTCAAAACTACATTGTAAAAACTCAAAAACATAGTAAAGTTTTTAGAGAAATTATATATTTTTCATGTATGACCTTCCCTAAGATTTTTTTTTTCTTTTTTAGATAATGGCCTCTCCAAGGAAAGTTTTCTAGCCTGAGTAAAAATCAGATCCAAAACCTCAATGGAAATTTCTTTGTTCAATGGAGATTTGATCCTTGCAAAGACTGGAATTTCTTTTTCTAGCTCTGCCACAAATAGGCACCCTCTCTCTCTCTGTTAAATGTGGGAGCTGATTGTGATTTGGTCTGCATCCAAGTGCATCCTAAAACATGGCACATAATGCAATTGAGAAAGTCAAAACATTAATATTTGCATCAATGGGAAGAGAAGAAATCAAATAGACAATGATCATCACTTGAATATGAATATTGAGTACAGGGTCCTGATGCATTGTGGTAAATAGCTCCCTGATGAGGGAGATCCTGTACAAGTGGGGTCCAATTCTTGATGATTCAGTGTTGATCAGGAGATCTTGGCCATTCGACATTTACCAAAAAATAAGATAGACGGTTAAGAAAAATATATAGCAAATGTCCAGCAAGGCAATGATGGGATGATCAAGATTGGTGGTTTTTGGGCTATTCCTAGACCCATTACATGTGAGGCCCTGGTGCTGATTGACCACCTCATGATTATGTGATTTTTCCCTCTATATGCTCAATCTATGATGCCCATATACGGGTATGGTTATGGAGATTGATACGGGGATCAGGGATACAACTCCTCACTTTTGAAAGTTTTAATACAGACTACGGATACGAGTGTCCTAATTCTTTCTTTAAATCACTTTTGAATCAATATCATTGTTTTTGTCCCTTTCTAACATGTTTATGGTGAGAAGTAAACATATCGAAAGAGCTATATAAAATAAAGGACTTTAGAAGTAGATATGTTCAACTTGTTCTCTAGAAGTATCGTTGAAGTATCAAGTAATGTGTGATATCTGTCATCAGATTAAGTTGTCAACTTTGCAAGTATAGGAGAAGATAACAGTTAGGCTATTATCTTTTTTAAGGTAATGCAATTATAATTCTAAATGATTGCCCAAGGTTGCCTACTACATCTCTTTTAGAGAGAATTTCAGGTACAGTTTGCCATAGCATGGGAGGAAGATACATATGATTAGGGTTGCAAACGTGTATCCGATTTTCCGGATACCTGGAAGTTCCAACCCGTAAAAAACAGGGTATGGAACCTATTTTAGGTTCCGATTCATAAACGAGTCCGGGTCTAGAACCTAATTTAGGTTCCGATTGATAAACGGGTTCGGTTTCGAGTTCATATAGGTTCCGACCCGTGGATCCGAGACCCAGCATATGAGTATTTGATATTGCAAATTTTACTTTAAAACCAACTCTTTTTGGGCATTCTTATATATAATGCTGGATGTAATAAACTTGATGCACGTATGGTTATAAGTTGAATTATATGCTTATTTTCAGAAAAAATGAAGAATAAAGAGAAAATAGAATTGATTTTGAAACTAAATTCGAGTCCTCTAGGTGGACCCGGTTTCGGAATCGAATCTGAATTTTCCTATCGAAACTGGGTCTGGAACCAACAAAACAGGTCCCGATTAAAAATTAAAATTATTATTTTAATACGGGTCTGGGTCCACTATGGCTCTGATCTAGAACCGTCCCGTTTGCAACCCTACATATGATAGGAAAATTGGTTCTTTATAGTTGGTTTTAGTGAAATGGCAGAGAATAGTTCATTTAATAATATATAGATAATGTACAACAAAAGGACTCTGTGGCCCAATGGATAAGGCGCTGGTCTACGGAACCAGAGATTCTGGGTTCGATCCCCAGCAGAGTCGTTTTTCATATTATTTTTACACCTGCTTCATTTGCTACCCTACAAAGTCAATGTCTAGAAAAGTCAAGCCCCCTCCTTTTTTTTTTTTTTTTTTTAAGAAAACATCTCCACATTTTATCCTTCACTCATCTCTTCAATAATTGTTCCTTAAAAACCAATTTACCCTTACCATCAATACCCAGGAATTCAATTCAGTGCAAACAAACAGCTGCTAAGGTGCCCCGCATTAACTAAAAACTCTTTTGCTGATGAGAAATAATCATATCATGACATCCATAAGTTTGATGCAGATGTGTTGAGCTATTCGTGGCTCATATTTGCTTGACCCCAGCCATTCACATAATATGGATGCGGTGGATTGATAGATAGTGGTTCAGATTTCTTTATATTTGATTTGTCACACACACTGTTGGATTGATAAAAGTCTGTGAAATAGTATTTAACTAATTTTTAATTTCATTTTTTGTGTGGATGAATCTAATGACGCAATGTTACTCCAATCAAAGTGAAATTTGAAGTGCCAGCTTGTCTCAGAGAGATGTTCAAATTGAATGACTTGGATGAATCAAATGAGAGCCCCAAATAAGTCAAAACACAAGCCATCTGCTTGATGTGAATTCAATTATATTCCTAGAAAGTTAAATAAGGCAACCCATCAGTTAGCTCAGTTTCAGTGGGCTAATAGTGATTGGTTAGACTTTGTTTCTGGTTGGTGGTTGGGTCTGAGTTCTTTAATGTGTGATGTTTTCTTGTGCTGGTCATTTTAAAATTCCCATTTTTCCAAGAAAAAAAAAAGGGAAATAAATTCCAGCTCAATGTTCAGGACACCTAAACACAGACATAATGGGTGCCTTTTCAATTTGTAACAGGGTACTGGATCTCAACAGCTTCAGCAACATTATGCTCTTTGTTGCAGTTTAAAATAGGACATATGGTAAAGTTCACAAGTCTACTTACCTGATCGGATATGAAAAAAGCTTTCAGATCTGGCTAACTGCAAAAATCAGGCTCACAGGGAGTTGATACCTGTCTGATTTAAGGGTAGAAAGCGGACTGGAGAAAATTTTTCTATTTTGACAGACCATTTTAGGTCCTTAGATAAAATGGATATGTGAAACTCTCTGGCTGGGTCCCAACTAGTCTTTTACAACCCAGAAACTCTGATATATGCCCTAACATGAACCGCAATGTTTATATTAATATAATAGGTGCTCAGCCAAATCAAACATTCAGTTACAAGTTTAGGATCACCTATGTTGAGGATTTTTGTTTTTGCTGACCACCTATGTTGAGGCTTAACAAAGATTACTGCAGGGGCCTTCCAAACCCCTGAAACTTACCACTCTCTTGCACTCAGGAACTCTAATTTCCTGTGCCTCAGATTACATATAATTAGTCTGCGGGCAAAAATCCAAACCACTAACTCCGAGGCTTCTGATTAGCTCAGGTTATTCAAACACATGAACCTTCATTGATGTGTAATTTGAGTTCACCTGCAGTTGATTTATGAAGATTAAAGAGATGACAACCATGGGACAAAGGAGGAAGAGGACTAAACCAACAAATTCTTCTCAGTCACTGCAGTCTTAGCATTCCAGCATGTATGAATAATTAAGTATGCAATCAAACAGCTTTTTATCTTCCTTTTTTTTTTTTTTTTGGTTGGTTTTGCACAATAGGACTCATAAGGACTCATCTGTGCCAACCAAAACATGGGGAGAAGATGCGAAAGACCTCGAAGAGACCTCAGATGTGCAAAAATATCAACAACATTAGGTGCAAAAATATCAACAACATTAGATCATCTGAACTAAATGATCTTACAGCCTATGATGGTTTTATAAGGGATAATTAATTTGGATTTCAATCCAATGGTACAAGTAGATGATTTTTGAATTTGAGCATGTGGAATTCACATTGCAACCGGTCTACATGCACCGAAAAACAAGCCTGAAAAAGGCCCTGAAGCTCTCCCCTATCCTAGGATCTCATTTCAAAAGGAGATCCTAGGGTAGAGTAGGTTTCAGGGCCTTTTTCAGGCTCTTTTTTTCGGTGCATGCAGACTTTTTGTTCACATTGATAGTGAATCTGTGAATGTGAGGGGGGTTAACTCGATCAAGATGGGCCATGTGGCCTAAAAACAGGGTACTCTGAATGCAAAACCCCTCACGCCATAGCAGCTTATTGACTACTTACACAACTTTTCACCAGCTATAGCATATATAAAACCAACTCACTCAACGACTCCACACAAGGGGGAAAAATCCAAGTAACACTAGTGTTCCAGCTTATTGATACAGTTAAATCCAGTACGAAGGTAATCCTGTGCATGAATTTAAAAAAAAAAAAAAATGGTTCACAGATCAAAAAATTTCCATTCAGCAGCATTTTCAAATGCACACATTATTATTTCTTCTTTTTTCCACCCTTCCCTGATGGTTTGGAAGGTCCTGAATTTGAAGTTGCTGCTGGAGGCTCCTGTTTCTTGGTCCTCCCCGGATGTCTAGGAACAAGCTCTGCAATCTGAAGCATCAATTGTTTCCCTAAAATATAATAGGAGCATGTCAAATGTAGTGCGTAATTGAAACTATGGCTTTTAAAAAGAATGAAAAGACCAATCATACAGTTCAAACAGGTATCACATCAAAGTCAATAAGCAGCCAACCCATGCCTAGTGGAAGGCAACTTCAGGCCTCAGGCATTTGGAAGGCATCTTCAAGCCATGGACAAGAAATGAAATCGGCGGCTTCAAATGGAAGCCCAACATTTTCTGCTCAATCTATTTAGTTAAAACCATTCTCATTCTCAAGTTAGTATGATAACTAGAATGAAAGTATTAGGTTGGTTTTCTTTTTTTCTAATGTGCAGTTCATGTGTTAACTACCGTGTGTGCATGCACAGTTTAAAAAATGACTTATTATTAGCACAACAAAAGTTTAGTTTTTTTGGGAAATTGCAGAAGGCTTAATTTAATAAAATTCCAATGGAAGTATTTGAAACTTTCAATAAAGTTCTGATGTTATAGTACTTATAAATTAGTGGCACCAATATGTGTTCCAAAGGTTATATAGCACTCAACCTTTAATGGGAAACTGGGATCATTGAGTCCTATCCCATGTATCGGGTGTAAACTTCGTTAGTTGAGCTTTTCCACTTAGCCTGTCTGATAAGAGTCGCTGAAGGCAATGTGATTGGAGCATAGAGCGCATGACCTTGCAGACTTGCTCAAGGGTTTTGACGGCAGATTCAATGCAGGTGTGGACTCTCTTACACCACAATCACCAAGAGAGGTAAACTCAACAAGTCAGTTTTCTCCAAGGGGTAGTAGTTAGTCATTGACTCTTCTAAAAATTGCACACACATCCTAATTAGATTACTCTGGACACATTTGTTTAGCAAAAGTAGTAGTAAAGTAAAAGTCAAAGTAGGTATGAGATGATACATTTTATACTTCAACATGTTCGGGTGAGAAAAGTAGAGTGGGGAAGTAAACTTATGATGTGACACCAGTCCACTTGCCATTACTCTTCGACAAGCCTCTTTCTTTTTGCCACAAAAAAAGCGTGATGAAGTTTGTTGAAGCAAACATTATTACAAAAAAAATGCTTTTTTTAACTTACACTCTCCATCACTTATACTTAACCTCATATTATCCAAACAAACATTTTACCACACCTCTAATTTTACTTCAACATACCTCACCTTTACCTTTTCCATGATATGACATCCACCTCATCTTTACTTCCCCACACATGTAAACAAACATGCCCAGGTTGCTAAAGAAAAGTACTAAAAGGGGTAAGAAGTTGGGCTTGGGCCTCCTGTCATTCAACTGGCTCCCTATCTAGGGTTGTCCTTGCCCAGGCTCCTATGTGGATTAATGTTGGGGCCTGGGGCCATTGGCTGCATCACTTCCAATCAGAAGACCACATATTTAGGTATGCCATTTTTCTCCTTCATGTTTCAGCCAACTTCCTATCTGATAAAACCTCTACCCAAGGCTTGGGGACAGAATGTGACAAAGCATCAAGTTTATTGACTCGTGGAAAATTTTGAGAAATAGTTGGGTTTATTTGTTAATTTGGGTGAATGTGTTTATTTGTAATTTTGAGTGATCATCATCAACATAAACGTAATTTTGAGAGTAAGTTACCTAGATTAGTTTAAAATTTGAGTTATTTTAGGCTTAGAGTGTAATGCGATTGGGATTTCCTATTATGATGTAATTAGCTTCCCTAGTATGGTTATATTAGGTTTCCAAGTTTAAGTTGATATCTCTAATTGTATTTTACAAATAGCAATAGGCAATTCTCAATGATATAGATCAAAGAATTGTGTCAAGATATACGCCTAAAATTTCAACATGTAATTAGAGCATATGTTTAGGGTAAGGTTACATTTGGAACTTCTTTTGTTTGCTTTTCCAATTTCCTTTTCCCAGTTTCCTATCCAATAGAGGGTTGTCTTCAATTTGTCACTCGAAAGCCAGCAAAGTCCCATCCTACAGTTTGCAGCTCCTAGGTTTGGTTTGGAATCAGTTCGTTGACTTGAACCCAACAGGTATACCTTTATCTTGTTTGCAGGGCCTGTACGGGTATTTAGCTACTTCATAGAACCAGTCCGTTACCCAAGTCACAGAAAAGGTGTAGGTGAAAGCTCCACAGGGCTTCCATAGGGCTTCTGACAAAAGCAAAAGGTTCAAAGGACCCTTCTCCAAGTGCTCAATCAAGAGAAAAGCAATAGAGTTTCAAGAAAGCGGAGCAAATAAGTCGACTGGAGGAGAAGAAGTGTTCCTTCTCAGCAACAGGGGTTCCCTTCCCTTCACCATCTTAACAGGCCAAGGATCACAGCAAATGGATATTGTAAATTCATTCAATGTAAATGAAGAAGATCGACGGGCTTTCTTTCAGCACGCCATCTTGTTTTCAAAACTCTTTGAGCCCTTTGTCGAAGGTAAAAGAAGTCGCAAGGGCCCCATCATCTAGGGTTTGCAAACCTTTGCTTTGCTGCTATCAATCAAAAACCCACTGAGAGGAGAAGAAGAAGAAGAAGAAGAAGAAGAAGAAAGGAGATATCAAGTGCTCTTTGCGGCAGAACACTCCTCTTAGATCAGAGAAAGGCAGGAGAAGTTTCATTCAATGAGTTCAGGACCTGAAATCAATTGTCTGATACAAAAACTCGAAGTACTAAAATCAGAGCTCAAAGTCATTTCTCAGAGAACAAGCAAGCTTTCTTTCATTTCTGAAGTCGGTTCCGAAAGGAGCATATCATTCAGGAAGACAGAAATATCTGGAAAAAGTGGGTCTTTTGAAAGCATCCTCTGCCTGTATCCCCACATTACATCAACTACAGTTTTCTTATGTGATGTTGATTTTCCTACTTGGCTTGGGCCCAGTTAATCTTGACCCAACCAAACTCAAAGGAACATTCAGGTTAAGGTTGACTTTGACCAGACCTGACCGTCCACGTTGTTTTGAGAATTCCAGACTCATTTAGATTCTGATCTTTGATCTGTTTTAACCTTCGTGCTCGTGAAGATGAAATCTAAGCACGTTCATCAAGTCTCATCCTCGACACGTTTGTCAAGATGCATGATCCATATGCTCCTGGAAAAGATCAGGACAGATCTGACCTAGTGGGCCATCGATTGTGACAATTTCAAAAAGCGCAGAAAGCCACAGAGATCTACAGTAGACAGCGACCACCAGTCCAGATCTACAAATATCATGTTGTTTTTCATCACAAAGATTAAGTTTATGAGATTATTCAAGCTAGGAGGGGAAAACTAACTCCATAGTTACTTGTTAGTTTAAATCCAAATAATTGTTAAGTTATGAATAAGTGTTCATCCTTAGCTTCCTGGGAGAATGTTCTGTAGCATTTAGGCTCATCAGAGACGCCAAGTGTTGTGAAGCAGAAATTTTCATCTCCTTCATCAGTCAAGTTACAAGAGAAGATCGAAAATTCGTCATAAGTTATGTGAGCTAAAGATTAAGCTGACAAAGTCCATCATCAAAGCAGTTGCAAAGGGAAGCAGCCATAAGGTGTTTAGTCAAAGCTGGTCATAGACTCATAGTATCTATGAACTAGCTTGAGGGGGAGCATCGATAAACAATTGGGTTTATTTTTAATTTTGGATGAATAGGTTTATTTGTAATTTTGAGAGTAAATTTCCAAAATTATGATTAGTTTAAAATTTCAGTTATTTTAGGAAAGAGTAGTAATGTGATTAGAATTTCCTATTATGATATAGTTAGGTTTCCTAGTATGGCTATCTAAGAAGCACGGACACGGACACGGGACACGGGACACGGGACACGGACACGGACACGCCGACACGACATTTCTCAAAAAAGTAGGACACGGACACGTTCGGGACACGTTAATAATTAATAATAATAACAATAATATATCTAATCATATACTAAAAGATACTATCATTTTAACTTTGTAATCAATTTAGCAATCAAATAAGTTATGACCTTTTACAAACAACCCCCTTTTCTTTTCATTTTTTACTCTAATTTTATTATTTTAACTTTGTAATCAATTTAGCAATCAAATAAGTTATGACCTTTTACAAAAAGCCCCCTTTTCTTTTCATTTTTACTCTAATTTATTATTTTAACTTTGTAATCAATTTAGCAAACAAATAAGTCATGACCTTTTGCAAACAGCCCCCTTTTCTTTTCATTTTTTACTCTAATTTTATTATTTTAACTTTGTAATCAATTTAGCAAACAAATAAGTCATGACCTTTTGCAATCAGCCCCCTTTTCTTTTCATTTTTTACTCTAATTTTATTATTTTAACTTTGTAATCAATTTAGCAATCAAATAAGTTATGACCTTTTGCAATCAGCCCCCTTTTCTTTTCATTTTTTACTCTAATTTTATTATTTTAACTTTGTAATCAATTTAGCAAACAAATAAGTTATGACTTTTTACAAACAACCCCCTTTTTTTTTCATTTTTTACTCTAATTTTATTATTTTTTTTCCAATTAAAAGAGGCCAGCGTGTCCCCAGCGTGTCCCAGCGTGTCCGAAATATTAAAAATAAAAAAAATAATCAGGACACTCTTTTGGGCGTGTCTGACACGTGTCGGAGCGTGTCCGGAGAAGTGTCCGTGCTTCCTAGATGGCTATGATTAAGTTTCCTAGTCTGAGTTGGCATCTTTTTTTGTACTTTATAAATAGACATTGACTATTCTCAATGATATAGATCAAAAGAGTTGTGTCAAGATGAAAACCCTTAAAATTTTAGAAGAAAAATTGGGGATAAGATTATCTGATCGATCAACTATTACAACTTGAAGTTGTGGGTTCAAGTCATACTACCAATGATTAGGAAAAAGGACATAAAACAAACTACAAATTGAGCTGATTAATAAGAACTTAGTGAATGACAAAGAATTGACCTCTAGACCAATCAAATGCATATGCAATTGGTTTGTACATGTGTAATTCATTAAAAATGAGGCACGGATCAACAAAGTTCCAAGAGTTTACAACTTCCCCTTTCGTCTTCTTCCTTTCCCCCTTTATCCTTTATCCCCAATTTTATATATATATATATAATATATAGGGAAAAAAGCACTATACCTACCTGTACTTTGGTATTTTTGTAAAGTACCCCCTATACTTTGGTATTTCGGACTAAACCTACCTGTAGTTTTAGTTGACTTGCAAATATAAACGGCCGTGACGGAATAGAAGAAATGGCGAAATTACCCTTCCATATATAAGGTCTCTACTTGCGTGTTTTGTTCATTTTCCCATTTTGCTCTTGCTACTAGGGTTCACATGGTCTGGCGATTTTGGACGATTTTGGCTGAACTCCCTCATCTCTCATTAGGGTTTCACATTCCCTCGTTCCCATCTCTCCACATCCGTAGAACTCCCTCATCTCCACCTCCTGCAACCCATCTTCCTCCACCGTCCTGAACAGAACTCTCCATCTCACACCACAGACACAAGCAGCACCTCCTTCCTCCTCGCGCCGCCGGACGCCTCCCCCTGCGCAGGTACACACCTTCTTTCTTTCTTTCTCCCTTTCCTCTCTTCCTTCTCTTTCTTTTTCTTTCCTCACGTCCTCTTCTTTTTCTTTCTTCTCTTCCTCTTCTCCTCCCCTGTATCTCCTTTCTTTTTTTTCTCTCCTTTCCCCTCCCTCTTTCTTCTTTCCTTTTCTCTCTGGGACAAGATTTTGCAGAAACCAAGACAAGGCATACAACCCTCTTCACTTTCGTCCGCGGCCACTGCTATCTTCCTCACTTTGGTTTCCATCACCAAAATCTTCAAACCAGGAAGTGGTTTCTGGTTTTCTGAAGTCCCCTTTGAGGATGTGTGGATGTAGATCAAGAAAGGGACCTAAAAGGATCTACTGGCCTACCCAGTAAAAGCCAAAATAGCTGATAGCTACTATGACCAGGATGTGTGTATAGTGCTTTTTTATTGATTTTGGTATTTCGGACGTGTGGTTGAAACTATGACCAGCTATCAGCTATCAGCTACCACTAGAGAGAGATCATAAAAGGATGTGTGTCAGGAATCAATTTTATTGATTTGTGTGGTGATGGACGCAACATTTTCTTGACTAGGTGGAGTTTTTTTGCTATTTGTGTTTTTCGGAGATTGAAAGGCGATTGACAGTAGGTTTGAGTATCTCAGGCAAGGCAGGAAAGTCGAAAGATTTGGCGAAGGAAATACCTGAAATCAAGAGCTTTCAGAAGTATATGATTTTGAGGTTGCAAACAGTTCATGAGAAGAATGCTCAAGTTTCCTGAGAGACAGTTCATGAGGAGTTATGATGGTTCGAGGCATTGGGTTTTTTTGGATGAAGTTCACTAACTACTCCTATCAATCGAATAGCTTCGCTTTGGTCGTCGCTCTATACTTTGCTTCAGTAGTAAAGAGAGCACTTGTTGATTGCATTATCAACTCCAATTTGTGTGGACCCCTGAAAGTGCAGGCATGTAGCCTGTAGTTGACCGTCACTTATCCAAACGTCCCTGGTTTGCCAATGCACTTTATTACAAATCATAGCACTTGGAATTGTGTCTTGTAGGGGTAGAAGCAGAAGATATCATCATTTGTGTTTTTCATTCAAGAGTTAGAATAGAACCATTTAGAGTATGAGAGCATAAAAATGATCCATTACTGTTCATGGATAAAATAGCTCACATCTAAGTACGCAGTGTAGAATGCAAGACTTATAGATGCAGCTTGCTTGGAAATAGAGGGTGATGATACTGATGGAGTTCTTTTAGTACAGCAGTTCCCCAACTTCAGTAGTTGAAATGTTGAGAGGAAAGAACTGTGGTTCAGAACTTTTTTAAATACATCTGACAATCCCATCTTTCTTTTCCTTTTCTTTTCCATCTTCCTCAATTTAAAAAAGTTTTTAAAAAAATGTCAATTTGTTGGGTTGAGTTAGAAACTGATATGGCTGGAAAAGGAATGAAAGAGTTGCTCTTATGCCTTTCCATGTTCTATAGCCTTGTTCAGGGGCAAATATGTCCTTTTGGAAATCCAATTTGGCGCCAATATGCACCAGAGACGTTTTATACGGCCTACACCGTCAATACTAACAATTTCCGTTCATTTTGCATGTCAACTAAAACTACAGGTAGGTTTCGTCAAAAATACCAAAGTATAGGGGGTACTCTGTAAATCGGCCAAAGTCCAGATTGGTATAGTGCGGTTTTCCCTAATATATATATATATATATATGGGAGATGCTCCTATGAGAGATATCTCTTACCTTACTATGAGAGATAAGGTAGGGGCCCTCACATTTAAGTTGTTGGCATTGGATATGGATGTGAGGGCCCCCACCTTATCTCTTATAATAAGGTGAGAGCATCTCTCATAGGAGCATCTCCATATATATATATATATATATTAAAGCAGCAGCCCTCTTCATGGGAGAATGACATGTGGCGCTCCCTTTTGGGGTTTTGGAATGACATGTGGCGCAACCAATACTTATTACAATTTTCAAATTATTATCATCTCAGTCATCCCTCCCGCAAACCTAATTCTTTTCCTAAATTCTCTCCCCGTAGTATTGATTCTTTCCCTAAATTTTTTCTTCATTTAATATTTTAAGGTAGGCAATTTTGTTACGAGTGCAATAAGAACGTGACTTTCCCAAAAAATCTTCTTACTCAAATCTCTTGATAACGTTAATCCTTAATTCAAATCTCTCGATACTCATCCATTCCAAATATATTCATACCTAATATTTTACTTCTTAAAATTAAAAACATCACAAAGAAGTTTTTTTTTTCAAAAAAACTCCTCATTGAGCCCATTAAAATTTTTTTATCTAATAAAAATAAATGGCCCCATATTTTATGGGTCCAATCAAATTTCACTTCATAAAAGTTTGGCCCGCTTAAAATTTTCAAAACCTAGCACTTAGTGGATCAATGACAAATTCATGATACTCCTGAATCGACCCATCTTGTATGTGTCCTCATGCATCATTTTTTATGAATCCAAATCAAATCTCATTCCATAAAAGTTGGCCCACTTAAAACTTTTATAATCTAGCACCTAGACCTCTCATTTATGGGGTCCACGCTAATTCTCATAAAAAACTTTTAATCAAAATCAAGTGTTTTATGACCACTCTACCAAAAAAAAAAAGTATTTTATGACCACTAAATATTCATGGGACCCATTTACTAATATGATATTCTACCATTTTTATGGAACATTGTTCGTCTATATATATTTTATTTTTATTTTATATTCTATGTTCTATTTATTGAAATATTGTCAGTATAGGACCACATCTCACCCATTAACTTCTAATACATAAGCTAAATGTTTTCATCCTTTTACTTTGCAGTTGATTTTAAATTTTAGTTATTTTGCATTTGAAAGAAAAAAATTTAGGCTCTGAACTTAGCAGATCAAGCATGTGGGCCTGGTTTGGGCCGACATCCCGGAAAGTTTTCTATAGCTTAGTGTTGTTATTTTGTTTTATTCTTGACCACTAAGCCAGCACAATATCATTATGGGCCCACCTAATTGGTCCAAATCTTTTATCTTTCCCTTACTCCTTCCCTCATCTTGCTTCCTCTACAAATCTTCTCTCATACTAGTACGGTGGTAAAGCAATATACAGAAGATCGCCCTGATAAATCCTAATTCATAGCCAGCCAATATATGGAGATGCAAATGGATGATGTGAGATCAGCAACAGGGAGACATCCTCAATGGAAAAAGAAAAATATCAGATTAAGAAGTCATTCCAAGACATCTTAAAGCTGTCCAAGCTTCCTGCCTGGTGGATAGGTTGGCTTCAGGTATCAGGCATGAGAATGGTCCCACAGATATTGACCGTCTATCGCCAAAGTATCCATTAACCATGATGTCCTCAATCCCACACAAGATTAAAGGAGGTTATCTCTGTTACGCAAAATCCTTCCCAATAAAGTACCAGTGAAAGTTCTGCAATCCAAGTTAGCCTTGATATGGAGACTGAAAGCTTCATTGGCAATTACTGAATTGCCAAACCAATTTTTCCTGTTCACGTTCTCAGAGATTTTTTCTTTATAAATAGTAGTAGTTATAGGCACCGATGTTAGATTTCAAGGTTTATGGATTTACAAGATGGAGAGTAACAGCAATTTAATAAATCATGACAACAAAGTTCTAGTTCTAAGTATCTGTTCTATTTATCAAAACATATTTCAATATTTTGAAAAAACAAAGATGAATCTTTACTTACTTTTACATCTTATATTTGATTCATTCAAGAAAACTATGGACTGAACCCTATACACTATCGTGAGGATCGGATGACTAGTACCTTTGATTTTCCAACAATTATATATTAAAATTTGATGTTTTATTCAAGAAAATGAAGCCAAAAGTGGCCCTAGCCACACACTCGTGCTTCTCAATGTAAAGAAAGAAAACAAAAGGAAGGTGTTTGCATGAGCTCAAATAAGAGTGTGGAGAAGAACTCAAATAAGAGTTAGAAGCTTCCAAAATAGTTGTAGAAAGACATTAGAGTTGGCAGTTGGCACTCTTCTAAACCAGATGACTTGGCTGGGTTGCATAGGACTTGCTCAGAGTCCTATGCATTATTACATATTGGGTATTGAACTCAACTTGTTAAGGTCAAATCCAATACAGCTCATTTGAGTGGATTTTGGCACAACCAAGTTTTAAAACCTTGTAGGAGGATTTACAATTTTATGTAGTAAATGATGTGGACATGATCCATGTCTCAATCCCATCGACATCCTGAATTTATCATAATAATATCGATATATATATATATAGATATTGAATAGTAACTGAGTTTCATTAATTTGTTAATAGAAATTTTATTTTTAAAAAAATAATATGACATCAATGAACATGGTAAAAAGAAGCCCATAAAAAGAACCAATGCTAAATTCTCATGTTCAGAATGTGGATCCCACGTAGATGGCCAATAATGTAAGACCAATCCCAAAAGCCTAAATGTATGTTAGAACAAAAGTAAAATCTTTAATACATATATATAGATACCTTTTTCCCAATGCAGGGGGGAAATCCCTTATTTTTGGGTTTAGTGATGGAAATTAACTATTATAAACTCTAAATTAGTTTCAACCATCCTAAGTTGGCTCCGGTGAGGAGTTCTAACAAAAGTATGTTGATGTAGAAGTTTTTCGGAAATAACTTGTTCATCATCGTCGTCGTCATCATCAAAGCCTTGTCCCAACTATGTTGGGGTCGGCTACACGAATTTTGTTTCTCCTTTGCGATCTATCTTGAGCCAAATCCTCAGATATCTATTTTTACTACCTCCATCCACGTCCTCTTTGGCCTACTCTTTCCACTTGGTAGGCCATCAACCTTCCTAGCGAAGCTTTTCCTTACCGGCGCCGTTACCGACTTACGTTGGACATGACCAAACCATCTCAAACAGGTTTCTCTAACTTTATCCCCTATTGTTGCAACCCCTAAATGCTCTCGAAAGCACTCATTTTTAATTTTATCATTTCTAGTTTTACCACACATCCACATCAGCATTCTCATCTCTGCTACATCCATTTTGTGCATATCCTGCTTCTTGATTGGCCAATATTTAGCTCCATAGGTTATAGCTGGTCTAATCGCTATCCTGTAAAAAAATTTCTTCAATCTTGTTGGCATTCATTGATCACAAGGCACTCCGGAAGCAAGTCTCCACTTCAACCATCCCGTTTTAATGATATGTTCGACATCTTCATCAATCTCCCCATCCTCACTAATTATAGAGCCAAGATAGCGGAAAGAAACACTTTGTGGTATCTCATGGTCTTCAATTCTCACATTAGTTTAAGCTCTTTCCAAATCCCCAACTACAGTTACAATCCATATATTCTATCTTTATACGGCTTATTTTAAAACCTTTGGATTCTAAAGCCTCTCGTCATCTCTCAAGTTTTGCATTCACACCATCTCTTGATTCGTCTTACAATATCATCTGCAAATAACATGCACCAAGGTACCTCTTATTGAATATGAGCGGTTAACTCATCCATAATCAGTGCAAAGAGATAAGGGCTTAGGGCTAACCCCCAATGCAAACCAATGGTCACTGAGAACTCCCCACTCTCTCCACAAGTAGTTCTCACTCTCGTTACTGCTCCTTCATACAAGTCTTTAATACTTTCAATATAACATCTTGGAACATTCCTTTTATTTAAAACCCACCAAATTAAAAATCTAGGTGCCCTGTCGTAGGTTTTTTTCTAGATCGATGAAGACCATATGCAGATTTTTCCTCTTTGCTCGATATTTTTTCATTAATTGCCTTAAGTGAGAAGATAGCTTCCATCGTTGACCTCACTGGCATAAAGCCAAATTGATTTTTAGATATCTTAGTCTTCTGTCTAAGTCTTTGCTCCATTACTCTCTCTCATAGTTTCATAGTATGACTCAAAAGTTGGTATAATTTTATATATCATCCTTGTTCTTATATATAGGTACTACAACACTTCTTTTCCATTCATCCAGCATTTTCTTTGTCATTAATATCTTACTGAAGAGTCTAGTTAACCAAATCTCCTCAACTTCTCCTAAGCATTTACATGCCTCAACCAGGATGTCATATGGACCTGTAGCCCTTCTTGTCTTCATTTGTTTTAATGTTTTCGTGTCGTTGGAATTAACTTATTGTGAAATATAAAAAAAAAAACGCCTCAACAACAAGGGGTCGCAGTGTGGGGTGCAATTCAACATTATGCAATTTCAAGGTCTAATGACTCATTAAATATCTTAATGAGAAAATGATTATTTATTCACCCTCAAAATATTAATAGTTATCAAATAAATAAAATTCTTTATAAGAATTGTATTTTTTTTAATAACCTATTTAAGAATTATAATTGCAAGGTCAAGGAGACTTTGACACAATGGATGGTCCTCACTATTGCAAACTTGAGGTTGTGGGATTGAGTCATGTCACCAATTGAAAATACAATTATATTAGCAAGAAAATCAGTCTCAGTTCAATACTCAAAACAAATTAAAAAAAAAAAAATTTAACCCCTCATCCACTTGGCACATACTAAAAATTGACCTCATCCATTTGGTTAAATAAGTTTCAAGTTCATGGTTATGCAGACTGGTCTAAAGGGGGGCTGGAGAAAACCATCACTTATAAGTACATCTTGTGTGGAACTCTCATCTGGATTTTTGTTAGCATTGTTTGATCGATTTTTCCCCCTTTAATCTTTATATTTCCATTTTTTGTTTTCTATCTTGTATGAGGTTGTGGCATCCTAGTTGAACTTTTTCTCCAAATAGACAGCTCAAGATTAATAGTGAGGAATTTTTGTACAATACTGGAAGAAGGAAAGAACCAGAATGATACTTACTGGAACTGATTGCTGGATTATACAAAGTTCCATCTTCCTTTTTTAGCAACACCCTCACTCTCCCTCTTTGCATGAAGTCACGTGGATATGCCTTGTCAATCTGCAGCATTATAAACAGAAAATTCCAATGTATTAAGTGTAAGTGGATTTTCTATGAACCCATTTAGAATCCAAAATAATTCTTTTCATATGGATTAGGACCACTTGAGTACACTATTGCAAAAATCGGCCTAGGCAGCTGCCTAGGCGCTAGTCGGCGGTCACCGCCTAGGCGCTAGGCGGGGATTAATCAGACTAAGAGGGGATTAATCGGGCTAGGTGGGGATTAATCGGGAATTAATCCCTAGTCCATGCCCACCGCCTAGCGTCCGCCTAGCGATTTTTACAACATTGCTTGAGTACATAAGAATGCATGAGAACTTCAACACCTAACAAGTGCCTAGGAAAAAGTCCAAACATGTAGCATTAGCAAATTAAATAATACGATCCTAGGTTACCGGATGGAGGTGGCAACTGATTCAGGTATAAACAAACCACGAGCAGGACAAAAGGGTTATATTAACAGTAAAAAAAAATTGAAAAAAAAAAAAAGTAGTGAACATACAATTCTAGAGTTCTTCCCACATCAAGTCATCTGAGCAGGATCCTAAAGTTTCCAAATTGGATGAGAAAGTACACTGAGTTGGAGTTAGATAACGGACCTCAATTGCACATGGAAGCTTGAGATGCTTACAGCAGTCTCCAATTTCGACACACGTTGGATTTTCACATGCTTTACTGACATTAATCCGTCTACCTTCAGCTATTGTCTTCTTCGAATTTATATAAATAGGATAAAAAACGATCCACCTCTTTATATTAAGTTGATCGCCATCTATGACTGCCATGTGAAAACCCTACAAAGGAACAATAGAGTAAAAAAATTAGAGAAGCAATAGAGCAACAAAATTAGAGAAGCAAAGATGCAACAGAACAAATCAATCAACAAAATTCACCTCAATGGAAAGAAAAACAAAATACAAAGATCTCCCTCAAAAGTACTCATTCCTATATCAGTATTAGATTAGCAGAGGTCGTCTCCATATATCCTACAACAGTAGGATAACTTTAACTATATTCAAGATTATCAGAACAGTAATACTTACAATTTGAAGTGTACTGTATGAGTAACAATTTGATCATATGAAAACATCACAAATGGAGTCAAATTGCCTGATTCCTACTCCAATTTTGTTATTGAATTCGATTTATACAATTCACTCCCAGTTTGTGTTCAGGTTCCAACTTCCAACTGAACTGTAACCGCTATTAACCTTATTATTCTACTCTTATTAGTATTTTTTCCTTTGTTTCGTTCGCTTTCTGCTCTTTATACAATGAGTTCTGATCTCTCAGTCGTCCCCAACCAGCAATGTTGCTGTTGCCCCCTTCTCAGTGCGTGATAATGGGGCACACCTTTGTGAAGTCAAACCAGTTAAAGCTCTAACACCACCAAATCAATTGGTAGATTTCACTCCAATTGGAGTTTCTGTGATTTCTACAAATCTTAAAAGGTTTTTATTATGAGCTTGTATAGAGTTCCTGTACATGTGCCGTACAGTGTGAAAGGAGGTGAAGCACAGGACAATTCAGGCAACTCCACCCTGCGGCTGTCAGTGGGTTCGGGTTTGGTGATCCGACGCTGGCGACAGTGGGCAGATCGAGAGACAGAGAGTGCAAACAGGTGGATTGAGTAGCAGAAGGCAGCTCATTCTTTTGTCATTTAGTGTAACACTTTATGTGGGAAAAAGAAAAAAAAAATGAATTGATTTTCCTCAATAAAGAGGATTTTGATCTCTTATGTGAGGAGGTAGGAATGAAGGGATTCTTCATCCCCTAGAAACAGAAACCTGCCGCAAAGCACGGAATCCTCTTGTTGTGCAAACAAACCCTAGGTCTCTAACCATATTAGACCATCTCACATTCTCTCTACCACTCCCCGCATTCTCTCTTCTCTTCTCTCTCCCTCTCTGTTTTTGCCAAGCGAGTTTTTTCCCAGTTAACAAGCATCTCCGGTGAGAGGTATGTGATGTTTTCTGGTAAAGGTATCCTCATTGATTAGATGATGTTTTCATGTGGGTTTTTTATTTGGCTTTTAACAAGTGACTCCATGTGTAAGGATCATCCCTTAACTACTTCTTTGCTACAATCCTAGTTCCTAACCTTTGATTGATGGCCATTAAAAGGAACAAGTTAAATAATATAATCAAGAATTATTCCAAACTCAAACAAATCAAATACCACAAGATCATCAATTGGATACTATATATATATATGGATCCCGGCACTCTCTTTTGTTTCCCTTCTGTTGTTACTTTGATTGATGCAACTCAGGAACTCCTTTATCCAAATACAAGCCCTAGTGCTGCCCTAGTTCTATAAACCCTATTATCAGAAACAGATCCATAAACAAATCCAAGCAAAGAGAAGGAAAACAAAACAAAATACAAAATCAAGAACGTTTTCAATCATAATGTGACGCCCCGGAGTCCCGCATTGACTACAGAGAGGAAAGTGATGGGATTATATGTAGAGCTTACACCCTTACCTTGCATGAAGCCTTTTGATGGGTTGAGGCCCATTAGAAACAAAACCGTGATGCCCGTGGGCCAAAGCGGACAATATCATGCATGCGTGTAGGGTGGGGCGTTACAAATGGTATCAAAACCGACTCTCGACTAGTTCGAGTGTGGGTCCCCTGCCGTGGTCTGGTGCAAGTGGGCGGGTTTCCATGTGGGCGGGCCAAGAGGGCTGGCAGGCAACTGCACAGGGACGTGCAGGCCTAAGAGGGGTGGAATGTGACGCCCCAGAGTCCCACATTGACTATAGAGAGGAAAGTGATGGGATTATATGTAGAGCTTACACCCTTACCTTGCATGAGGCCTTTTGATGGGTTAAGGCCCATCAAAAACAAAACCGTGAGGCCCATGGGCCAAAGCGGACAATATCATGCATGCGTGTAGAGTGGGGTGTTACACATAATTCTCATCTGAAATCCAAGACGGACCTGAAAAAAAAAGAAGGCTTTCAAAGGCAATTCGTCCTCTGCTACAGCCCGAGACGAAGTGCCCCTTGTTCCCAGAGGCCTCTTTTATTGCCAACGTGACACATGTGCGTATTTCACTAATGTGTGGGGGTAGTGGAGTTCGGGTTTGGGGCGACCCGATCTAATCCAATTAGCAGGTCCACTGCACATACCTATCCCGAACTGTGAAGGGTTCTATGGTATGTGATAGCAAACCCATCCCGTGATGGTTTACAGGTCGGATTAGATTTGTTAGTGATTAATTTTTTTTATTCTAAAATATGAAAAAATTTGTTTGTGTAGAGTAGGATTTGAACTACAACCTTAGAGGTTTTTGTTTTTTTTGTTAGCACCTCAGCCGAGGGGGCTGGGACCCAAGAGAGCCCACACGAGTGGGAAGAGTAGCAGGTCGGGTCATAGACTCATAGTGCAAAAAATCATTCCCAACTAACATTATGGAACCCACCCATGATAGGAGCAGGGCAAGTTGGTTCCCCATTTAAATTCAACTCATTTGGATTCATTTGAATACTCAACGCTTTCAGTGAGTGAAGGGTGTGGAACTCAATAGTAGGACTCACCTATTGAAAGTCCAAATTGCTCAAAATGAACGCCTCTTCTTCAATGGGATGTTCCTAAATTTTAGAGTTGGGTTGTCACACCCGGAAACTCACACTACTCAAATTCAAAGTTTTGAGGCGCGACTAAGAAAATGTCATGATTGAGATTGAGCTAAAAGGCTATATCGCAGCGGAAAATTTTTTTTTTTTTCCATCAACATAATAACAACCATCCAATAACAAGACAATAAATAATCAATTAAATATTAAATCATTCAATTCATTGATTATAATTTCCCCGAACTCTACGACAAGGTCAATTTCTATAAGAATTTCGGCAGAGACTCCCCTGTAGTTTGGACCCCCCGAAAATATCTCGGTATACTGTTTGATTCACTTGGTAAACATACACCTCATATTTCATCCAAACATCTAATCCATTGACTGAAATTCTTGAACTCCAATAACAATATAGATACTGCTCATACATCACATATCACTTACATCACTAACTCGAATCTAAACAAATTTGAAATCTCAACAAGATCAATGGTGGAACTGAAATGCATCATGTAATTTCAAAAGACTTGGTGACCATGAAATTAGCATTATCCAAATATCTACAAGCCCATTAATAGTGCAATGTCCATTAGCATCCATTGAGCCCCTTTCACCATAGGGTCAGATAATGACCAAACATTTACAAAATAAATGCATTCAATGGTAGATCTAAGAAGTCTAAAATCTTCCAAAAATTTATCAACAAACATTCAAGTACATTCCTTCCCAGTAAATACCAAAACTAACTATTCATTCCAAAATAAACATCATCTATTCAGCCACTAAGAAAAGGTGGCTGACACTCCATTCATTTTCCTCACCATCTATGTCGGTGCCATCATTGGCTGGCGTTCTTTCACTTGGAACATAGGTCCCACGGAATGGGGTGCGTTACAAGAACTCAGTAAATAGTATAATCAATTCTCAATGCACATCCAATTTAACCAATTTAAATTCAATATAACAATAGGACTCTATAACAATGAATAAAGGTAACTAATAGGAAAAAGGTAATCAATGGACCATAAAAGAAATCAATAGGAATGGAACCATGAATTTAGAAAGTTAGCATTGTTAAGCATTGATTAGAAATATACATGTATCAACAACAAGGATTAGCAAAATGTATATATAATGAATCTCAAGTTGAAACAATGAGATGAATATGGGCAGTCTCGAAATTTTACATGATGAAATATTATTCTATTCAACAAACCAGCTCGAGTGCTTCCTCCACCCAACAAAGGTCTAGTGCTTCCTCCACTAGAAAAAAGCCCCTAGTATCCCCTGAGAAATAGGTCGCTACTCACATGCATGCAGTGAAAGTAATTCCCTCTGATGGGTCAATGTAGTGACACACGAAGCAAACATCTCATCGTATCACTTAGAGCCTCCACCACAGTCTATCGGGCGTACCCGCTATGTTTGGCTTTGGGGCTGCCTGGTGTTGTTGAGACAATTTAGGGTCATAGAGTTACAAGTCCGAGTACATTTAGTGAGTTAAATCAATAGATTGGTCAACTTTGTCAAATCAATGACGACTAAATCTTCACTATGTTCATATATTTGTAACTCACGTTCAATATGCTATATAGGTTGTGACTGGAGTTATGGGTCAACCTGATGCAGGCCCTAGGGTTAGGGCTTGTGTGGGAAGTGCTAAAAGCACAATGGGTGCCAAAGCACGTGTCCGAAGACACAATCAATCTCCGAAGAGAAAATAAACGAGGACGCACCTCAATGGGAAAACCTAATTTCATTAATCAACGACTGATCAATACAATTCTGATATGATAATTTGGATAGGATTATTTAATTTTATTAATTTATAATTTTATTTAAGAAGTTGTGTTTAGGATTAGTTTCTAATTTATTGTGTTTCATGTTTCCTAGTTTGATTAGGATTGTTTCTTAGGGTTTGAGTTTCTTTTACTATTTATATGGTTTTGTAGAGATTGGATTTGAGTTAATAGAAGGCTTATCGTTGGAGACTGTTTCTTCCACGTGATTGTTCCCTCGGAACCCTAATTGTGCCCCAGAACTTGCTATCGTATCAACGATTGCATCACAACCCCTTAAATTTCAACTCATCCCCAGGAAACTGAGCACAACTTATTACAACCAATACTAAGACATCATGTAGCCACTTCATACTTGATTAAAATAAGTTAAGTAATAAAACATGGGGTTCACAATAACCCAAGATTTTGGTCGAGCAATGTTAAACCCCATGAATCAATATAGCCAACAAGGAAATTGCATTGACAGGTATAAATAATAAATTACAAAGGCAGTATTAAAATTGAAGGAAACAATATAAACTGTAGATTGAATTAGGAGGACTAGATTGGAAATAGTATAAAACCATGCATTTAATGAATATCCACATGAAAAGAACAAAGGCAATATATTTTACCATTCAACTTGGGAGTTTGAGAGTAATTCAAACACAAGAAATAAGATAGAGAACTCAAGGGAATAGTTCCAAAGATAGTAAAGACTGCGATTAAGGTTTGCTAAACATATATAAACTAAAGGAATAAAATCCACATGATCTTCAAAATCGGAGTCATGGATACAATTTAACGAACATGTGGTGTGCAACTTGATTCCAATATCACTTGGGTGGGTTTAGATCACCTTAACACATGCTAATAGATCGCACAAGAATCAAGAGGAGTCGTAAAATATCAAACCCACGTTCGGTCAATCCAATTACATGTAAGACATCACAACTCATACCCATATACTAAAGCCCCTCAAACAGCATGATTAATTCCCGATAGAATGAGACACATAACATTGATGGGCATAAATATAGAACTCGATCAAGGTGCTAGGGATTTCTCTAAGCCCAAATAAATAGAGGAGTATGGGATCAAATACAACACCGATCATTATGAGTAGAAGGAATAACACAAAAACCCCCAAAAGGCTAAAACCCACATAAGAGTCTCGTGACCAACAACACTCAAGTTAATATAATTAGCTAGAAGAATCAGTTATACTATTTGGTATTTGGCATAAAGCCCATTTTCAAGTTAGAATCAACAAAGATAGCACAAAATATACCAACCAATAGTGAATCTAAACAAGTTAAATGGGATGAGACTGAAGAAGAGATTAACCCATTTACCGCTTTTGTGCCCTAGCTTGTTAAAGACGATGGATTGGAAGATGGTTTGGGCGAAATTCGACAGGGAACTCCAAGCAGAGCAGCACCTTCTCCCTCTTCTCTCCACTTCGTCTCTCTGTCTCTCTCTCTCTCGGATGAAAAAGGGCAAGGGGTCGGGTACCCTTTTGGGCTTGGGAAAGTGTTGAGTGCGGAAATCAAAGTGGGCATCTTGAGTGGGTCCCACTTGGGCATGGCTTGACGCTAAATGAGGATTTGAAATATTAATCTCCCTTATACCTGCTATTATGAGATTAAACTAATGTCACTAGAGTCATTTGACACTGGTCCACATTTTTTTTCTTTAGTTTTTTTTGCCCTGAATCACATGATATCATGAGATATAAATGTAAAAAGTTAAAACCCTTGTAAATAAAACAAAAAACAAAAAAAAAATAGACCGTCTTCTTCTCTCGGTTTCCATTTTTACCTTCCTTTTTCACCTCTCTTTCGTTTTTCTCTTGCAGCAACATCACCAAGGTGAAATTCCAAGCCACTCGCATCTGACACAAAAGAGAAGAGAAGTCCTCAGCCGAAATCCGAGCAGACCCCATAGATTTCTAAAAACCCCCCAGTTACTCAGGTCTTGCTGGGAAAGCGGCGAACGGCGACGTCTTCTCCGTTCTTTGGTTCCAGTTCTAAAACAGAACTTGTAGCAAGAGTCTGGACCCCCTACTTCTGCAACAGACTGCAGCCAGAACCCAAATGGGTCCTTCTCTGGTCAGCATATTTGGTGTCCATGAGAATGGCGGAAGCAGTCTGGTTCCTCTTCCTCGTCTGTGACTGGCAGCGACCCTTGGGCAGTCTTTTTTCCTTTTCGGCCACAGCAAAAAGCAAAAGGACTCCTTTCTCTCTTCATCTATTAAAGAAAGGAAAGGGTTCCCAAAAAGGGCACGATTTGTGCTTTACAAGCAACGATGGTGGTAGTTGTAACCCTTCCAGCATATCCAACCCTAACCAAGTCCTAAGCAAACCCAACCAAATCCCAAAGGTATTTGATCTATCTTATCCAAACCCCACTCCCACTTTAAGCCCTAAAAGCATTGGCGTTCCAGCCCCGAAAGCCCCCACAAATATCACCACTATCTCTCATCTTCACCGAACTTCTGAGAACTCTAGGCCTCAAAACCCAATCTCCAAAACCCAACAACGAAAGCCGCAAGAAGGGTGATGAGAGAAAAGGAAGAAGAAATAGAAATAAAAAAAAAGTTGGAAGAGAGGAGAAGAGAAAAGGAATCGATGTAAAAGGAGCCCAACATTGGGGTGATACCCAGTCTTGGAATGGATTATATAACAAAAAAAAAAAAAAAAAACAAGGTTGATCGTCTGATACTATTGTTCCATATTTTTTTGTCTCTTCTCTCCTTAGTGCAGCCCACGTCACAGGCAACTTTCATTGTTTTCCTCGCCAATTGGCCCCATTGGTCTCTTGTAGTGTAAGGTATATGTCTTTTTTTTATCCATATTTTTATCAATCGAGTTCTATTCCGTGCTGATAGTTGGTGTGTTGGAGCACAACTGTGGAATAAATCGTAGTCGTTAATTGTTAGCCCTTTTGTTTGCCTGGATCGGTGGTGTGGATGCTTGTGGAAAAGGTCGGATCTTTTAAGACCTTTTAATTGTTGCCTTGTTATATTTAATTCTTGGTTATTAAGACTTATTGGTTATTAAGGCTTCTGAAATACATTTAGGGGTCATTCGTATTTTATACATCTTCAACGTATATGCGATTTACATATGAATATTGAATAGTGGTGTTGTTGGGTATTTAAGCTTTGCATATGCTTTTACGTTTACAACACTTGTCTAGAAGTACCATTTTTACATCATCTATGCATGTTCTTCGATTTACCGTGTTTGTTAAAATGACATGCGTAAATGTGAGAAACTCATTTTTCTAAATAATACTTAAATATATTAGAATGAAGCATGGATAAAGTTTCACATATAAGGTTAACATTTTACAAATTGAATGAAGCCGACATTAAATTATATTATCATAGAGAGAAACTCTTGATTTTCTCTTCCATTTTAATGGATCCCATATTTAATTATCGGGCAATATTTTTAGGATGAGAAACAACACATCTGGAATTTTGGGTGAGGCTATAGTATATTATGGGATGAAAGGTATGAAAAAACTATCGTCCGACAATATGTTGTGGGATGAAATATCTCTAGGACGTCAAAGTTTTCCAGAAGTCTGGCTAGTAATTTAATGAGGTAAGTGGCAATCATATATGTATTTGTTTGAGTGTCAATGGGAAGTCTAAAGGGTTCCTTTTGCATTTAGGGAAGTCCTGATATTAAGTTGTTGAGCTAATGTTACCTTACAATTTTGTACTTGTTTATCTAGATTACTTAGTTTATAAGGTGCATTTTAAGCTGTTGTCAATGTGCCATGTAAAGTTTCATTGTTCTTTTTCCCCTCAATACATGTCACTACCATTAGGTGTGGGGCTGATTAAGAAATTTAATGGTTGATTTATAATTTTCTATGCAGTTTGATAGCTATGATTGACATGGATTATAAATCATGCTTATCTATCCTCTCTATATGGAATTTAATGTCTCATTTATGTGTCATAGTAGAATTCAATATACTGTAGTCCAATTCCTAGTACCATACTGAATTTTATTTCTAGATTGATTTTATGTGGCATATGTGGTACACACTCCCAAATATCTCTTATATGCATTGTATCTAGAACAAATGGTATATCGACTGACATATGGTAGTAGGATCAAATTGTATATACATATTGAATTTTAGTTCTCGTCTAGTATATACACACTTACATTGAAATATTTAATTTTTATTATAGATGGTAGAATCAACCCTAGTCCACTTGATAAAAGCATTTTCCAAGAACAAGAGCACCATATTTCTGAAGTCATATGGAGTGGGAGGGTATGTTGAACTTTATGGGTACATGAACACATTTTTTTAAAGTTCTCTTGTAACTGTGCATGAATATAATTATTTAATATATTTGCATTACTTATTTTGATATAGGAGGTGGGGCCACTACATTGTAAGCTGGCAACCGCATTTGCTGATAAGTGATCTTTGAACAAGACTCGAGAAGCACTTGTTCAACAAACTGGCCTCCTTCACCTTTCAAAAGTGCAAAAGATCACAATTGACCATACACTAATTTTTGCATTAGTATAGAGATGGAGGCCTGAAACAAACAGCTTACATTTTGCCAGTGGAGAAGCAACAATCACTCTTGAAGACGTTGATTACATATATGGGCTACCTATCAATAGGAGAATAGTTATAGGGTGTACATTCTCTAGATCTACCATAGTTAGCGAGGTCTGTTCAGAGTTGTTGGGTACACAACCGCAAGAAGGCAGGGACTGCAATGACAGTGACTTAAAATTGACTTGGCTCGTAAACAAGTTTAGCAAATTTACTAAGAAATATTTGAAGAATGAGCAGATAAATGGCTACAAGGACATATCTTTTTTGTTTAGTAGCGGGCTAAATTGTTACGAACACCTTCGGGTCGATTGGAGGGGGGGCATGGATTTTAGAGCTTTTTAGGGATTTTAGAAAATCTGCTTGGGGCCCCGCATGCTTGGCGAACATTTATCGACAACTATCGAGAAGAACTGTTACCAAATCAATTGGCAAACATAAAGGTTCTAAGAGGCCTACCGACCACCAGAAGACATTAGGCGGGCTTATTCAACTCTTGCAGGTAAATTCACTAACCCATTTGAAGGTTGTTTATAAGAATTGTCTACTTTCACTCCATAATATGCTAATGCCTATTAATTATTTTCATAGATATGGCCATCTATCGTCTGTTAACCGGGCAAGAAATTAACAAAAGGTCAAAAGTGGGATGATGATTTTGAATTCACCCTTAGTCGAATGTGGTCCCATCGCTTGAAGAGTCACAAAACCTTTTCTATGGTGGAAGTTGTTCATAAACAACTTGACGACCAAAATTGCGACCAAAATTGCGACCAAAATTGCATATAATGTAACCGCTTACATATAATATTTAATTATACTTTCTACATATATTGGTACATTTTTAACATTTTAAAGTAGATAAATTACTTAAAGTTTTATTTAATAAATGCAGTTCATCTGGCGGCCATATGTTGGTTTTAAAGACAAATTGGCCAAGATAGTGGATGAAGAGGAAATGTTCATATTTAGCTTACAAGCTATGGTGGTCCATTACCCGATGGTTGAACGCCATAATAGTAAGCGTGTGATGAAGCAATTCGGCCTTCAACAAATAGTTCCCCCTCCATTCTACGGTGCATTTAATATGGATGATTAGGGTATTGAAGGCCACTGTACACTATTTAAAGAAAACGAAAGAAAGAATTAAAGAGTGGAATGTTAGGAAGAAATCAGTGCTTGAAGGGGAAGTTGAATTTGATAGCAATCGTCACTCTGATGAGTACTTTTCGTGGTACAAGGGTATTACCAGATTGTGAATCAGATGTTTTGAAGTTGCGGAGGCGCCACTAACCCTGACCTTTCATAGGTGCAGAATCACACAAATCAATCGCATCCACAAACAGAATGGTTCGACTCAACGATAGAGGAGATTGGTAGTTTTGAGGCCCATCTACTGCTAGAAAAAGAAAATATGAAGAAGCAATCGGAGAAGGAAAAAATGATTGATGAATTCTTGGATAGAATAGGCCGTAAGGATTTGTAGAGTTTTAGATGCAAGATTGCATTAGCTCCAGCTCAAATGAGGAGGAGAGGAAAGTATGTGTCTTCGCATTATTTATTGTTAATCACGTCAATTTTAAATATTACTATTTATGGGGTTATGATTAAATAAATGTTTATATGCATTACAAAGAGCAAAACCGTCGGATGATAGCATCAGTCAACGGACGCCCAGTATTGCTCCATTACAAATGCCTCCCCATACCATCTCACCAAGTCCAATTCATGTAGATAGCATATTAGATGTTCCTGTCTATGCTCCAACTGTTGGATGTTGGATGTATGTTGTTGCATGCATAATCTGATTGTATGTTGTATGTTTAATCTGCAGAAAACCATTTCTCATAAAAATCGTATGGGTCCCGATGTCCAGAGGGGGGGTGGGCGGGGGTGGCTGCAGCCCACCCAAGCTTTCGGCCAAAAAAAAAACTAGTTTTTCAATTTTGGGGTCCGGTCTCACAAGTCACAACTCAAGTCTTAAAAGTCAAAACCCTTTTTCTTATTCTCTGTCTCTGTCTCTCTGTTACCTCTCACTCTCTCAGTCCCACCCATTTCACCCATTTTAACATTGAGGCTGCCTTCGTCGCTCCAAGTAGCTGGTTTTAGTGGTTTGCGAATTCATTGCTGGCGACTCTCTCCGGCGAGAACGACGCTCTCCGGCGACTCTCTCTCTGCCTCCGGATGTCAGGTACGAATTTGGGGTGTTTTTATTACATGGGTTTGTTCATTTTCTGGTTTTTTGTTCTTCTTTTATGGTTTTCTAAAATGGAGGTTTTGTAGTTTCTTTTTATTCTTCATTTTGATTCTTTGTGGTTGTGCCCTCCGGATCTCAGGTACGAATTTGGGGTGTTTTTATAAACATGGGTTTGTTCATTTTCTGGTTTTTTGTTATTCTTTTATGGTTTTCTGAAATGGAGGTTTTGTAGTTTTTTTCTATTCTTCATCTTGATTCTTTGTGGATTTGCTCTTTGTGTTACTAGAAGCTACCAGCCTGCCACATTATGGGATTGGGTTTCCCATAATCCCATTTAGGCATTTACAGTACCTCTGTAACTCTGTTCATCACTTCATTGTAAGCTGAAAATGAAAAGAAAAAAAAAACTTAGGAAAAAAAAATTAAAACCGATCTTATGTATTGTATATTGATGATTATTTACTATATTAGGTTATAATGTCGCATCATCGAGCGCCCAAAAAACCATTAACTCTTCTATCGTTCTATAAGAGAAAAGTTGATAAATCTGAAAGTGGCGAAACTTCCACATCTATTCCTGATATTTTAAAACTTGATGAGGATGAGCGACGTCCTACCAAAGTTCAAGTTGTTGAAATTGAAGGAGTTGAACCTTCTTCTCGAGTCCAAAGAGTTGTAGTTGAACATTCTTCCAAAGCTCAAGAAGTTGCACCTATGGAAGTTGATGTCACTTCTTCATTTGAATGTGATCTGGGTAAACGCATTGCTATATATGAATACCCGCTTAACAAACATGATGAAGTTTGGGTAGCTTATCTTAGAATGGGACCTTGTTGACCTACTCATGAGAAAGAAAAAGATTATCCGGTGACCATATTTGGAAAGCAAGGCCGATGGTTCAACGCTAATTGGTACAAACTATTCCCTTGGCTAGAATATTCACTCCACAAGGATAGAGTATATTGTTTTTATTGCTTTCTCTTTGAAACAAATCCTCCGAAGCATCCGGTATTTACCATTGATGGGTTTCAGAATTAAAAGAAGGTTAACAATGGGAAGAAGTGTCCTTTTTTGAAATATGAAGGTGGTTTTTGTTCTCCACATAGGTGTGAGAATCTAATGAATCCTTCTCGACATATATATAGTGTTTTCAATACACTTTCTAAAGAAGCAATTGCAAATAATTGGTTGCTTCTCCGAAAGGTTATTCAATGTATTTGGATGCTTTGCACTACAAGGGTTTCCTTTTAGAGGACATGATGAATCGAAGAAATCAAAGAATTGTGAAAACTTCATTGCAATGTTCGAGTTTTCGAAAATGTTAAACAAGAAAGTTGCCGAAATAGTAGGTGATTGTCCAAGAAATGCCAAATATACCTCACATGGTATTCAGAAAACACTTTTGCATATATTTGCTGAAAATGTAAGAAAGAAAATACGCGAAGATGTTAGTGATGCAAAGTTTTGTATCCTTGTGGATGAAGCACAAGATAATTCACATAGAGAACAAATGGCCATTATTCTACGATTTGTTGATCGTGGTGGTTTTGTTAGAGAAAGGTTTTTTGCTATTATTGGTGTTGAAGACACTTCTGCGTTAACCTTAAAAGAAGAGATTTCCAATGCTCTTGCTCACAAGAATTTGCTTATTGGAAATATGAGAGGCCAGGGTTATGATGGTGCTAGTAATATGCGTGGTCAATGGAATGGATTACAAGCACTATTTCTTAAGGAGTGTCCTTATGCATATTATGTGCATTGTTTTGCTCATCGACTACAACTTGCATTAGTTGTGGCTTCTAAAGATGTGCCAGACGTTTGGTTATTCTTTTCGAAGTTGGCATCCATTGTTAATCTTCATGTTACGCCTAAGCGGAAGAAAGAGTTGGAGAAAGCTCGAAAAATAGAAATCGATAATTTGTTGGCAAGTGGTGTGCTTGATAGTGGACGGGGTGCTAATCAAGTTCGCACATTGCAGCGAGCTGGAGATACTCGATGGAGCTCTCACTATGAATTTGTTCGTAGCTTGATAGAGATGTATGATGCGTCTTGCACGGTTCTTGAAAGCATCATGAAGAATGGGTGTAGTAACACTATGCGTGGAGAAGCTAAGGGTTCTTATGTTGTTATGAGAAATTTTGAATTTATCTTTATGTTTCATTTATTGCATAAGACTATGGGAATCACAAATATACTATGTAAAGCTTTGCAAGTAAAGTCACAAAACATTCTAAATGCCATGTGTTTAGTCTTAAGTACGAATAAACTTCTTCAAGAGTTGAGAGAAACAGGTTGGGGTAGCTTCCTTGAGGATGTGATTTTTTTTTTTTTTTTTGCAGAAACATGACATTGATATTCCTGATATGAGTTGTTGTCATATGATTGGTACACGCCGTTCTTGCCAACAGAATAATTGTATTACAGTTGAGCATCAATATCGGGTTGATATTTTCAATACTGTAATAGATTTCCAATTGCTGGAGTTGAAGAGTAGATTCTCTGAGGAGGCAATTGAGCTTTTTTCTCTTAGTTCGGCTTTGGACCCGAAAGATGATTTTAAGTACTTTTATATTGATGATATTTGCAAGCTCGCTGAGAAGTTTTATTGTGAAGACTTCACGGAGCAAGAGATACATATTTTGAGAAGTCAATTGCAACATTATAAGCTTGATGTGCATCATCGTCCCCGTTTCAGAAATTGTCTACCATTTATGAGTTATGTGAGCTTTAATTGAAAGAGAAAAGTCAACTATTTATCATTTGATTGATAGATTGATTCGTCTTGTCTTGACTCTTCCTGTTTCCACGGCGACTGCCGAACGAGCCTTCTCAGTTATGAAACTTGTCAAAACACGACTCCGTAACAAGATGGATGACGAGTTTCTCGGGGATTGCATGGTTATTTACATCAAAAGAGAGTTTGCTAATGAAGTCGACATAGAGTTGGCAATAGATGAATTTGATTAGAAGCCACGCAAGTCAAGATTTCACTAGTATCGTGTTTTAACTTTTGTTTATCTTTTGTCATGCTTGTCAAGATCTATTGTGAAGACATTTTTTTGTTGATTTTGAGTAGTATAATAAAAATGATCACTCTTTTGGTATGATGCTTGTCGAAAATGAATTATGAAGATAGTACATAGATAGATTTTGGTGGGACATTATTATTATTTTTTATAGTTTTTGGTGAGACTTTGTTGCTATTTTTTTAGTGTAACTTAAGTGCAGCCCCCCTAAATTAGAAGTCCTGGATCCGCCCCTACTGACATCTATAACTAATTGATGACATTGAGTGCAAGCATGGAATGCCCATTAAATTCCATTGTCAACAATTAAAAAAACGTCGATTAAGGTGGACAAAATCCATAAAATAGATGGAATCAATCTAATATTCTTCAGGACCAGCTTGCCGAGCATGTAGTCAACGGGAACCATCTTTTTCCATGCTAAAAAATCTTTCAAAATATGGAGTCAAACGTAATTTTATCATTTGTTAACTGTCACAGCGGAGTTGGAAGAAATCTAATATTTTTGCATGAATCTCCCCTACTTGCCTTGTTATAGGAAGCTCTCGAATGTCCTTCAGTAAGCTATTTGTACATTTAGCTGAATTTATAGTTAACATGTTATAACGACCCACATGTACAAATGCATTCGCCCAGTGCTCTTTGCCAATGTTATCGATGTACGCATATGCCTTTTCATTGACATTCCTTATATCATTCATGTGCCTTTCGTAATCACAACTTCTAGAAGACTTCGCTGCGCATCAGAACTTTGAAACAATTGCTTTGTCTTTAAAACAATCACGAACATTTTCTTCTTTGCCTTTGGGTAAAGCCTTTAGTCCTTCAAGACTTATATGAGGCCATTGATCACAATTGATGGAGAGCATCTCCGTGGTAAATATCCATGAGTCCTATTTGTTGTCGTGACTCAAGACTCCAACCATGGGCTATTCCCCATCGCATTTTCGAATGATATGACATGTGGGTGTGGTTTTTATCTTTCTTTAAGGTCGTTGTTGGTCCATTACTGGGTTTAACAGTCGTTTCAGACATACAAAAATGCCTTGTTGAAGCTGTTAAAAATGTGTATCCAAATGCCAATCATTCTTATTGCTGTGGGATGACATTTTCTATAATATGACGACAGCAATAAGAATGATTAGCATTTGGATACACATCTTTAACAGCTTCAACAAGGCTTTTTTGTCTGTTTGAAACGACTGTTAAACCCGGTAATTGACCAACAACGACCTTAAAGAAAGAAAAGAACCACACCCACATGTCATAATATTCAATTTTTGCTATAGAAAATGCGATGGGGAATAGCCCATGGTTGGATTCTTGAGTCATGACAACAAATAGGACTCATGGATATTTACCACGGAGATGTGCTCCATCAATTGCGATCACTGGCCTCATATAAGTCTTGAAGGACTAAAGGCTTGACCCAAAGGCAAAGAAGAATTTTGAGAATGAAGAGTCCCGGTCCTTGTCAAGATGATAATGGGATATGGGGTTTGTTCGCATCAACTCAGCGCAATAACTTGACAATATCCTGAATGATTGTTCGTATGAACTTCGAATTGCATGCAGTGCAATCTCTTTTGCCCGTGAGCCTTCATATAGCCAACAACAACACCGAACTCCAATCTAACATCATTTATAATTTGTTTCAATTTGTACTCAGGATGAAGACGTACTCTTTCCTTGATGAACTCGACTATCAACTTAGTTGTTGCTTGAGGATGAGTCATTCCCATCATTGGTCTTGAACAAGTATGATTAGGATTATAGGTCCGAACTCAAAATTGAGGCTCTGATTCCACTATTGAAGCATGAATACGCTAGGGCAACTTTGAATTTCGCACTTAGCAGTAACTTGTGCCCGAGATGTCTTCAAATGCCGTAGACTAAAATTCGTGTACATTACAAACTTGATCAAGGATTTCCTGAATTAGTTATGGTCAATAAAAGTTATGTCATTCCACATATTATGTGCAGAATCCTCTTGAGAATGATCCTCACCCTCATTTTCCACTAGCACCAGTGTGTCTTCAATATTAAACTTTTGCATAGTATTATATGGTTGTTTATTGCATTCTAAAGACTTCTTGAGTGTAGCTAAGACCATTGATACATCTGATAAAATCATGTGAGGTGCCTGCATTATTGCAATCACTGTCATCCTAATTTAAGACGTCATCCTAATTTAAGACATTATCCAAATCCTCATTGAAATCTATATCATCATTGTAGTCTTCAGGATGTGCATTTGTTTCAGATGCCACCTCATTGGTTGGGTACGAGAAATGCTTATCCGTATCTTCTGCAAGATTGACATCCGGATAAGAGTATTCATAGATATTACCCATTTCAGGCCAATAAACATCTGACATAGCAACATCACAGTTCACAAGTGATTTGCTGTGACCATTTAATCTGCAAATGACATTCTCCATAATTATTATTTTCATCTGAAAACACAAAAAAAAAATCTAGAATATTGAACGAGAACAAACCTGGTGGTTGGTCCTTTACTCGGTGCACCCTCATGATCAACAGCCTTAGACTTCTTATGCATAGTAGTTTGAGTTTTTGGCCTACTTCTACGTGGGTTTTCAAATCAATACTCCATTTCTAATTCCGACAGTCCCTTCAACTTGTTCATTCCTTCCATGCATGTAGATCTATTTATTAAATCTGAATATGTATATAACTTCAAAAATTATTGTTCTAAAGTCTAAACATAACTGGCTTAGCTAGAAACTGAGTGGTAATGATCTGCACCATCATCGATATTTCTACTAAGATAAATGTAGATAGAATTTGTCACGTCTCCACATGCTTTGATCATTACACGAATATCATTGTCATTTTTATACTAATCAAGGTGAATGCTTTGCCATTTGATGTATGTATTGAATACTGATCAACACCCCCAAGTGCAAGGGTGCGCAGTAGTATTTCCTGATAAGCACAAGGTCGAATCCATAGGGAGCAAATCGTTTTAGCACTTTCCAACTTTTGCTTGTCCTAAATAGAAACTAAATCTACCCTAATTAAGAAACTAAATAAATTACACAAAAACTGTCTAAATACTGAAAACTAATTATTACAACTTTCCAAATAATAAGCTCAACATAAAGTAAGAAAACCCTAGGCTAAACAATCCTAAGTTAGCTAAAACCTACAAAATTAGCAAACACATCAAAACAACCAATATAAAGAAAGATTTCCTAAATTAAACCCTAAGTATCAAAACAAGTTACAATGCAAATATGGATGATTTATGAGGCCCTAAGTGCAAACAATGCAATTCTAAACAAGTTTCTAACTATATGATGAATGCAGAAAAAAAAAAAAAAAACTAAGTCTGGAAATTATTGCGTAAGCCCCACTTTGCTGGACTGCACGACTTAACTAAAATGCCCTAAATCTAAAGGCTGGAATTAAGACTTGGATGATGCATGAATCCAAAAAAAAAAAAAAAAAAAAAAAAAAAAAACAAAAAAACAAAAAGCGATAAATGAGTTCAGATGAAAATGATATGAATGCAACAAGATGCCTACTTGAACCGGTTATGCTGTAAAATTCTGCAATAGACTACTCGAGTACCCTTATGTAGGCCTTTGGAAAACCAACTTTCCAAGGTTGTTTTGAGAGGAAACTATGGGGTTTCAAAGGAATATTCCCAAACTTCCAAAGAGAAATAAGTTCATTATCCTGGCTTTTGAACTGCGTGCTTTTGGAACACAGTTCGGTTAAATCCGTTGAAATTGTGCAGAGTTTTTTAGCCTTCTAGTTTCCAATCTTGTATCAGTTCAAAATTGATTTTCTAATCAATCCACAAGAATTTTTTTTCCAGCAAATAAACATGGGTAATTGAAAAACCCTAAATCTAATGCATGCAATGACCACTTTCCAGCCTTAGATTATGCATTGACAAAAATAAAAAGTTTCCAAACTTAACTTAAAAGATGCAATTAGAAGTTTTTAAATCGGAATAATTGCTGTAAAATCAATCAGAAAAATAGCGGAGAATAAAAATAAAAGTGGTGGAAAAAATAAAAGCGAAAAATTATACCTCAAAGATCTTAGAATTCAACAATGGTCTAAGCATTGAAAATATGGGCATTCTAGCCCTTCTCACCTCTTCTCAGAGTAGGGAAAGGTCCAAGCAATTTTAAGAAGCATGATTTCTCTCAACTCTGATTCGCCAATTTTATTTTCAAAGCCTGGATCTAAGCATATGATATATTGTCTCCAAAAATAACATATCAAAGAAACTAGAACAATGAAAATGAATTGCTTACCCTAAGAAGAAGCTTATGCACGCAGAATCAATCAAAGGGATGCTTTTATTCCTCAATCTTGGAGCACATGAAATTAATAAACTTCTCTCTTCATTATTCTCTCAAACAAGCCTCTTGATCTATGTCTAAGAAGAACTAGAAAGGAGAAGAAGAAGAAGGGACCGGAGAGAAAATGGTTGAGGGATGGATGGGATGTCCTCTAGAGTGTGCAATGAGGCTTGAAGTTCTATAAAGCGGGGTGGTCCTTACATAGTTCTTTTCCACCTCCTCTTGCAACAATTTGTTTCCTTTTTGAATTCGATTCCTTGCTTAACTTCCAAGCAACACTTCTAAGTAGGAAAGAGTTTGACTTTGAGAATCTTCTTACCAATTTGATTATCTTAGAGAGCAAGACTTTCTTTAGAGCTTCCTAGAGTTTCTCTCAAAGATTGATTGATGATGTGTGAAGTTAAACTTTTCAAAAATTTAAATTTCTTGTAATTCCCGCCTAAAATTATAGCAGCTAACTTTTTGAGGTTATATCTCCCTCGGTATATATCCGATTGATGCAATATCAGGCTCTACGGATATCTACTCGAAAAAAGCTTTCCAATGGTATATATATTGTGCCGATCCGACACTCGGTTTGAAAGTTATAACCATTTTAATCTTGCTGCCCATGAGAAAAAGGGGATAAATTTGCAAGACTTTAACTTTCCCTCTTGGACGTCCAAGACATGTGTTAATCTTTCCCTCTTTACATCATACTTATTTCCTTCTTAGATTGCTTCATTTGCATGTAACTTTGACTAGTCAACCCATGAAGCACACTTGCAATTTCTTTCTTCACTTGAATTTCAAATTTAGTAAGCCAAAAATACTTTCCAAATCTAATTATGCTTTTCTTGCATGAGTTTGGCTCTTCCATCTTTGACTTTCCTTTTGACCTTTCTCTCATATTTCATCAATGTGGGTCCCATTCTTGATTTTTCCTACGCAAGTAAAGAAACAAATTTAACAATAATCACATGTGAGGAATATACATGAACCATGCATGGGACCTTAACATGCTTAATGATGCTCCCGAAATGACCAACTTTCCAAAAATAGCATATGGTGCCAAAAATAACAGGTATGCATTGATGAATGTAAAAAGCTAATTTTGGGGTGAGAAATGAGATAAAAATCCCTAATTTTATGAATGTCATGCAATATAATGCATTTTTACCAAATTTTTAAATTTATGCCCAAATGCATGAAATTATGAGATTGAATGTAATTCAATGCAATTAAAATGCATTTTTACCAATTTTTTTAAATTTATGCCCAAATGCATGAAATTATGAAATTGAATGTAATTTAATACAATTAACCTCAATTAAGTTCATAAATGTACATGAAATGATGGCCTTATGACTTAATTTTGTGGACTTATCAAATACGAGAAGGTTCTTTAGACATTATCCAATTTATTGCTTCTAGGACACTTTCGACCAATGAAATACATGTTAAGTTACAATTAAAATAGACTAGTACAACGAGCCGTGCTCAGCACGATCGTATTATAAATTAAAAATTCTTACATTAAAAAGGTTATGTGGAGTACCTCTTTCCATCCATTAAGTAAGCTGCATAAATGAAAGAAAAAAAAAAGACAGAAAGTGTGTAGAAGAGATGGGGTGGAGCAAGAGACTTAAAAAATAAGAAGAAGTGGAGTTAAAGTGGAGAGTAGTGGATGGTTTGATGAGATAAGGATATGAGTACGTTGTTCTATGGAGAGAATGTGAAATGTTTTAAAAAAGAGGGTTAACTGTCGGTCAAAATTATAACCGGCGGTCAAAATTAGATCCAAAACCTTTCAGCTGAACATATTATAATCGTAGTTTGGTCACCACCAATATAGTTAGGATGGACTCTATCCCACTTAAATTGACTACCGAAGTGGACCACTATTAATAGCTCACCATTCAACATCTTCAAGTAAGTTGACACTATCCATGATAAAAATGAAACATAAATGAATAATATTCATAGTCAGCCATGCTAATTCAAAGCAAAACATAAAAAAATAAAAAAACCTTTTGCCACACATTAATATTTAAAAACAAAAAAAAATCATATTTTATCAATCCTCATTTATCATTTACACCAAGACTAGATCAAACATGTAAATATTAAAAAAATAAAAATAAACCAAATATATAATGGGCTCCTTGAGCAAATATAACTCTTCTGAAAGAAAAAACCTCCATCCTTGCATTCACCACACATCATCATTGGAAGATAATGAGAAAATCTCTGCTTTCCCAACCCATTCGTGGGTTGAATTTTGGCCAAGAAGTCACAAACACGTTCATTGTAAAATCTGTAATTTGTATTTTTTAAGAATATCAACTCACAGAAGTAGACGATCGATTTGTCCTAGAAATGATGATGCGGTGCATTACATTTGCGTGTGGGGTAGTTAAGGACGCCGATGGGCCCGTTTGGAGATGAAAGCAACACATGCTGCGGGTGACATGGGCTGCACTAAGGAGATAATAGTATTACGGGACAATAAGAAAAAAAATGAAAAACCAAAAAGAAAAAAGGGACCGGGCAACTTGGGGTTTCCGACAAGAGGAGGAGAAAATGGGGGAGAGTAGATGCCTCAATGGGAGAAAACTTTCAAATCGCATCTCTTGGTACTGCACACAGAAAAGGGAAGGTGAAACCATTGGATGAGATTCGCAACCATTGTGTGCAATTGGAGAAGGAAAGTGAATGGCCTTAAATCCTCATCTCTTGTTGCTCTCTGTCCATTTTCTATTCTCCTAAACGATCGTGCAGGTGAGAAACAGAGAAAAGGTGAAAAGGGAAAGTAAGCTAAAAATTATTAAATTTTAATCAGACTTAAATCAAAGACCTAGCAAAAAATTAAATTTATTTTATTTAGTTTAATTGACAGATTGAGTCCGAACCCTGTGTCCGTGCCGGGCATTCTACTCATTTTAATAATTTATTTTTAATTTTTCTTAATCAACTTGAGTTAATATTTATCATTTAAATAATCATCATCAAATGCGATACTAAACCCAATTATTAGAGAAGAAAAACTGAATTCGGGGTTGGGTTTAGGTCCTGACATGAGCTAAACGACAAATTGATTTTGTGATTAATAATATCACTAACATGATCTTATCCATTACTCATCATATGCATAAATCACACCTTACCTTGCAGGGCTGTGGGTCATCATAAGATTCAGTGTCTAATGGATTTTAGGCTCGTTTGGGGCTGTGTTCTGAGTTGAGCTTGAGGCATGTACATGGATTTTAGGTAATCTGGCTCAATAAATTAATGTGCTAGACCATCACTTATATGTTTCGATGGTAGAGGCTCCTCGTTGCAACTTGGAAGTGTCTGCTTCGAATCCTTGTAGAGGCTCCAGGTGACGATTTGGTGGTGTATAGGCTTTCGGGTGGTAGAGGCTTTGGGTGCAAATAAGTGATGTCCATTCTGAAACATTAAGTGGTGGTTGGGGGTTTGGAAGCTACCAGAGCCCGCAAAGTGCGGCTGTGGTGGTGAATTTCCCTTGTTAGCAATCGACCCTAGCGGGGACTTAACTTACAAAAAAAAAAAAATTAATTAATGTGCTAGTTGTGGGCCTATACATCTAAAATAGGCTACAACGTATTTAGCAAGGATTGGGCTCAGGCCTGACAAACGGACTCACAAGCTGGTAGAAAGGATTGGGCAATCTGGGCAAGAGCAATAGAGCCTTGATTAGTACATCAATCATCAATCATGAGCAGATGCTAAATTTCTCACTGTAAATATGTTCTTTCCTTTTACCCATAAAATAAAATAAAACCACTGTTTAAAGATATATATGTATATGTATGATTAGTTTCAATGGTTTAATTCTCTGGGTTGATGTTTGATGACAGTATTCATACTTTCATATTACTGATTAAATGTTAAAAAACTCAATACCAATTGGTGCCCGGAAATTAAAAAATTCAACACCAATCAATATTGACCTTGATGCGCTTGCCAAAGAAGGGATTGAGAGGACTTCTCCTTGAGAGGGGATGGTTTTGTAATTGAGGTGTGAGAAGTGGTACAATGCTCTTGTACTTTGATATTCTTTTTTATTTTTCCTCTTTATATTGTTTTCTCCTTTTAATAGATTAGTTTGTTACCGATGAAAAAAAAATCAATATTGACCTTTTTAACTTAAAGTAGAGAAAAATAGAAATTGGAATGTTTCACAATTGATAGGTTCTAAAATTTGAAATAAAAAACACAAAAGGGTTAAAATATAAATTTAAAGTAGAAATTTGATAACAATCTGTTCTGATATATAGGTGTTACAAATGGGTTGGATTGAGATGGTTTTTTTTTAATTGAGGCCCAACTCATATCCAATCCGTTTATGAAATGGGTCAGAGTGGGGCACAGCCGTACTGTCAGATCTAGACTTGATTATATTTAACAAGATCCATGGTTAATTTGAATTGGGTCTTTAATCTTCATTAGCAGTTGGTTCCATGGTTTTAACCTATAAGCAATAAATATAAATATTAGGGTCGCTCATGAGAAAGACTTGGTTGGGCTAGGCCGAATCTTGCCCAATCTTGGCCCATTTATTTATGGATCAAATTGCGTTACATATGATGTTGGGTTCTGCTTTAAAGCACATAGATGCCTAGGCGCAGGCCCAGTCCATTCAACTAATCCCAAACCAATAGAAAGATTAGGAGATTCTGAATTTCTAAATAATCATACAATGTTCCACACTTTATCACCGTTTAAAGCTTTAACAACTTATTATGCATTAGAGCATAAAAGGATTTTAGAAAAGGGTCAGCTCTCCTAAACTCAAGCTTAGGATAAAGGTAAGCTCAAGTGTGTGGCGGGGCCCACCTAGTGACCCACATGGGGATGGAGATGGGGGGATTTCAAAGAGTCCATGAGATCCTCTTCTCTACAAAAAATCAGCCACAACCATAATTTTTATCATCTCCATATGGGGTCAAAAGTTTAATGGTCAACAGTCCATTCGGATTGATACATAGTCGATCCAACGGTCCAGTAAATTCAGATCTGACTGAAAGTTGGTGTAGATGTACAATTTTGGGAGGGTTACGTGTTTGGTCAATTTGGATGGACCAAAGGTGGGCCCCCATAAATATGAGCTTACGAGATTTTACTATAAACTTGAGCTTAAAAAAGTCTTGCTCTCTTGTAAAAGCCCAATCATCACAGTTGTCCTTTAAAAGCACATTCACCAATAATACCTCAATTACAAAACAATGCATCGCCACAAAGGGTAACTTGCCACTGTATGATCGAAAAGCATTTAGAAGATATAAATTCCCCACCTATCCAAACTCACAAGACCATGCATATTGTTTTTTGCTAATTTGAAGATTCATTAATTACAAGACTATGCATATAGCCACTTGATGATGCTAAAAATAGATTTCGGACACCACCAGTCAATTAATAAATGCAGTAATAAATGAGAGAGAGAAAGGAAGTTTTATAGTGGTTCGGTCTGTGTGACCTACATCCACTTCATAAAGGCAGAGGTTGCCTGTGGTATTTTACTTCTCCAATGAGTAGGGATTACAGGTTAGGAGAATACAAGAGTAGAAAAATGGAAAGATATCAATTGCCCCCAAGTGATGAGAGGGCTATCCTATTTGTAGTCTTCCCCTAACAGATGGGGACGACTTTAATGCAACGTCTCTTTGGAGCCTTGGAGCTGCCATCGAGGGACGAGGCATGTGAGATCTTCTCCGCACGAATTGGTAAAAGCGGGTAAGGAGAGGACTTCTTCCGAAGCGACGTGGTATCCTTGACGTGGCGAGGCTTCGTGAAGCAAGCCTCCGATCTCAACGGACTAAACAGATCACAGATCGAGTTACTTTGGCTTGACCCATCATCCTGGAAAGGGTCACTTGGGCTTGGACTGGATCACCTGGACCTGACTCACCATCACTTGTTGGGTCATTTGGGCTTGACTCATCATTTGCCCCTCAATGCCCCGTGCACAAATAATTTTTGAAAGGGGGGCATTTGGTAGATTCAGGTCTCTTCTCCCTCGAAAATCTTTTTCTTCTCTTCTGGTTTTATTATGGTCTGGGCGAGCTTCGGAACCTGGAGAAGCCTGGGCCCCTAGGGAGAGATGGGTGCCCGGGGGAGCTTGGGCGCTCGGGGGAGTGAGGGCCTGGGCGCCCGGGGGAGTGAGGGCCTGGGCGCCCGGGGGAGCCTAGGCGCTCGGGGGAGTGATGGATGCCCGGGGGAGTGAGGGCCTAGGCGCCCGGGGGAGTGGTTTGGGCACCCAAGACTGAGGAGGGAGTCCCCTGGTACGACAGGACAGTTTCTATTTCAGATCTGTTTTGATATTTTTGTTTCGGGGGCGCTGCCCCCTGGGCTCCTGCGAGCTGATCGGGCAGCTCGACCCCTGCCGGGGGACACCCCTGGACCCCCTCTGTGAAGCGCATGATATAAAGTTTTGGAAACTTTTGGCATCCTACAAATTGGTAAGCTCATTTGTCCCCCCCCCCCCACCTAGCATATGTAAATTCCAACTCCGAGTATCTGTACTCTGCCCCTCGGTAACTTCTGATGGGTCATCCCAGAAGAAGAAGATGAGCCCGCAACTTGTTAGAAAGAATGTTCCAGATCCTAGGCTGCAGCAGCGGGCGCGGGCGTAGTCGCTGCAGCGCGGAAAATGAGAGAGCTTCTCAGGCTGAGGAGAGGGCTGCCCTAGCTAGAAGGGCTTCCGAGGTTGATCTTTCGGCGGCCCGCGAGGGGGTGACCAGGCTTGAGACCGAACTCTTAGCAGCCTAAGGAGGGCGGCCAAGGCAGAGGCTGAGCTTGTGAAGGACCTTGAGAGGGCTTCCCATTGTCGACTGCTTTGGAGGACTCCCCTCACCTGACCCTTGTGGTATCTTCAGCATTTATATACTTCTGAGCCTTTGCTAGTAGCTCCGGCATGCTTTTTGGCGGGCGTTTCATCACTGAGAAAAGGAAGCTCGATGAGCGGAGACCTCCGAGGAAGGCTGTCATGGACACCTTGTCGTCGGGCTCTTCAATTTGAAGTACCTCCTCTCCTCGTTAAAACGAGTGAGGTAACTCCTGAGGCTTTCATTTGTATCCTGCTTTATGCTGAGCAGGTGTGTGGCAGGCTTCTGGTGGCGGCGTCCTCCGATGAAATGTGACACGAAGGACTTGCTCGACTCCCCAAAGGTGACGATGGAGGCTGGGGCGAGACTGGCAAACCACAGGCAGGCAGAACCCTTCAGTGTGGTTGGGAATGCCCTGCACATAATCTCACCGGGGATATTATGCAGTTGCATTTTGGTTTTGTACGTCTCTAGGTGGTCCAATGGATCCTTGCTTCCATCAAATGTCTCCATGGACGGCATCTTGAACTTCCGGGGAAGCGGGTAGTTCACCACATCGGGCTTGAACGGTGTGTCCGTTTGCCCGACTAGGTGATCCACTGTCTCTGGTGCCTTCGCCTTCATGGCGTTGTAGACTTCTCCCAGCTGGTTCTGCATCTCCTTGATCTTTTCGTCCCAGGGATTGGGAGCTTCCCTGGATGGGTCACGAAAATAACTTCCCTCCATGCTTTGGATTTCACTCTCCCCTTCTTGGAAATGAGGATCCTCTGCATTAGAAGAAGAGGGAGGAGGTGGAAGTCCTCCATGATTCGCTCGCCCGGGAGGTAGGGGTCCTCCAAGCTAGGCTCCACCGGGAACTCCAAGATGGGCCCCCTGGGGAACTCCCTGGGCGCCGCCCTGAGGATGGGTGCCCAGATGGGGAGCTCCGTAGGCACCGCCCGAAGGATGGGCGCCCAGATGGGGAGCTCCCTGGGCGCCGCCCGGAGGATGGGCGCCCTGGGGAACTCCCTGGGTGCCGCCCTGAGGATGGGCGCCCAGATGGGGAGCTCCCCAGCGTGGAGCTCTTGGAAGTCCCTGGCGCGATGCTCCTTGTGGTACTCCTCTAAATTGTGCTTCTCCTTGCCCTGCCAGCATGAGTTGTAAGATCTGCTGGTTTTGAGTCACCAGCTGCTGCATAGTCTCCATCATTTGTTGAGGAGTGGGAGCAGGAGCATTTGGGGCAGGGTCATTCGGTGGAGGAACATCCTCTCCCCGCCTAGGGGAGTCTGGGCGCCTGGAAGGGCCTGGGCCTGTTGGGCGCCCATCTTCAATGGGATTATCCTCCCATCTCGCCGATCTCGTGCTAATCACCATAATTTCAAAAGTATTTAATTTTTTTTTTCTCTTCCCACAGACGGCGCCAAACTGATGATGCCAAAAATAGGTTTCGGACACCACCGGTCAAGTAATAAATGAGAGAGAGAAAGGAAGTTTATAGTGGTTCGGTCTATGTGACCTACATCCACTTTATAAAGGTAGAGGTTGCCTGTGGTATTTTACTTCTTCAATGAGTAGGGATTACAGGCTAGGAGAATACAAGAGTAGAAAAATGGAAAGATATCAATTGCCCCCCAAGTGATGAGAGGGCTCTCCTATTTGTAGTCTTCCCCTAACAGATGGGGACGACTTTAATGCAACGTCTCTTTGGAGCCTTAGAGCTGCCAACGAGGGACGAGGCAGGTGGAGGCAGATGAGATCTTCTCCGCACGAATTGGTAAAAGTGGGTAAGGAGAGGACTTCTTCCGAAGTGACGTGGTATCCTTGACGTGGCGAGGCTTCGTAAAGCAAGCCTCGGATCTCAACGGACTAAACAGATCACGGATCGAGTTACTTTGGCCTGACCCATCATCCTGGAATGGGTCACTTGGGCTTGGACCGGATCACCTGGGATCACCTGGACCTGACTCACCATCACTTGTTAGGTCATTTGGGCCTGACTCATCACCACTTATAGGAAGAAAAGGAAGAATAGAAAATCAATATCAACCATCAACACCGAGAGACAGAGAGTCAGTCTCCTGGTACAAGAAGCAGAGAACTAGCATGAACACTTTTAACTTCCATCCTAACAACAAGAAACCTGAGGGCTATGATCATCATATAAACTTGTAGTAGGTTGGCACACCCTTCTCACTCACCTTGAAGAAGCCATCCTTCATGACTTGTGCAACTTTTGTGTTTGGTTCAATTCCTTGCACCTTTGTCCTTTCCTTGGCCTAGTCCTCACATGCTTCAGGTATATATATTGGACTGACTAAGTCATTCTTCAAGACCATGCATATGGGACCCCAGCCTACTACCAAGGTTTCACGAGATTCCAACATCTTTGGCCATCATAATAACACTTTGAGGGCCTATTTCTTTATTATAATTTCTGATAAGAATTTAAAATATTAGGGTTTTTTTTGACATGATGTGACATTTTGTTCTCTGACATTTACAATATATTTATTCACAGACATTTTAAAATTCCAGCAAACTAAAAGGTCTCGGGGGGCTCGTTGCCTTTGTTTTTCAATACAATTTACATTACAACAACAAAAAAAAAAAAATTCACAAAGACATCCTGTGAGACTTTTGACACCAATCTAAAGTAGAGATAATATAATTAATTTAGTTCGGCACAAATATCAATATCCAAATTGATTGTGTACTGATATAGGTCTAAGGCTTTAGTGGGTCTGTCCTCTATAGAAAGTCAACCTCATTAGAGCAATTCTAATAGAGGAGTCTATTGTCTACGTCATGCCAAAACAGTAATAAAAGGCATTTGTAAGGCCCTCAAGCAGAGGTGCCTAAGTTTAGCTGGCATTTGGCAGTGCATCTCCTATGTCAAATTTGGCATATGGAAAAGCATATGCTGAATTTATTCTTTTTAATTAAATAATCACTTGGCAACTGATAGCATTTGAAGATGTGGGATTGTGCATGAGAGAAAATGACAAAATAATAATTTGGCATTTCTCTTGGAGTTGTCCAAGAGAGACGCCAAATTTACAAACTTCAGATTATGCCACATATATAAGCCTTCAGTTTTAATTAGGCATATCTAAATTTGAAGGTTCTCTTGGAGATGCTTTTAGTCTTCGCTACTCTTTGACAAAAGACATGATGGTAAATCATTCACTATTTATATAGGATTTTTTTTTGTAAGACACTATTTAAATTGCCTCCATTTGAGCTAGCTAGCAACGTCCCTAATCCACCAAACCCTCCTTCATGTAATAGAAACATTGAAAGCCCACGTAATATCCTTTCTAAAGCCCGTGTTTTTCTTAGTTGTTTGTAGGTCTCATTTCTTGGAAGGTGTTGGTCATGTGGTCAAATACAAAAGTCAATGGAAGTAAATGACTCGTTCAATTTAATGATGGGCCCAACTATGATAGGAGTATAATTTGGACCAACTATGATTTATAAAGGTGATGCCCTTGTGTGACTAATACCTTAAGGTATAAATAGGGGTGTTCATGGATCGGACTAGCCCGAGACCGAGCCCGGGCGGCCTTAATGTTCAGTGCTTGGGCTGGGCTCGGGCTATTTATTTTAGCCCGTTTAATAGATGGGTCAGGCTTGGACCCAGTAGCAAAGAGCCAAAGCCCGGCCCGGCCCGGCTGAAAAAATAATTACAAGTAATATGAGAATTGAACACATGATACCTTTCAGAAACTATACAAACAAACCACCTAAACTCCCAAGTTTTTATAGTCAAACTAGCTTTTTCTTTTTTTAAATTGTAAATCTGACCGGGCACGGGCATCAACATTTTCAGGTGGGCTGGGCTCGGGCAAGCTAGTTCTGGCCCAAGTTGGGCTAGGACAGGGATTTGGATTTAGAGTTTTTAAGCCGGACCGGGCCTGGATATTCCTTGGCCCGGCCCATGAATACCCCTAGGAATAAAATACCACAAGTTAATAGCCATGTTTTCGCTCAAGTTGGAGCCTAGCAACATGCATTTTGGGCCAAGCTTGCATGAGGTCAATGTTGAAGATTTTCAAAAATAATAAATCCAATGTTTGGGTTTTTGGTTTCTCGGACAAAACTTTACACATTTATGCATTTTCCTGTGGGAAAGGTGTTGAGAATCCCAAGTAAAACGTCCTTTTTAGAGAACCCATTTTTTTGTTTAGAAACTTGCTTGTAGCTTTTTTTTTATATAGTCTCTCACATCGGAGATGTTGTGTAGAGAGTAAGCACTTATAAGAGATCCCTTTTTTTAATCATGTTAGTCTATAAAAGATTTGGACCTTAATTGGGAGGTTTGGAGCTTCAAGCCAAAATGAGGCCTTTATTGTACAACTTTTTGCTTGTTTCTTTTGACAAATTCATCAGCTAATGTCACTCCTATGGACTAAAGATGACTTAAGCAAAATGATGCAAACTTAAACATTTCAAGTATTAATTTCTAAGCATTTTTCTTTGCAACTATTTCTTTTCGCATGAATGAGAGAGAGAGAGAGTTCTTACATTGTAAGGTCTAAAAACATAAACTAGAAACGAAGCCTTTTCCTACATGCGTCCAAGGGGAGAGTTCTCTTACAATAACACCCCAACTCCCTTACAATTTCTTCAACTAGTTCCCCAAAAATATCACCTTCTAACACCACCCCCATTCTCCCCAATTCCCCTCTCTCTTCCCAAGTCCCATCCTTCCACACCTCATTTACCGTCTCTACCATAGCTTTGCTACATTTAGATCTTGGCCATTGCTTGATCGGCTTCGGTGAACTGAAATGCTCAATGGGATCATCTCCTTTGCGAAGGGTGAATTTAGGCAATGACTCGACTGTTATTCTATGGAAGAAGGAACCACTGATATCATCTTTCAATCGATATCCTCCTGCAACACAAGTCTAAGATGTTATTACATTGAATATATACCAAAAAAAAGAAAAGAAAAAGTGAATACTCTAATCATACCATGTAGATTAATGAAGAATACATGGATAAATAGGATCTAAGTTGAAAAACTTCACTCACAAAATTGACCTAAGATAGATGAAATAAGGCTTTTATGATGATGATAATGACATACACAAATATGTAAATATACATTCATACATCTGCAACATATGCAGCATATACAACCATTTGTGTTCACAAGGTTGCTAGAAAATCACAATGTCTTTCAGATTTGTCAACGACAGAAGGTTTTCTATCCTACTATTCTTTTTTTTTTTTTTTGATTAGAATATCCTGCAAAGTTAGATGGTTTGAACACCTCATAGGAGTGAAGTGCAACAATACTGTTGGCATTTGTGATGGGCCCACTTGTGTTTACATGTGGGTGGACCTCACTCACAAAGATACACACCCCTCACAAGGAGTCCCATGGTGATATGGATAAGAATAGCCTGAGTTTTATCTAACTCTCTATCTCTTTATCATATCTATATTCAAATTTAAATTGAGAGAGATTGATCTAATTATTTTTCATAATCATCTCTCAATTCGAATTTGAATAGAGATCTTATCACCCATTAGGCTAAGGGATATATATAGATATCAGTTGGAATACTTTTTTCACCAATTCATCCCTTCCATTAGATCTACAATTCTACATCTTCATCTTCTACATCCAGGGTGTCCATCATTGCCCTTAGATCTTGAAGAGTGAATTATACGTGATTGATCTCTCGTAGAGAATCACAGATCTCCACGCCAGTGCCTGATTCAAGCCGACGGTGTCCTTATCGTGTTTGTAGCAGCCTTATAGACCCGTGCTTCCGCTGCATCTACTACCTTCATTCCCACAGGTCCCAGAAGCATGAATCTATAAGAGTTGGCTGTTACAAACACGATAAGGACAACATAGCCTTATAGACCCGTGCTTCCGCTGCATCTACTACCTTCATTCCCACAGGTCCCAGAAGCATGAATCTATAAGAGTTGGCTGTTACAAACACGATAAGGACAACATCGGCTTGAATCAGGCACTGGTGTAGAGAACTGTGACTGTTTACGAAAGATCAGTCACGTATGATTCACTCTTCAAGATCCAAAGACAAGGATGGACACCCTGGATGTAGAAGATAAAGATAGAGAATTGTAGATCTAGTGCTGAAAAGTATTCCTAACTCATATCTCTCATGTCTATATATATATATATATATATATAGCCCTTAGGCTAATAGGTGATAAGATCTCTATTCAAATTTGAATTCAAATTTGAATTAAGAAATGATTAAGATAAATAATTAGATCAATCTCTCCCAAATTGAATTTGAATGTAGATATGATAAAACCAATTTAAATTTGAATGTAGATATGATAAAGAGATAGAAAATTGGATAAAACTCAGACTATTCTTATCCATATCCCCATGAGACTCCTTGTGAGTGTGGGGTCCATCACATGTATACACAGGTGTACCCCGTCACAAATGCCAACATTGATATCTCCAACAGGTGACAAAAAAATAATTTAAAGTGAAGAAAAGACATGTTCGACTGTGAAATTACTTTAAATAGGGTTGAAACGAAAAGGCTAGAGAAGATTGCTATTGAGAATGGGAGAAAAAAGCCCAGGGCCCCAGGCTAATCAAAGGGGGGTGGCAATCTTTTGGAAATCTCATGATCGTATAATCTTATTCACCCACAGTTACATGAGAATGGACAGTAAACAAGAATGATAACAATGGCAAATGTTATATCCATATCTGGCCATGATTAGATGAGCCATCCACAGTGGAATCCACCTTATGCATGTGCATGACAGGGATCATTACTCAAGTTGCATTTCTCTAAAACTCAATGCTCTGTTGGGAGAAATTTGATTCAGGGTGAGTGAATGATTCCAAAAAAGGCAATAAAGTTCTGTCCGATCTGAGTAATATTTTTATTGGTGGAAATTTAGGAAACTAGATTTAAACAATGATATGCGCTGCGAATTGTCAAAAATATTCTCCTCATGAACTTATGAATGTAGGATTAATATGTTGAGATATTTCCAAGTTTCAGTTTTTTTTTTTTTTTTTTTTTTTTTTTTTTGAAGAGAATAAATTACCTTTAAGAGTCAAAATAAATACAAAACACTTTTAAAAAATTTTCCTTTAAGTTCTTCCCAATCTTTTTTAAATTTTTTGTTTTTGGCTCTTTTTATTTTTTATTTTTTAGATTCTTTCAAAATAGTTTCAATATTATTGGGAACATCATCATATTATCGGGAATACACTGTTCTAGGTAAAATTATAATATTTTCATTATTGATGATATATGTTACACCGGTACTGCCATAAATATGATGGTGAAAGCATGTAAAATTTGAATACACCTCTCGGGACGTCTTTATTTGATCCAATTTGCTCATATAAAATGCCTCATTGAATTTAGGTTCAAAATCAAGTTCCATATTTCTTATCAACAACCACTGCATTGATCATAAGTCAATATATAGTTACTTCTCCCTCCATGACCAATCTATTAATAGTTTAAATTATTGGAATGGATTTTCAGTAAATTCATATAAAGAAATATGTATAATATGAGCGGATTTGATTAAAAGCAAAAATGGTCCGCACATAGTTTAAACCACATGATTAGTTACCGTGAGCACTGAAGTTGGCGATTATTAACTTTAACCCACCAAATTAACTCGAGCCCTATCTGGGTAACTTAGGGTTCAGTTGGCCATTTTCTAATTCTCTCGGTTGGTTCAAGTTGACTCTTGTTATTCTCAATTCCATTTTGATTGCCATTTCTAACTTTGCAATTATTGAATGATCAAGTCCAATGTGAGTTCATACTTACTATTCACCTTTCATATTGATCTAGCCTCAAATCAACCCAACTCATTGTATTCAGCCCTACTCAATTCCAACTTGTCAATTACTAGATCAAGTTGACCCTTTTTAACTTAACATTTTCAATTCTTCAATGAAGGAGTCAGGTCTAGATTGAGCCTACACATGTTACTTATATTGTTCAACCCAAATGCAGCCAACCCAGTGACACTTGGGACTAAGGGTGTTCATGGGCCAGATTGGGCTAGGCTGAGCTATATCTATGCCTAGCCTGAGTTCCAAATTTTAGGTACTAGCCCGGCCCAAGCCCAGCATGGCCCACAATAAGCTTTCCCGAGCTCGGCCTGAATAAAGCAGGAGAAAAAATAAAATCATTTTGTGAGAGGTAATGTGTAGGGGTGTGCATAGTTTGGTTAAAACCGATTAACCGAACCGGACCGACCGACCGTTAACCGAATTTACCGGTTATTTTTAACCGATCGGGCAATTCGGTTAAAGATGTTTGAATATTTCGGTTTTCGGTTAACGGTTCGGTTAACAGAAAAAATTAACCAAATTAACCGAACCGAACCGAAATTATAGCAAACTATATAAATATATAATATATATAATAAAATGTGTACATGTATATAATATGAAAATCTATTAATACTTATATAAAAAATCTAAAATAAATATAACATACATCAATTAATAAGTATTAATTCATGTTACCAAGTACCAACTTAGTAACTTATCAAGTTACCATGCAATGTAGCACCTTCAATATATTATATATTTATACCTATCAAAATTAAATATGATAATGAAATTAATAATATGTCAAAAAAAATAAATATAAACCATTGACATTAAACTCTAAATTTTAAGGTTAAAGGTCCCAACAATTTAAAACCTTAAATATTTTTTTTTTTTTGAATTGGAACCATAAACCATATAAAACCTTATGAATATAAATCCTAAACTTTATAACTAGATAACTATAGTCATTTATAAATTTAATAATTTTAGGTTAATCGAACCGACCGAAATCCAAATCGATATTTTAGGTTAACCGAACCGATGGTTAATCCTCTAAAAAATTTTGGTTTGGTTAAATGGTTGAAATTAACCGAAAAATTTTGATTAGGTTAAAAATATGTCAATAACCAAACTGACCGACGGATGCACACCCCTAATCATGTGTTCAAATCCAAATCACCCTTATTTACAGCCCAACTACCGGCGCTCCAATTACGGACCGTCGAGATTTATACTAATTTTATCAATGGATTGAGGATTCGATGAAATTGTAATGACGAATAATATGCATGAGATTGTAAATTTTAACATACCTTTCTCTTTCTCTGATGAATTGCAAGAGCTTCTCTCAGAAGGAGGAGAAGAGATCTCATCGAGAACAGAAACGGGGCTCGGCTGCTCCTGCTCCACAGTAACATCCGAACACCTCTTCTCCTCCATCATCGAATCTCCACCGTCCAAATCCTTAGAACCGGTTCGACCTTTATACCTGCTCCCCAACACGAACTGTTTCAGCGACTCCCTCCGAACCTTCTCGAACCTTCGGCGATCCTCAGCCACCTGTACTGCGTCGATGATCTTCTTCAGCGCCTTCAGATCCTCGTCGCACTTCTGCAGGGCTCCCAGGAGCTTCCGCCGCTTCTCCGCCGAAGACTCCGGCGGAGAGGGCGGCGGGATCTCGTCCAGCCCCATCAGGCGCGCCACCAGGGCTGGCGTCCGGCGGAAGTTCTCCGGCGAGTTGACGGATCTCGACCGGCGGATCTCCGCCGGGATGGTCGGGCTGCGAGGCACGTCGCAGGAGAGCCGCCGGAGATCTGGGGCGGAGGGAGGCTTCTCAGACGGATCGATCGTCGGGTTGGGTTTTGTTGGTGAAATTACGGTCTTATCCTTCTGACCAGCTGAAAGCGAAAAAGGAGGAAAAGAGAAATCCACGTCAGAAAAAGAGGAATGAAATTTTTGGTGCTCCGGCGGAGCACGGACGGAAATAATGCACAGGAGTCAAAGCACAAAATCAACTAACTGATGTTATTAGGCGTTGGATTAGTTTAATCAAATCATGGATTGAACAGGGAAAGCTCATCATTGTAGTTAGGGCACATTTGGTTTTAGTTGAGGAATCTGTGAGGTCCAAATGAAGATTGATAGTACCAAAGCACATAGCTTGTAAAGTGTCTTTGGTTTGGATTACAGCCTCACATGTTTACCTCAGAGAATTCTCTCAAACATGGATTTAATCTGATTTGTTTGTGCATGAAAAGGATATCATGCTCCCCAGAGTATGCATCCACAAATGGGGAGGAATGTTGCATTCCTGTATCTTTTAGGAGGCACATTGAATTGGTCCTAATAGATTTGGTTTTGGATCCTGATCCAAATCACAAATCCCATTCTGAAACTGGATTGAAAAAAAGATCAGAGTGCATAACATATTAAGTAAAAAAGCTTTAAAACATTTTTTTTTCAACAAAAAAGCAGAGCTATTAAATCACATAATTAACGTGAAATAAACGTCCAAATACAAATATTACTCAAGCTATGCAAGCCCTTAAAACTTGTATATATTTCTTTTACTGAAGCTGGTTCCAACCCATATCCGATTCTTATTCCTAGATGCATTGATAGGATCTAGATCCAAATATCTCCTGAATTCGATAAAATTTACAACCTTATAAATAAATATTAATTTTTTTCCTTTTTCTGCACGAAAAATATATTATACTAACCAGCCGAAAAGTAAGTTGGATAAAAAACCAAGGGTAGTTTTCCTCCATTGTGAAATTATCTTGTTATAGAAAAAAATCCTCCCAACGGAGCCTATTGAGAATACTGAGCCTAATTTAGTAATTCCGTAAACATGCATTACTATTCCCATTTCCCTTTCTGGCAGGTCCAGCCCAAATATAAACTCCAAATAGAATTGCTGTATTGATTGCGCACAAAATAGGCAACTAAAATAAAAAACAATCAAAGTCAAAGCACAAGTCCCAATCTGAGGATGACACAACTTGGGCTGAAGGTAATTTAGGTTAGGTGGTCACTAACAACAAATAGAAGATAAATAATTGGGTGGGTCATGACTCAAGTCTTGGGTGGCCTGCATTTAACTCATTCCCATAGTATACTGACTGAACTATACTTTGTTCTCAAGGGATATTGCCATCTGTAAGGCACACAATGCAATCCATCAGGTGGGTGTCCTGATCCTCTCAATCTAGGACACACAGATACCCTATGTCTATGCCTCTAAATCCATCAACACTGAGTGGTGATATTCTGAATTTTCATGTGAATTTTAGGGGCGCATGGGATCATTTTTAAGTGAAATTTCGAAGTGTAATTTTTATTTATGGTTTTAGAAGCGGAGGGAGGTTTAAAGCCAGTGTCACCACCCCCACATGGATGTAGTTGGGTCCGTCCCTGATCAGCAGGCCCCACTTGTAAAATCTCAACCGTTTAAAATTAATGGATGTTGTGCACATTAAGAATCTGAAGGTGGGTCCAACTTGTTGGAGTAAAATCACTCCTGGAGCCCATAGATTGGGTATGAGCAGTTGTTTTGTGTTTTACAGGATATGACCACCCTGATGGATTTGCAGGCCAGGCCACAGGATTTCTGTGGATCATCTCGAAAGGGAAAACTGAATAACTAAGAAAATATCAAATATATAGAGAGAGAAGTGTACGGACAGGAGGAGGTGAGGCGCTTGCGGTGGAGGAGGGGATGGTGGTTGTGGAGGAGGTGGAAGAGCCCCGACATGCAACCGATCTTCTTTGCCACATGCTGCTGGTTTTCCGACGTGGTTTCCCGGCGAGATGATAACGTCCTCACCATCATTTCCGCCATTACTAACTACTCCTTTCGCTCTTCTCTTTTTTCTCCTCTTTTCTCCCAGGGGAAGAAATGCATCACCCATGGGGGGTGTCTGGTTTTTATGAGAAGCACTTTTTTTAGTTAAAAGAAGTCTATGCAAAGGTCCCCTTGATTTGAGAAAATATTACGGAACAGACACCATCCTTATTAGGACTGAAATAAGTTTACGGGCCCCTCTCTCGGGGACTGTTTTGGGATTAATCATTTCTTAAAAAAAAAAAATTATCTTATAAAGATAAAATCATCCATTTCAAGAACTTAGATTAAATATAATTTTAAATATATTGTAAGTGCACAAAAATTCACGAACCCAGTGAGGGTGGTGTTCTTGAGACTCACTGAGGAGGACGAAGGCTGAAGCTCCCCGTCTCCTCGTTGATGATGGAAGAACCGATGCCTGAGAACCTGGAAGAGGGAGAAGAAACAGGTCAGAGGACCCTGGCTGTGGGCAGCGCAGGGCTCTCCGATGCCTAAGTCAGTATGAGTACTGGACAGTAGGAGGAGATTTTAGGGGAAGAAGGTGATACCAGTGGGGGAGGATCGATCGTCCCTCTTCCTTTCCTCTTTGCGCCTGCTCCTTATATCGATTGGGAGAGGGAGAGAGTTGACTTTGGAGAGAGAGGAGGCAGGAGACAATGAGGTGACTCTGTCAGGGAGCTGTCCCATCGTTGCACGTCGTGTCGCATCGGGCCATACCCGGGCGTCTGTGGACGCCGTTCTGTCAGAGGACGTGGGCGGTATGGGAGGCTCTGTCAGAGAGTTTGGGCGGTGCCCTTGTCTTGTCGCACGTGCTGTAGCGTACTTAAGTGTCCAAGGAATGACAACTGTCAGCCCCTGCCTTGGCTAGAGACCTTGCAGAGACTCCGAAGTGGAAGAACGGGATGAAGTCCCTAGCCGAGCTGGAGACAGCATGACCGAGGTGGAGCTCTGCCGAGGTGAAGGAGTTATGCTAGGGGCCGAGTTGAGTCTCCGGCCGAAGTGGGGCACTCGGCCGAGCTGGTGGTCATTGAGACGAGTCTTGCCGAGATGGCCTAGCTGGCGCCGGAGCACGAGATAGAGCATCCGGCCAGTCATCCGGTGAGTTCGGAAATATCCCCACACATATTTTTAAAATATTGAAAGTGCATTTGTGGTTCTAAACCTGCACTGATAACCCGAAATGAAGTGTACCGGAGAAAATCTATTTGGGTGAGCTTGATGAAATTTTCATATATTGCCATACTTATGGAAGAGGTCTTAAATAAGCTGTACAATCATATTTGCATTTGAGGTGAAAACAGCCAGGATTAGTGTTGGATTTATTTCATGGTTAGCCATTGCATACATGATAATTAAAAGTGTTTGGTTGCATTCATTGAGTTTCTGGGAACTTTAATAAATGTATATCTATCCGAGTAGTTGAAATTAAAGAACAAAAGGAAAAGTATCTGTAAATGACCATTAATTAATCCATCTTTAGATGAAAAATGTGTAAATAGAGATGAATATGAATATCCAGCAATCACTCTAATAAATCAAATCCTTATCCCTAGATATTGCAAAATCAGTTAGGAATGTAGTGGAGCAAGCCGGAGTGTGTGAGTTTCAGTCTCTAAGAAAAAAAAGAAACCTCTTTAGAAAGTAAGGGTCCCATCTAGCTTTTCTCCTTTAATAGTCCCTTGTTGAACCCTTTTATCATCATAGGGATTCAATTCCATGCTAAACAAATGAGCTCTTCCTACTGTGTGTGTTCCTTAAAATGGATTAACAAAGAAAAAAGCTAATTCAATGCTTTACTCAAGATATCAGGTTCTAAAGTGGATCCTTGGTAGAATGTCTAACACACAAGGGAAAAGGATTGCCAGCTTCAGCAATAGGATATTCTTGATTGACTATATCCCAATTGAGACTTGATCCTCTATTGCCTACACACGCTCACCAAGAGTGGACCAATTATCGCGCCCCACGTCGTTACAAAACCCACTTAAATTTGAATTTGAATCGAAAGAACAGTTACATGTGGGTTTGTGGCGACCTGGCTCACCATAAATGGTTCACTCACAATGAGCATATATCAAGTGTCTTACATCCTTTGGATTAAAGATTTGATTAATTGGCCTCTACACAAGTATAACCCTTCACCATCCCACCCCTTCTCTACAGTGGGCCTCATTGAACTCTTGCCTGAAGATCTGGGCCCCACAACACAGATTGGGCTCCATCTTGAGTACTACAACAATCTCCCATGCCAATGGTAACAAGGCAATTAATTTCTCCAAGCATGGTGTGTTGTAGAACTTTTCCTAACGGTCGAGGAAGAGGATGTTGGAATGTTCGGAGAATTCTCTGTTTTTGTTTGTAAGATTCTCTGTTTTGAGTTCCTTTTCTCTTTGTATATATTTTTCCCCTTTCTTGGGTGTTGGGTCGGTCATAGAGATGTATGTGCTGGTGATGTGAGGGAGAGATGTGTGAAGGGGCAATGCCTGCAAAGCTGCAAATGAGACATCATTCTCAGGCACTAGCAGCTGCCACCCAAAGCGTGGGGCAAATTGCCTTTGCTTTTAAGGGTACCCTCTCACTTTAGAGCTCATGTGCCCCAAAAAAAGCACCCAACATGCCCCCATCAAGAATTATCACCAACCACATGCCAACATTGGATCTTCTAAATCCCATCATTTTAATTCCATCATTTGGCTAGGGTTCAGTACAAACAGTTTCAAAGTACTCATTGATGTTGGAGTGTTGATGGAATGAATTGGAATGGGCTTGAAGTGATTCATCATGTTGGGGTGTGATGGAATGGATTGCAATGAATTGAAGCAAATGGAGGAATTATGCTAAGCTAAAAAGGAAAAGAAAAAGGAAAAATCATGTGGACCTCAGGCCTTGAGACTTGTAAGAGTGGGGTCCATGATTTAGTGACCCATAATGAATGGACTCACTATGGAGCAATCATAACCCTTCAGTTGGTATACCTGACTAGAGGGTGAAAAATCAACGATGGAGAATGGACAATATATTGGATGGCTAGAATATTCTAGTTATTGATTTTGTTTTGGGCCCCCAGCCGAAATCCAGCCTACTTTAGACTGAAGTTTAGAATTGAGTCTTGGGGTCTCATACCTCACCTCATAACTTAATCTTTTAGGCCTGGGCTAATGTTTTTGCCAAATATCATACACCAATAGGGCTAATGTTGCAGCCCATCTGACATATGTAACACCAATGGGCGTCCTTGGTCTGGGCCAGACTCCCAAGGGCTGGGTCCAGCTTCAATATTTGTCCAATAACTAAGACGATCAAACTTTGACATGCTTAATTAGCCTTGACCTCACCTGTTCCTCCTCCAACCCTAAATTTGATTCATTTTGTAGGATGGAACAGATTATCTTGATGCAGCCTTAATCAAATCTATTCAATCAAACATTTTCAATGGATTGGTAGACTTTTTTAGTCGCACTGGTCCGATGGTATTATTCACTACTGGACTCAACCCATGAAAAAAAAAAGAAAAAACAGAGAGTCAAGCAACTGTGTCTACTCATTTAGACTCATTTGATTTGCCCGACTCAGTGACCAAGTCAGACTTTAATCCTGACTCGAACAAGTTTCAACGAGTTTCGAGATTAATGATTTGATTTCAAAGGGTAATCAAATTTGTCCTGTGTAATCAGTACAAGAATGTGACAAGTTTGACTGTAATAATGAGCCAGTCAATGCCAATGTTTCAATAATGAAAGTTGGGCACCAATAACATCATTGCCGAGTGAGAGGGAAACCAAGAAAAACTTCTAATTTAGAGGCAAAAGCCTTCAAATCCAGGGAACCTGCACTATGAAGAAGAAGATTGACTATGTTGAAGGAAAAAAAAAAAACTTCTAAATTATATTTTACAACTCCATGGTTAAAAATATCAAATCTGAAGGGCCCATATGTCTAATTCATACCTAATTCCTTCAAAACTCACTTGAAAGGAATTCACTCATATATGGGTGTTGAGAATGAGCACATATTAGGACCACTAAAGTCTTTTGCTTTGATTTCATATGGTGAAGGGTGGAGAGTCATTTTCCATTAAAGAGGAAAAACTTGATGATTTATCATGTCACTTTTGATCCTTCACTGATCTCAACCATTTTCATAGGATGCTTCTTTCATAGAAAGTCCTATGAGGAGTAAGTACTAGGCTATCTTGCCCCAAGTCTCAACTTGAGTTCTAGGGAACTAAACAGTTATGTATTGTGCCTTTTAACTTCTGCAACTTAAGTATTTTTCCTTTTAATGGACTTTCTCAAGGACCCGTGTGCCTATTTATTGAATGAGAGGAGGTTATAGCCTTATAGGGGTATTTATGAGGAGGAAAGTGAACAGTGTAAGTTTGGAGACGTAAATGGAATCAATATTTTTCTAGGACTTAAACTTTGAACTTGCCCTAAGTCCCCACCTGAGTTCCTGGGACTTAAATGAACAATTATGCGATTATCAACTTCTGCAACTTAAGAGCGTCAATTCTTACATGGCTGTTCGGAATTCGAACCCTGGATACGACTACCTTTCTGTGCGTACGGGGGTTAAAAAAAAAAGCTTCTTCAACTTGAGTAATTTTCTTTTAAATGGACTTTCATAAGGACACGTGTGCCTATTTATTGAATATGAGGAGGTTATATGGGTGTTTATGAGGTGGAGAGTGAACTATCTAAGTTTGGAGAAGTAAATGGGATTAACACTTTTCAAGGGCTTAAATTTAAAAAAATAATATACTATTCTGTCATCTGTATTTGTTGAAGGCGGCTATGATCTGATTTAACCTTTATAGGGACCATCTTTGTTTGATCTAAATTACCTAAATTGCAGGCACCTATATGTGTAGCGCCCATATTTTACTCTAATTAGAGATTGCAATTAGATTCGGACTTCTTCCAACCTATGATGAGGTGGTTGATTTGAGAGATTTCAATCAAGCAGAGGTTGACGACATAAATATTAAAATAATTTACATAAGCACTAAATTGATCGCAGCATTGGATCCTTTCTTAATTTACTTGGGTAGTGGGTGGATATTGGTATGCGGAGGAGTTTATTAGATAGGTTCTTCTTGTTAAGTCCTTTACTATTAGCCATTCTGATAAAAAGTTACTACTACAAATGGGAAGATTCCATGCTTAATCTAAAATAGTAAAAATGACTTCCATTTCAATTAGATTTCTTCATGACTCAAGAGGTAGGTTAGGGTATTAGGTTATCTCAAAAGTGATTTGTTTCTTTTCCTTTAAGCATCCCATGAAATCCAAGACTCCCCTTTTCTTTATAAAATTTATATCTTTTTGTTTACTGTGTATTGCATAATAACATCAAAGATCTTTTTAAAGGAAGAGCATAAATGTGATTAAAAATGTATGATTGGGCCCACCGACACATACAATGATGGCCCAGATATAGCTTCTGGATTTGCATCCAGCCCGGACCCCACACGAATCCTATCGGATAATAGACTTTTAGAAAAAAAAAAATCCTTTGGATCATAGACTGATCAGGCCCATGTGAGTGGATGGAACCCAACCCATCCTTGATATAGCTCAAACCACCCTAATGAGCCCATTTGTTTGCTCAATATTGAATGTATGAATTCCTAGAAATTATATATATTAGCGATGGCTTCCTAATAAAGGCACTAACATTTAAGAAAATCACAAATGACACTCAAATAATCTGCGCTCTGGACATAAAATGATTATCATGCCTTCACTCTAATAATTTAGAATCTTAGGACAGAGGGTCTCATCTACCTCGATCTCTACCTTTTATCCTTCACTCCTTAAGTCTTTAATTACTCCTCCATCAAGTTCATTTTATGATGAATTTAAGAATTCAATCCAAACGAGGCAAATGCCAACCCACTGATAGCTCCGTAGTGAGCCATCTTGATTGTGCTCTGTGGTTAGAGATTTGGTTAGCGTTTACGTGGATGCTCTTTACGTGGATGCTCTGAATATTTGCCAGAGCAAAGAAAAAAAAAGACAAAACTTAATGGAAATAGTCTCTAAATAATTAAAAAAAAAAATAAAGAAGGAAATTAATCTTTGTACTTGAGAGAAAATTGAATATAAATATTACAAGATGCATATAACATATACCATATATCAGCATATATCCACTCATTCTCGTCCATACTAGTGTACCTCTTATGATATTGAAATCAGAGGGGACGATGGCTTCATCTTGCTTGGACCCATCCCTCTGGGCCGGTGTCCTGGTCCCATGCCTGCTATTGTAAAAGAGCAAGGCATCCCCAGGCCCAGCCTAGTCCACCATTCGGATCAGTGTGGGCCGTGTGGCCCTAATCTTGGCACAGTGGTCTTCACTAGTGAGCCAAGGGCATCAATCAGGACCTCAATGTGGCATGGGTGAGTGTTACAGTCCTAAATGGTTATAAGACTTAATTTGACGCGTTCCATCTACCTAAAACAGAGTGTGAGCCATTTTAAGAGGAGGCTACCTACGGCCAGAGTGAAAGCCGTTGCGGAGAGGGCTACCTGCTGCCGAGTAAATTGTTAAAATTTTCTTTTAATAATTTTTATTTGCCCTCCCCTAGTTTCATTTTCTGAGTCCGCCCGACTACTAGTAAAGGTTGGTAGAAGTTCTTGTGCAACACTCTGTGGAGCTTAATCTGGAAACATGGGAGTCAAGAGGGTTAGGAATTTTTTTCTCCTCCCAAACGAACCCAAAACTGATCTGCTAATTTTATGAGTTGGGTTTGGGTTAAATTCTCTAACCTGATTAATAATGGAAGATTGGACCAACTGCAGCCTTGCTATTTGAATTTGAACTGGCAAATTGACCCAATTAATTGCATTATGAACCAACCCAATCGAAATTTGACCTCTGTACTAGGGGTTCGGGCTGATGCTTTTAGCCTTATGGTTGGATTTAGGTTGAGATTTTCAACTTTGATTGGTAAAAGGGTCATGTTAGTTAGAGAGGTTGACGTGAATCGACAGGACCCAATGCCAGGGTAGGATAGGATGTGAAGGATTTGGACTATAGTGTGGGCCAAATGACATTCCCACTAGTGTGAGCTTGATTCAAGGGGCTCAAAATCAGCATAAATACAACTTAAAAGATATACTTTTCGGTTTATAAATGAAAATGTTCATTAATAAAAGTTTTTGGAGCATTTCAAACATAGAAAAAAAAAAACTTAGAATATTATAAAATTGCACAAGTAGAGGGGTTTTGCCAAAAAAAGAAAAAAAAAAGGCCACACTTCATTATATAAGACTTGTTTCTGCAACAAAAAGATTTCATGCTCCACGGATTTTTCCTTTCACCAGAGTGAGGAATCCTGCATTTTTTATTTTTATTTTCACTGGAAAGAGAAATCCCGCATTCTTACTTTTCTCGTAAAAAATAAAAAAAGAAACAATTCAATCATCTTCTTTTCATCATGGAAAATGTGTCTCACCAAATAATAGAATTGCGGGCTGCAAAAAAATCAGAAAAAAATTCCTCTTCATTGCATAAATGCACCCTTAATTAAATTTCAACTTGCATATATTTTACTCAATATTTATCCAACTTTAGCCTGGTATTGTTGTTCCTGTGAGATGCTAACAAAAAAGGAGAGTTTAATCATAGTTTAAGCATAATTAATTTCTGAAAATCCTTTTTTATTTTATAAACTGTAAAGTTTATAGAAGGGATTGAACCCAATACAATTCAGATTTCTTAGTTTTCATCTATTCTGGTTTATAGATTATACCCACAGCCTTTATTGTATTTAATTATTTTTATTCATTTCTCTGATTCACAAATAATTTCACCACATCTTAAGTTTATAAGTTCTGGAAATAAGCAAATTACTTCTAACCTGAGTCATTGTTCTACTAGTTTCCATTTGTTATAGTGGCGGACCCATGATTTTTGTTTGGGTGGGGCTAAACTTTTGCTTGCCTTTGCTAACTTTTTTCACGTGAATAATACGAAAAGAGCAAATTTATTGCATTTAAATATAAATAAAATTTTTTTTCATGCTCGGATCTCCTGTGCAATTGAAGGGTCTTCCCACTGCCTCTCCCAAATTCAGGTTATCATCAAATAAGCATAAGATAACATTTTTTTTAATCATAGGCGTTTGAATGACCTGTAACAGTGATTTGGGTGAGCACCCAATTACCCAATTTGGGTTTCCAAATGGGTTTTCTTTGGATCTATAGAATTTGGTTGCATGTACTTACTTTAGCTGTAAAAATGATTCCCTATAGTTGGTCATGGGCTCGTGGAAAATAGAAAAACCCTACTTAAATGTAACTCAAATTCACATGAACTCTAAGACCCTATTTATGAATAAATTAAAGATTAAAGTGTGCCTAATGGTGATTTGGTCATCTTGTAGATATGCTCGCAATTGGTGATTTAGGCCGGGTTGAGTTTGGATTAGGATTTGAAAATAGGATTTGGTATAGAGTGATTAGAAATATGCTACATCTGAAGAGGGAGGGAGATTGCTTTATTTAGGGTTATTTAGTATGAGAAAGACTAACTATGAAAGGGTCGACGATGAAAAGTTCGATCGCCGTGAAGAGGATCTCACTCTCAATCGAAAGAAAATGTCGAAAGAAAACGTCGCAAAGTGGATCCGGTACTCTCAGCGGGAAGAAAATGCCAAAAGACAGGAGTGTATTTATCAAGATTTTGTGACGAGGGGCAATTACACTGTTTAGATGAGGGACAACTATTTATTAATTCTAAGTGGGAGAGGTCCAAGCCCATTCAGTTCTCTAACAATTTCAAAATAGACCTAGGTCCGCCCCTACATTTTGATATTTATAATTAAATTTATAGCATTTTTTTACTTCTGCACATTTTTCTATATAGCTAATATTTTTTTCTCATTTTGATGCTTATAAAATGATTTTTATTAGTAAAATGGATTGAATCAAAATGTCCATGAAAGGTATAAAATCCTAGAAGGAGAATAATATGTACAGGGGAATTGGACTACCATGAATCGAGTTTTCCTCACATCTCATTTTGCCAATTGATAACTAGTAGTCGACTTAAATTATTTTTCAAGTTGTCCTAATTAATTAATTATACGAAAACCAAATAGAAAAAAAGTCATATGAAGAAGGGAATTAAATATTTAACTCTTATTTTTCTCATTATGACTTGTTGTTTGCATAAATCTTTGATGATGTGGGTATCCCAGTGGTATTCTCCAAGGTGCACGCATGACCCGTAACATGGTAAGTCTAGAGTGAGAATTGAACACAAGACATCGGGAGCAAACCATCGCCTAAGTGGGTATTAGTCTTCAAATTAATGCATACCAATTACCTTCTATTTTTGGCAAAGGACATACCAATTGTTTAAGTACTGTTTGTTTTGTGTAATTGGGTACATTGGAATTATAAGATATCTATATTTAAAAGTGCTCAAGATTAAGAAACAAAAATGAACTTCCAAAAATGACAATCAAATTATCTCCATAAAATGAATATCTAGTCATCACCCTATTAATTCAAATCTTAGGAAAGTAATGGATGCAATTACATGTCCTATGAGTGCCTGAATAAAAAAAAACACATTAGGTAAGATCAAAACAGGTCAAGTTGACTATGCATATTAATGGGCTGAATATCACCCCGTATCTGACTGGTTTTAAGTAATTCAACCCGCTGCAATAGTGGGTCAACTTGACCTGACCCACTTAACCTGCATTTAATATGGGTCAACCACCCGTTTAACCCAACCCTACTTTAGAAGTGTGGCCCAAACCCAATCCATTTCAAATATTAAGGTTATATTTGAGTTATACTGAAGGCCAAAGAAAGCCCAATACAAGCTCGACTCACTCCATATAAAATAAAATATATTAACTATTAAAATATTAAACTACTAAATTGCCAAAATTTGGTTATATATGTGGCTCAGCCTAAACTAACCCATTTAAATAGATTAAGGCGGGCAAGGTGCTCCTAACCTGTGACCAACCCATAAGTAATGCAAGTAGGGTAATAATAAATTGGGTTATGCAGGCCAAGTTAGAATATTCTACCCATAATGTCCAATTTATATCATTCACCTCTTACCACATATCTTTCACCTTTCACCTTTTTCATAATCATTTGGAGGAGCTAATTTGACCGTAATTCCTAAGCATCGAGTCCAAACAAAGAAACCCTTAGTTTTCTCTATATGATATGATTTTTTTCTAATAAATTATTTATATGAAATATTATAAAGAACATAACAGCCCTGCTTTTCAATCCTTAAAATATGTTTCATAGAAGTTTATTATTTTATTGTTAAACAAGCTTAGCAATTTCATAAAATTCATTTGTACAAAATTGAAAACTTTAACCCTTATATTTTGTTTGTCCGTAAAATTTGCTTACCAACTTATTTTATTTCTATAGTCGTAAACTTATAAATCTATGAATTATTAGTGGAAATCTAATTTCTCCATTGCCAAACTTTTTGATTAATCATTCTAAGAGTTTAGAATGTTATTTGTACAAGGATAAATTAAAATCAATTTTTACTCTTTAGTCTATGAATTATGCTTATCAGAAATGTGCCATTTTTCTTCAATATTGAAAAAAATATATTTTTATTAGTTTATGTATATTTTTCTAATGTAAAGTTAAAATTATAAAAAAAAATTAGCAGATGAAGGGAATTGAACCCGACGTGAATCGAACACGCAACCTTCTGATCTGGAGTCAGACGCGCTACCATTGCGCCACAGATCCGCCTTCTAATATAAATTTCAGCTAATTTATATAAAAAGAAAGTATGTTTCAAATCCATACTTCCATTCCACTCACGGACGATCTTGACCGTTTATCAAATAAAGTAAGAATAGAAAGTCATCCACATTCTGAACCAAATCTTTTATTTTAGAAAAGCATGTGATGGGTTGTACCTGCAATCAATCCAAATCCTTCGCACACATTTGTTTGCGCTTATACCAATCGATATCAGAAATTTTATTTATTTATAGCTGACGAGGGTAACATCGTGGCATTTGACTGATAAGACTAATCCCTTGTGCGCACGTACAACTCATTGAGAGATTTAAATACACGATGTGGGGAGCAAACTTAGACCCTATACCAACAAACCAACACCATAGAAGATTAAGATCTGAAAATTAGTAGCGTAAAAAAAAAATTTCTTTTAAGAAAAAAATGTTAAACTTCAAGATTCTAAAGCCCAAGTGTTAGAAAGGATCTCCTCAGGGTAATATGAGAGCCTCTGAAGTTGAAGGTCTTAAAAATCGAGTGTTAAAATTCCCTGATTAGAGGGACATTTGGACCACCTCTAATTGGCTTCCTCTCCCATTAATTGGAATGCATCCAAACAAGCCCCACACAAGTAAGGGCTGCCCATAAAGAAGCAAAATTAAAGGTAGGGTCGTTAATGGGCATAGATCACCTGAATTTATCTGAGCCCGGCCCAATAATTGTGGATTCCATCCTCCCAACAAGCTGGCCGGGCCCAAACCTAACTTTAAGATTTGGATCTCTAATGGGGCCCTACTCAAGCATCAAGCTCCAGCCCTGTGGCATATATAGGTTTGAGACTTTGAGTCCGGATCCTCTGTCGCACCTATTATACGGAACTATATAACAAATTCGGGGAACTCTATCAAGGGGCCATATAGATATAATCCAAATTTGTCAAGATGAATGTCATCCCCTCTAGTGATCAATATATCCTTAGATTTCAGATTGAAAATCGTACAATTGATCACGCGACGGAAATTGTGATTAACAGTGATGCCACATTAGTGTCTAGTTACATTTCCATCAATTACTTGATTGAGCGGTGAGACCTATTTCGTTTTAGCTGAGACTTGTGGATATATCACTGGAGGAGATGAAACTCATCTTGAATGGTCCGGATTATCTCTATGTGGGCTCCACAATGGAGTTTCAAGAATTTGTTATAGTTGCAACAGAAGATCTAGACTCCATAGATTTTAATATATGCATGTACTTTTGTGTTTGTACGTATCATATATGCTTAAGCATATGTAAATGTGTGTTTACATACATGTTCTCACATGTTTAGAACTTTTTTAAGTGGGTGTTTTTTGGGTAAAGTTTTTTAAGTATTTATTTGAATGGTATAAAGAGAGCTCTTTCATTAAAAATAATTAAGCCTTTCACAGTTTTTTTTATTTTTTATTTTTTTTCGTGAAAGGTAATGAGCCTTTAACCAGACTTGATCAAGTGAAGCCTTAATGTCATATTTATGTAGCTGGTTTTCTAAAAACAAAAAGTAAGGATCATGGAAATTAAATTCTAAGCTACAATAAAATATATGTTTGATGCAGCTGTTTTTCCTTGTGGAAAAACGCAAGAATGGAGCTTTCCTCAATTCTTTTAAAAATAAATTCCTATGAGAGTAGTCGGAAAAAGAAATTCCACAAAAGAGGAAATTTTCTGCGGATTGTACACAATGATGCCCTAAGGGTGGGATTCAACCGCTCAGGCCTCCTATACTTCTTATAGGGTGGTCTTAGATTATAGAGGCAGGCCACACTGATGTAGTTTTAGATCTGGCATTAGAGGACCAGGATTCAGGACTCAATACTTTCTCTAGATCAAACACCTACAAAAATCATTATATATATTGGGCAATACTCACCCATTTTATCTATGATCTAATTGTCACTTACGTATGGGTGTGATCATATGTATTATGTTTCTTTGTTACAGAGAAAAAAAATGTGACAGAAGTAATCCAAGCGTCCCAACATTGAGATGTTGGGGCCTGCCTTTGCATATTAACTGTGTGTGTAAGAGTAGCGGAGTCGCTCAACAGTATTAATAATATTAAGCATCTATTGATGTGTCAATATTGAAGTGAGAAAATGGTGTTAATATGACACTATAACATTTCTCACTTGAAAAAACTAGTACAAGTCTCCTACGGTGATTGCATTTAATTGGTTAAACAATTCAGGATAGGATCAAATCACATCAAGTCATCAACCAACTTTGTTTTTTTTTTTTTTTTGTATTACTATGGACCCCGTATTTATAACCTAAACATTTCAATTTATTAAATGAACTAATAAACTCCAAAACCTTTAAGCTCATCATCTTTAAGAATTATATACCTTTGGATGACTTCTATCACATTTCACATTTTTTTTTCTCAAAATCTTCATTGATTTTGAGTACTTTGTGAAAAAGTATATACAAATCTCAATCCATGATCTAATTTTCTACACTTTTATGGGCTTCTAATTCATGAAACAAGCCCTTTAATATTCTCATATTAATGATAAGCATTAAGACATTAGTTTCATTTCTTAAATCTTTAAGAATCTTGAGAAATTTGTTGAAAAAGGACGAAACTTCCAAACACATTTAAAACTGTTGGTTTTACTCATTTACGACGTAATGATTTTGACAAACATGGTAGAGTCTAATTTTCTATTTCATGCATACAAGGCAAACGAGTTCTACCATGTAATACATTGGTACAAAAAATATATTAACTTTATAAAGAAAATGGGTGTCTTCACTTGTATTTCTTGTTAATTATTTTAGTAGTGCTTAGAATTCAGAGTTGACTGTTATGCTTATTATCTGATTCATCAAGGCTGTGCTGCCCAGAGGTGGGCCAAAGCCCTTATTGGGCATGTACTACTTAGGTCCTTACCCTATTCTTATGGGCATGGCCTGGGCCCAAGGCCTAAAAAAAATAAGAAGGTTTTTTTTTTTTTTTTTCTACATTGCCATTGAGCATTGAGTTTGAGTATCAACCGGCTCCGTTGACCCTCTTTCTTTATTCGGGCTTGGGCCAACAATGCTTGTAACAAACAACTTGCTATGTGCAATCTCCTACGAAAATGACTACTTAAGATTGTATGAATACTCTGATGAGGAACATGTCATTTACCCTTACAATTAAACTATGACTTAATAGCACCCATTTTCATAACATCATGATTTACATGTTATTTTGGTAAGACCTAACTGATACTTGAATAAATATAATCAGGCTAGATTTTGGCCAGACCTATTTATAGTCTCCTACAGGCTAGGATGAACAACAAATTACAATATATAGCTGATTAAGATCACTAAACAGATAATATTCCTAGGAGTCACCAGAGAAACTTCCTGCCTAGGGGGTTTATAAAAACAAATATTTTTCTCCTATGCACATGCTCCTACAGGAGTACCCATTTGCACTTTGCCAAAGGTGGGATCTCCCTGAATTTCACTAGGTCCTACATTATGAACAGAACTGATGTATAGGAGACAAATCGATCGTCCTCATAAATACGGTTATATTACTCAATATGATCTATTTGGAATATTCCATTTCTACTGGTGGATCACTTGACTCGTGACAAAAATTTTCAGTGATTTAAGACCATAGCCTTTATAAAATCTTATAAAGCTACTACTTGACTCAATACTTTCTAGTCCAAGAATTATTTGCAGAGGCTTCCAAAGTGTTGCAGTAAACAGAGTTATCTGTACTTATATTTATTGGTAAACTGCTTTCAGGGGGACAGAGTTCACAAAGGATCTTATTATAGCACAACAGCCCAAACAACATCATGAGTTACATTTGGATTGGGATGCTAACCTATCATGAACAGATAGGGTATGGATACGGCAAGAACACGTAATAAACACGGCAGAGACATGAATTTTACACATAAAAAGTGATACAATACGACACGATACGTTATTCATTTTGAAGTATCAGTGCATCATAGATTTTTCTTCAATCCTTACATACATGTTTTTAGTATGGCTTGTGTACTTCCAAATATCAGGCTTAGGGTTTAGGGCCCACTTCCATACCATAAATGTAAGTTTATAGAATGGAGAGTTACTAATTGGGCCATCTAGTTGACATTCCTGATCTAATAAATAGTCTGGGTTTAGGTTGAGTTAATTAGTTGCTATTCAACCAACCGGAACCCAACTGATTAATTGCACTATCACCACCAACCTAACTTGTTAATTTAAGAATCCAAGTTAAGCTCATTTTAGAAAAATGAGTCAAGATTTGGGTTGAGCCTACAAACAACTCGCAGGGCCGGCCCAAGGGGCAGGCAGGAGAGGCCGCCGCCTTGGGCCCCCAATAATTACAAAAGTTTTAGGGCCCCATATTATTTTATGTATTTGTATATATATGTGTAAATATTTAGTCTAATATGTAAATTGAAAGGCCCAAATTAATAACACATGTGTGTAAATGTTTAGCCCAATAAATAAATTAAAAGGTCCAAATTTAAAGCCCACCATATTTAAAATAACCATTATTTAAAAAGGCCAAACATAAGGCCCACCACCATACCACCATAAGATAAAGATTTTAAAAGTCAAACATGGGCCCACCACCAAAAGATAAGACCACCTAACTTTTCAGCTTTCCTCATTTCTCGTGAGCATCAGAAAAGCTTGATTATACAATTGTTTTCAGTAATACTTTTTTGTTTTTTTTTTTTGTTTTTTTGTTTTAGGTTTATTAGCCTGATTTTTTGGAAGGGAATGTTGGTGTGTGAATTGTAGGCTTTTGGACAGGGTGGGTAGTTTAAGAGAACTACATTGTGCTTGATCATTGGGATTAAATATAGTCTCCCTCGGTATGTAGGCAGTCCTAAAGTTATCTAAATGCAGCACTTTTTTGTAATAAAAAATATCAATTTTTTGTTAGAAAATTATAATGAATTAATTTTTTTTTAAATAATTATATAAGGGCCCTATTTTTTTAGAGGTCGCCTTGGGCCCCTAAACGTCGGGGCCGGCCCTGACAACTCGACCCGAGTCTAACCCAACCTGACCCATTTTCATTAGAAGTAGGTAACCACTTTACCTGATTGTCCTCCTCCTAACACGCACCGGCAGACCTCCTTTCATCTTCAACGTCAACGACACCATATACTCCGGCCTCTCTCTCCTCACCACCACCATCTCAAACTCACGAATCACCGCCGCCGCCACCGCCTTCATCTGCAAATACGCCATCTCCCTCCCCAAACACACCCTCGGTCCGGCATGAAACACCGGAAACCGGAACTGGTCCACCCCCACAAACACCCCTCCTTCATCCAACCACCTCTCCGGCTTAAACTCCCTACAGTCCTTCCCCCATAGCTTCTCCATCCTCCCCATCGCATACGCGCAGTAGTCGGCAAACCACCCGGCCCCGACAACCGTCCCATCCGGTAGAACATCCTCCTTCACCGCCACCCTCGAATCCATCGGCACTGGCGGGTACAGCCGCAGCGACTCCGATATCGCCGCCTGCAAGTAATTCATTTCCTTCAGCTCCTCAAATGTTGGAATTCCGGTCTCTGGCGCCGCCGCCGCCTCCGACATCTCGGTGTAGATCCGCCGCTCGCATCTCGGGTTCTCGGATAGCAGCCAGAAGAACCAGGTCAGTGCGGTGGACGTCGAATCCTTCCCTGCAAGCACGAAGCTTATGACAATGTCTCTGAGAAATCTCGGATCCGGTTTCGGGTCGTGGGCATCCGACCCGAACATGAACCTTGATAGTAGATCGAGATCCCCACGGTCGCGATTTTTGAGCTTGCCGTCGATGATTCTCATTGCATAATCATCGATGATCCTGACCATCCGTTTCAATCTCTTCTCCGATCCGATGTTTAAGAACCGTTGGATCTTCCAGATCAACGGCGTCGGGGCCAAGATTCTGCCAACGCAGATCTCCACCGCATCGTCAAAGGCAGCGATGAAAGGAGGGAGAGTTCGGGTATTCGGATCCGAGTCCGGATCCAAACATCTCGGATCCTCTCCGAATGCTAAATTGCAAATATTGTCGAAAGCAAATCTCTCTAGAATCTCTTGCAGATCGACGGTGGAGGAGGCATCAGCTGCCGCGGCGAGGACGGGGAGGAGGCGGGAGGTGATCTCCGACCGAACGGTGTCGGCGACGAAGGATTTGAGGGATCTGGTGTTGAATTCATAGCTGGCGATCTTTCGCTGGGACGACCAGAGGTCGCCGTCAGCGACGAAGATGCCGGCGCCGAGGAGGTCGGAGAGGGGGACGTGGAAGCGGGGGCCTTTGATGTAGTTGGCGAAGTTGAATTTGAGGAGGTGGGCCACGTTGGCGGGATCTGCGGTTGCGATGCCGCGACGGGTGAGGAGTGGGCCACGGACGAGGATGGTGTTGGAGGGGGAGGTGGAGAGGAGGTCGGTGGCCCAATCATAGAAACGGTGGCGGTTTTGGAGGAAGGCTACAGTGTTTCCGATGATGGGGTAGGTGAGAGGAGATGGAGTGTTGGATTTTGGAGAGGAAGAACGGAGGAGGTAGAAGGAGAGGAGGAAGAGGAGTGAAGTAAAGAGGAGAGGAAGGCAAAAGTAAAGATGAGCTTCTTCCATTTCTTCTTGTCTAATGGGGTGAGTTTTTTTTTCTTGTCAAGATAAGGTGGTGGGTGTGGAGTGAATTGGATGAGATGATGATTGGGCATTGTGAATTTGGTTGGTTATTGGAAGTGGAGTTCAAATGGATGATGTTGACAGATTGGGTCCACCGAAGCAGTCTTGATGATTCGGTAGAGCCCATGTGATGATGCAGGAAACGATTCGATTCATATGACCTCACTCTTATTACTGTAAGCGAGAACCTGAACTACCACACTAGAGTTGTGGGAGGAGTTTACCCAATTTTCCTATGGGTCCAAAAGGCTGGAACCCTCTCATGATAAAAAGAAAAAAAGAAAAAAAAAATATAGAAAGGAGCCCGTGCTGAGTTTGAGATGGAGCTGTAGAACCAGGTTTATGCTCCTCTTGAGCTACGTTATATGTATTTAACCTAATGGGACTATTCTCCCGTGCACGCAAACGCGCACCAAGTAAATTTGTGGGCATAAAAATTATAAAGCAACCCCATGCTGGGCATGAAAACTAGGCCGTACCTGCAAGGGCAAGCCCAGCCGTACTTGAGCTGCAGACACAGATTTATCTATGCCGAGCTAGGCCGTGCCGCCCATGGGTCAAACCACATACCTCTTCGAATTTCCATTTATATAAATTGAAAGTAACTTTATAGACTTTTAGGGCTCTTAACTTGAAATAAAGTTGAAACTATTAAATAAATGCACTAACATTGAGCTAATGTATAAATGAATAATAAATATTTAATTATTTTAACTTATATATTTTATTTATATAAAAAATTAAAAACTTTATATAAATGGGCTGTGCCGTGTCATGGCCAGGCTCCCTAGCCCATCACAGCCCAGGTGGAGAAATCGGGCCGTGTCGTGCTGGCCCTTTGACGAAGTCAAACGCCTAGGCACAGTTTTTTAAGTGCTTGTTGTACCGGGCCAAAGCTGCCCGCGCAGGTTTCATCTCTACCCCAAGCACGGACCAACATTGGGACTGATTAGGGGTGTAACGGTTCGGTTAACCGGTCATTTTGGAAAAATCGTTAACCGAACCTTAACCGCGGTTTTCTATTTTTTAAAACCGTAACCGTATCTACAAAAACCGTGGAAAACCGAACCGCAGTTAACCGTATTAGACGGTTCGGTTACGGTTAATAACCGTGGAAAAATCTAACAGCCTTGATCCAATCAAACTTATGGCATTTCCCATTTTTATGCCTTTATTTTTGTTCATATTTTCAAATCCTCATTCCAGATTATCCGAACTCTATCATGCACTGTGCTTTTTTCATATGATGAATGACCATGGGCTCAGACAATAATAAAAAGAACAAAAAACCAGTCCTAATACAAGTATAAAAGGTATCACATTTTCAAGGAATATTTGGGAAGGGTGGGTGGCTGGAATGATAAATAAAACTCAGACAACTAGAATCGTCGAAAAAGAGTGATCTCTCCATTGAATCCACAATACAACTGCAGTAGGATGATAGAAAGGCAATAACAAGAAAAAAGGAAAAAAAAAATCATAAAGCAGTCACAAAGTCCAAAATCACACAACACAGTTCATACATATCATCATTTGCTTACCATTACCACCTATTGTAAGCCTCTAACCCCAGCAAACCAGAATGACGTCCTAGATGATGAAGACACTAATAAAGACCCCACAAAAGAGAGAATTTCAAAAGAATAAGAAACATCCAGATCGAATAGAACCCAATCAAGTTCCAATTCATTGAGAACCACTCAATTAGTAGAATCTAACTCAATGCTTCTCTTTTCATAATCATATGAAATTACACCCAGATCAAAAGTTGTTAACACAAACAAAATCAACATCCACAACAATATAAGCTAGACTCACAAAAGCACAACTGATGCTCTCATCAAGACCCACTTCAACTTTTTGAAGGATGAGTTACGCGGATAACTTGAGTTACAAATGAGCTCAAGTTTGTTCTTTGCAACAGTCAATTAAAGGTAAACTGAATTAAAGATAGCTAGAGTTGCAACCATGTAACTGTAATCCAGTTTTAAAGATCTTCGCCAGTACTGCCAAAAAAAAAAAAAAGACAAACCCAAAGATTCAGTAGCCAACGGGAAGAAAAGGGGAAACTCAAAACCCACATCGAATTCGCAAAATCAACACCTCCAAAAAACAAGTTACAATTGCAACATCAGAAGAACAAAAAACAAGGAAAATATCATTGAAATGAACAAAGAGGCCGAGCATCATCGAAAATCAGAGCAACTCTAAGCTAGTGCATAATAGAATTAGACGAACTCAATGCAACAAAGACGAATCAAATCACAAGAACAGTACACAGCTAAAGAATTCTCAGAAGACACTACTCTTGCCAAAGCAACTTCAACTCTCAACCCTACACTGAAATATAACACAATCGAACTCAAAAAGTTACAAAAAAAAAAAAAAAATGAAACTAAGATCTCCTTTAAATTTCGAAATCCATCATATCAAACAAAAGAAAGCTGAAATTCAAAAAAGAACAAACAAAATCGCTGACATTTCACCATCATAACTGCAATCGGGAATCTCCAAATGCAGCATACCTGGATCAGTGAGAATACAACGAAATCTCTGAGAATATACCACATTCAAACCCTATAGTAGAACTAGAGCTACTTCAGAGTCCATGAACCAGCAATTACAAGAATCAAATAAAAATTCTTAGCAAAATCCAACTCCTACATTCCAAATCCAGAATGAAGATTCGCTATCGCATTCGATTCCAAGTCATGGCACCTCAAATCACAAGCCTGGATCTGGCGAATGAGGCGAGAGAGAGAGAGAGAGGGAGGCGGCGTCTTCTTCTTCTTCGTTCGTGGCTTCATGCGGCTGGGAATCGAGAGAGAGAGAGAGAGAGAGAGAGAGAGAGAGAGAGAGAGGGAGTCGAGAGAAAGAGGCGAGAAGAAAGGGCCTGAGAGTTGAGAGCTAGGGTTTGTTTTGTTTGTATAAGTTAAGAGGTTTTTCATTCAGCCCCTTATTTTTTTCTTTATTTGTATAAAGGTATGGTTAACCGTGTACGAATCGGTTAACCGTATACGGTTATTCGATCCGTATTTTACAGTTCGGTTCGGCTAACCGCCGTGAGTTACTATGGAAAACCATAATCGAACCGAACTGTGCGGTTTTTGGATTTTATTAACCGTAACCAAATCATGAAACACGGTTATTAACCGCGGTTCGGTTCAGTTCGGTTAGATGGTTTTTTGGTTTTTTTTTACACCCCTAGGACTGATAATGTTACTGCATGTATAATGTATTTTATATATAAAAGGAAGTGTTTAGGAATGGTGAGATAGATTAAAAATGGGTTATTATGTGGGAGAAGAGATGGAACTAATAAGTGAGGTAAGGAAAGAAAAGGTCAGCCAAAACCATTAAATAAATTACATAGTCGAGTTAGAATTAGATCCGTGCATCATTCATACAAAAGTCAAGTTTAGAGCAATCCAGGCCCAGCAAATTTAGTAATATTGTCTGGTCGGTATGGACCCACTTGGAAGCAAAAAGTGCCAACAATAGAATCCTAAATCGATGCATTGGGTTCAGTTTTTCGTGCCGTGCAGGACCGTTTATTAGATAAGGCTTCCTCACGGCTTACGCCAACAATTTGTCCTGTGCCCTCCACTCCAGTCTGACTTGGATCTTCTTGTAAAATTATAACTAGCACAAAAATTTGAAGAGATAGGATTCTATCTATCATTAGAAATAGAGAAGATGAGAGTCATTAATAGGGCGAAGTATATAAGTAGAAAGTGGAGGGAGAGTTTCTTAGCAGTTATAAAAATTGAAAATAACTTTCGGTCAAAATTAAAAAGCTCGGTCAAAATTAGATTCAAGACCTTCCAGCTTAATATATTATAATTGGAGGGCTTATTTTGAAGATTTTTTTTTTATGAAAACATTATGTTTCTAGAGGAATTTACCTGAAAAAGGACCTTAGATGGTCACTAGACGAAAAAGGGGACACTAGTTTAGATGCTACGAAATCGGTATTCCCGCCAAAAAATATATTTTTTTTTGCTTATTTTCTACAAGCGACGACGTCGTCACAGATTAACACAGTAATTTTCGCATTACCTTCTGTGAAGCAACGACGTCGTCAGATATTAAAGCACACTTTCTTCCACTAGCTTCTGTGAAGCAACGACGTCGTCAGATATTAAAGCAATCTTTCTTTCACTAGCTTCTGTGAAGCAACGGCGTTGTCAGATATTAAAGCAATCTTTCTTCCACTAGCTTCCGTGAAGCAACGACGTCGTCAGATATTAAAGCACACTTTCTTCCACTAGCTTCTGTGAAGCAACGACGTCGTCAGATATTAGAGCACACTTCCTTTCAAATTTTATCTTCTGTGTTGCAACGACGTCGTCACTGACCATTGTAATCGAAAAAAATGATGTGTGTATTGATTTTATGTGCGAGCGCAATACAAGACATGGACACACAAGCTTCGTTTCTTGCCATAAAAAAGCACATAACTTGGCATTCAAATATTCATATTAATCAATCCTCATCAATATAAAATGTTGATCTTTCAAAATCATCAATCTACATAAAAAGTCACAATCATCAATAGCCTTACAGAATAAGTTGGTTGGTACGAAATAAACCCCAACTCTTTCTCCATTACAAAATATTAAACATCACTCCACAGCTGAAGCATCTCGAATTGTATCATCTCCACTAGTATCTGTTTGGCCTTCTAGGGTACCAAGTTGTTTGTTGTGAAACAGAAACACACAGAAGTAAATCTCACAGAATAGAAAATGTTTCCCTTCTAAATCTATACTACACATGTTGACTGCACAATAGTGGATCGATCAGATCCACTTTTTCTAGGCTGGCCACCTTCTTTCACCTCTTTTGTATTGGTGTCCCTCTTCAGATTCATATTTAGCTTATCCTCCCTTTCCGTAGCTTCTCGAGTTTTCCTCTCAGAATCCAAAGCTCCCTTATGTGCTTCATCCACTCTTCTTGAGGCCACGAGTCTTGCCTGTATCAAAATAATAGCAATATTATACCATTTACCAGAACTAGCTCATTGAATTCCAACAAAAAATGAAGGGAAACAGAAGATTCATTTGCAAATAGGTTATGATTTTAAAACACCAGATCACCAATTCACCTAATGAACACGAAAATAGCAAAGAATAACATCAAGCACTGCTTGTCAATAACATCAGGCACTTGCAAGCAAACTGTAATTAGGAAAAATGTTAATAGGTTTGAGAGAGAGATATCTTTGATGCCCATTCCCACATGACAGAACTGAAGAAAACAGAGGGAGAGACTTATCCATTTTCAGTCCTGCAAGTTCAGTCCTCATTCTAATAATGCAGAATTTGAGTCAGGTCAAATAAGACCATGTTGGACGGGTTCTATCTAACTTTTCAAAATACAGCGGTATCATTTTAATCTTCAACACCACAAAAAACAAACACAATCTAAGGAAAAAAAAAAAAAAAACCAACAACAACATGGTCTAATATAACTACAACAATATCTCTCAATCCATAACCATATCACTCAATCCATAACTATATCAAATTTCCTTCAATCATCTATTCAATCAAATCAAATCCAGCTGAAACCTAAATCTCCAAGACAAACTGAATTTCTCATTTCTCCAAACAAATAAATCATCAATTGAAATAAGAAATCTAAGAACAAGAGGAGCAACAGATGCTTGAAGATCAAAAAGGTGAAAGGAATCTATCTACTCAGTTCATCTCTGTTGGATATCTAAAAATCAAACCACTAGATCTTCGACCGTGGCGATGTACGGAGTTGGTAAGTTCCATAAAATAGAAACTGAATCATGCGGAGAGGAGAACGGATAGGAAGCATCCCGCCAAACAAACAAGTCTACGGGATGGATGGATGAAGCCGGAAGTTTCAACGAAGAAGAACAAGGAAGGAGGGAGGAGCGTGCACGACACAGAGTCCGGCCACCTCTGGTCGTGTCGGAGCAGGTGCGCTCGCATCCCATCACAGAAGGTCGGGTCGCCATCCCTAGTAGCAGTTGCAGCAAAGAAAATTGGAGACGAAAGATAGAGTTTCGAAATCGGGAGACTTAGGGGATTTCATTCTGTCCATGTTGCACATAAACATGGGTTTTCCGTGATAGCACAGATACACGCTATGGATTGCTATCAGATGGTTTTTACCAAACGTGCTGAAAGAGATGGGTTTGGGGGGGGGGGGTTTCGTCGGAGATGATGGTGGCCGGCGGTGATGGTGCCGGTGGTGGTCGCGGACTGCGACAGGGAGCTCCGGGAGCATGGTTGGGTGAGGGAGAGATAAGTGAGAAAAATGAGAGATGGTAGAAGAGAGGAGCTCAGTCATGGTGATGGCAGCGGCGTTGTCCGATGGCGGCGAGGGAGCGAGGAGAGGGAGTGGAGAATGAGAGAGAGAGTGATGAGCGGAAGAGAATGAGAGGGATGAGGGCTGCTGTGTTGTGGAGAGGGGTAAAGGGGAGTGGTCTAAAAGAGGGAATGGGGTAAAACGATGGGAGGAAGATGGGAAAATAGGGAAAATAATGTTTCAGAAGCGACGACGTCGTCACTTAATGTTTCGATCATTAATAAAAAAAACGGAAGTGGTCCCAAAGGATCACTTCCGTGCCATATTTACTAGTAGCCCATTTTTTGTTTAGTGACCATCTTGGGTCCTTTTTTAGATAAAATCCTCATGTTTCTACTTATACAATACCAGATAATTAAGAAATTTTAGAAATTATCAACACAGTGTTTTATACATTATATAAAAAAAATTAGTGAAAATATCGCGATCTTGTTTGCCATATAATATGCCTTTTCCACCAGGGACTTGTATGGCCTTGGGTGGATGAAGTATGAACTCAACCCAAAGTGGAATTGATGTTACTGACCATGTTTCTTTCCTGTGTCTGGTAAGAGTTTGTTTGTGTTTATTTGTTATAAACACAAGGGTTGAAGATACAGGATGCACAAGTTAAAGGGATGAGAGATGTTAGTTAGATCACTATGGGTTGAGTTGTCAAAATTTCTGAACTTGCACCCCTTTTAATGTTGAAGCACAACTTTTTGTTAAAAAAAAAAAACTCTTATTTTATATTTAAAAATAAAGTCATTACCCCCTTGTTTCATTCCGGACTAAATCTTACCATGGCTAATAGATTGTGTTAAATAATCCATCCAGATCCAAGATGAGACACAAAACTCAAAATCACTCTCACTATTTTTTATCTTTCCAAGAATAATAAGGAATGAAACACATGATTTGATTTGATTTTTTTTTTCATTTTATCTTAATCTCAAATTTTGTATATGATCAATCTGATAGTAGATGCAACTTCAATTGAAGCAAAAAATCTTCTTTATCATTGAACAAAGTTGGACAATGATTCAGAGCATTTAGGATTTGAGAGGTAGGCCATGTTGATGGATTTATACATCATTTTAAAGATCATCCTCGCTCTTCCGAGCAAAATCTGCACTCCAACTCTCACAAATATAATTCTTGAAATCGGTTAGATATTTTCAAAGTTAGAGATTTCGCGGAGAAAAATTAAATTATCCTTAAATAGTTAAATAAACAAATAAATAATATGCAATTTTCACACGAGTTTTTCATTTTTTGCAGTATTTTGATAATCTTGCAACATTGTTAAAGAATTACTACTCTAAACAAATTGTGAGGAAGGGTTGTGATCCAGAAGTTTTCTGTTTCCATCATCTTAGATTGGGGTGGTTTGATTTGGGTTCGGTTACATCAGGATAAGCACTTGGGCCACATGTAGTCTCAACAAAAACTTGACCCATTCATTATTTCAATTGAAAATGCAAATCTATGAAATAAAAAAATCCCTTGTGCTAAGGAGGTATGTGCAATCTGCAAAAATGAGGTTAAAACTATTGAATGGGGTTTATCGCACTGTAATTACGTTAGAGCAATTTGGTTTACATCGCATTTTGGACTGTTGTCCTATAATAATATCCTGGAAAATGGTCTTCTGGATTGGTGGAATGAGATATCTGATCCAAATTATCCATCCTCCTGTCTTAATAATCATTCATCCAAATCTTTGATTCTAGCTTCATGGTGATTTATTTGGAAGGGCTAGAAATGACTTTATTTTTCAGAATATTATCTATCAGTAACCCCAAGAAGATTTTTTCTTGGGCCAAGCACATTCTTAATCTCTCAAAACCCATTATTGATATATCTAAATGGGCCAGTGTTGGAGAAGCTTCAGCATGGCCCAATCTTGCCCGTTAACAGTTTTAACACCTATCTATCATCAAGAGAAAATTTGCTCCAATCAAAGTTATGCCCATGTAATTAAAATAAGAAAATCCAGATTCATGAGAACTGCTCAGGAAAGCTACTGAGGAGATGGTTTTTATTTTATGTTTTAAATTTCAAAATAAGTCCTTTAATCTAATTATAAAGAAAAAAGGATCCAAGTCAGTCACATAAAGGAGATTCTGCTTTCTGAAGATTGCAACATACCACTTTCTCAGTGGTGGCTTTGGAAATTTTAAGGCCACTCGAATGATTTCTTGCATACTTGCAATCTGAGCTTCAACCTAAACATTTCTCTTTTCACTATTTCAGTCCATGTATTTCCTGGTCACCCCTTCCCCCCTGCTCTTTAACTTGCAGCACTTCCAGAAGAAGAAAACAGTTGATTTTATTGATGTATCACAACAAAAAGTAATGTTAGAAGGCGTCCAACGGAGGCACCTGCTAAAAGGTGTGAAAGCATGGAGATTGCCAGGAGGAGAGGGAGAGGGAGACCCAAGAGAAGTTGGAAAGAAACTATTAAACATGACCTTGCCTACATGGATCTAACGGAGGACATGGCCCTAAACAGATTTGATTGGCGTCGTCAAATCCATATAGCCGACCCCACCTAGTGGGAAAAGGCTTGGTTTGGTTTATCACAACAAAAAGTAATGAACAGGTGCCAAAGCTACTCATCCAAACTAATTCCAAAAGGTAGAGTTTCAGCATATATGTATTCATCGTTCAGCAAATGAGGTGGCAGATTTGTTAGCAAAGAAAGGGTTGCACAACGTGGACCATAGTGGATCTTCTTGTTGTAGTAATTTGGTTTTATTGTAATATTTGCAGGCCTTGTTTGGTTGTCATGTGTTGAGATTATAATGCTCTTATACTTCTGTTTTTATCTTTCTTGTCTTTGTTGTTTCTTGTATCCTTTCTTCATTAAAATAATACCAGTTACAGTCACAGATTAAAAAACAAAAAAAAAAAAACTAATTGCAACATCACTCTTTCTAAAACCATCAAACTTTTAATTCTATTTTCCTAAATGTTTAGTAGAGGAAAACAAACCACAAAACAAATTTAACTAGGGAATCGAGATCCAATTCTCTTGGCTAATATCAAGTTGGAGCAAATTTTAAGTTAACAGAACCTTGATCGCTTTTGGATGGCAAGTTCTTGGATATTTTGGATTTCTGATGGTGCATGATCTGATTCAAAGTGAACATTAAACCAGGTGTTGGAGTTTTATCAAATCATCACATTTGACGGTAAAGAATCATTCCATCATCAATAAGACAATTGTATCAAGCAAATATCATGTCCTACATGCATACTCAGCTTGTCACATTTGATTACATTAAAACAAACCTTAGGATGTGAAGCCTAGAATTACAACAAATATGTAATACAATGGAGACTCTAAATTTTAAATAAATATCAGAAAAAGAAGAACAACAGCTAAGGCATTTGATCTGACCTTGGTTTGCTGAGGCCTTTATCACAGCTTCATTTAATGACTCATAGATTAGCTTGGCTCTTACTGTAGTCTATTCGTAGGCAAAGCTAGAAAGGGTTTAAAGGTCAAAAGCACGGAAATCAGTACTATCACGTTTAATGCAAAGAAAACCATGTGATCACCTGCAATTTAACAAAATAAATACAATCAAGATTTCATCGGGAAGAAAAACAATCTAATCTACCATTTAATGTGAAGAAAACCATGTGATCACCTGCAATTAATCAAAATAATCACAACCAAGTTTTTGGTGGGAAGAAAAAACAATCTAATGGTAGAAAAACTCAACCAGGAAAACATTGCTCTAAACTATAGATTGCATTTTGATTAATACATAGAGAAGGCAGATTCCATTCTGCTTTTAACAATATTATCTAGACTTCTATCTTAATTCTTAACAGGAAGCACAAAGGCTTTCCTTCCACTATAACATTATGGTCATCCAATATTTGGAAAACAAAATATCTGATTGGAAGAGACTGAATTCACAGTTTCATCGCAATAACAGGTTCAACTAAACTACTCAATTAAAGATATACAATACTGTTGTTAAATCTGTGAAATAATGGTTATAAAAAAATCAGAGAGAAGGTTATAAAAAAGAAATAAGCGTTTTTGAGAATTTCCATATAATACATGTTTGTATCAGGGATGTGCTTGTCTTTTTTCCACATATTCTCTGAATGGGCCATGTATCCGTGTTGGGCACATTCTGACATGAAAACATGTCAGATTCTTCACAAATTCTTGTGGTACTAGTTTGAATATTATTTTTTGATTGATAAAATATTACTACTCCATTTCTCCTTTTGAAATCTAGGTATGAGCATGATATTGATATGCCTACTACTTATTTGTTTAGAGTATATAACTTAATGTATTGTCATTTTTCATTTCTTTAAAATTAGAATTCAATTAAATGTTATTTTGTATCTACAAATCCTATGTTTTGAGACTTTGAATTGGACACATCATACCAAGAACAAATTATGAAGCACACCCATACCTGTACAAGTTAGGAGCTTAAGTGTACTTCTTTAAGTTTCAAGTCAAAAGCAAAATTGAAGAATTCCATTATAAATTTAGGTTTTTATTTTCTTCGGTAAGTACTCACACACCCACCCATACTCGCCCAAGTCTCACCATCAGCACTATAGCCAGGGATTGATCCTTGTTTGTTTCTGTGGAATGGAGCAAGGTCCAGAAAGAGGGACTTGGGACCTAACTCAATTAGAGCTGAGTCCGATTCAAGATACCTGACTCGGCCAAGTTGCATGGGACTCAGCCAAATCTGGTCAAGTCCCATTTATGGGTTTAGAAATGTTTAATTTGGGCTCAAATTTGAGGAGCTAGGGTGTTGGTCTTATCAAAGGATCAAAATATTTAATTTTAGGCACTACATGTTACGAATTCATTGTGATAAACTTAAATGTGACTAGAATAGCATCATTTAATATAGGTAGGTGCTGGTGAAGAGAATTGATAGATCATAAGTGGCCCATGTACAAAATCAATAGATGAAAATGCTAATAAGGGGGATCCATTAGAACCTAAAAAGGCACTGCAAAATGCAAATGGAGCAACCACAAAGAAGGCGATCATTCACTAGCTTAGCTGTAGAGTGTAGACCCGACTCTGTCAATGGCCAAGTCTGAGTCGACTCGGCCTTGGCCTATTTTTTAATCCATGGAGGGGAGGTGCCTTACCACTGAGCTACCAGTGGATTGATATTATAAATTTAGGCTATAGGCTTCCAAAGATAGTTTCTTCTTTTTCAGAGATATCTATTTTCATTGCAATTCTTATAAAACTACCCATTCTTTTATTCGCTGATATTCTTTAATGATCCATCATTCAGTATAATTATATGAAATTTCTGTTTTTTCTATGTAGACCGATATTACACGTTTTAAGAAAAAACTTCATTTTTCAAAAAATCTCCATGTGGGATGTACGTCCAAACTTGGATTTAGGTCAATACTTACTGGCTCATGTTCTCTGTTATTGCTACTGCCCCTTTATGAATTCATATCTGTAGACCATCAAGCATTCAATTTAACTATACACGGATGAGTTAGTCTATTCTTAGCTCATATCTAATGCCTTGGCACATAGGGTCAAACCGCAAGATATTTTGAGTTGTCTAATTCCAGAAGGAACTATCTGATTCCAATATTTTTTGCACAGTAAATATGGTCCTTACATTTGTAAATGTGGTGACAAAAATCTGGTCGAGTAATAAAATTGATTGGGTAAAGGCACATGCTAGATGGGGAGCAGCTCAAACATCTAACCTATCTTGAAAAATCCTAAACCTTTGGCCAACAGCCTCCAAGTTCGATATATATCGGTAAGATCTCCCAATCTGGGTAATGTATCAGTCTATCAGGCACTACTTACTGTAGTGATGTACCAGGTGAATGAACCACAAAGGCCCTACATTTACAGAAATAGGGCTAGTGTTTAATGTGGAAAAGTCAGGTCTAGGAAAATATAATTCCTTAATTTCAAAATCATCAGCATCATACAATATGAACCTTTCCCTGACATAATGTCATGCATTCACCACAATGCACTCGCCCACGCACTAACTGGAAAGAAGTTGAGTTCACTCTGGTAAACACAAGGGCAGTATCAACATTTACAGAGTTTTAATCCTTTAGCTGTTTAAGTTAAAGAACAAGTGCTAAAAGCAATATATGTTGCATTGGTCGCACGGACAGCCAATAAAAAAAGACTCAAATGTGTAGGACTCATTAAGAAGCAATTGACAGAGGCCTATCAGCTCCTCCTTACTTTTTCCTCATAATCCTAATCTATCCTCCTAAGCGACCCTACCTTTTTTGAGGGTAAAAGGGGCTAAAACCTATCTACTCATGCCCCTCTGGAGGACTTTGATGTCCCTCAGTAGCTGAGCTCAGCTAACAGCCTGAGACAACTCCTTGCTACTTGAGTATAACCGTTCTTACATTTGTTACTAATTCATACCTGGGAGGAAGGCAGCTATCTGACGTTTTTGTGCCCAAGCAAACCTGCAGACAAGTAAATTCTATGAATAATATATTCTAACCCAAAAATAGTAGCCTAAGATTAGAACTCATAAATTAGGAAGCAGGCACAACTTAGTACTCCTAACACTCTTATGAGCAAGTGCATGATTGTGGTATACTGTATATTCTTCTTTAATTATATCATTGCATGAACAAATTCGATGAAATAAGCAACTTCCATTGTATACTCACAGAGCACCTCCTCCTGCAGGACCAAATGTTTTGAAAACAGATTGTCCAGTCAGAGCAATGCCATTTGCAGCTCCTCTTAAGTGCTGGGGCTGTATATGAAAATCCAGATGAATAAATGTTTTGTTTTCTTTTTTGGGGGTGATAGATACAAACTATGTTTAAGTTCACATATAAGAAATGGAAATGAAGATAAAACAAATGCAGGAATTACCACAGCATTGTTTTGCAAAATGAATGTTCCAGTGATGGAAGTCACCTGTGTGAACATAAAAAGAATCAGTTAGAGAAATGTTGGGCATGATTTAGAATCTTGTATCATCATCATCGTCGTGGCACATGTATGTCTTACCCCATATGTAAAATCTCATATGAGATATCCCATCAATCTAGGATCAGCTAAAAGAGTTATGTAAAATCTTGAACCAAAGGACAATTGTTCATAGCACATGTATGTCTTACCCAAGCCATTCACCAGGTGTGGCTCGCCACGAAAGGAAAAAAAAACAGAGAAAAATAAAAAACTACATGTAATAAAATTCTAACATATTGGATATGTTAGGACGGGTACAATGACCCAGCAACATGGAAGAATTTCATGAGCTACTCTCTTATAATGTTGTAAATATATTTTCATTTAAAAGTAAACAAACATATTGAGAAGATATGATTGTAGCTTGTTGATTTCTAAGAGTAAAAATGCATTCAACCAACTCCATATTGATGGGATATGGCTAAGGTGTTGATGATGATTTTCAAATAAATAAGCAAAATTACTATGCACGCAATTCAGCCAAATGCTAATGTAATATCCTGAGTTACATGGGCCTAGGATTAGTCTGGCCCAGGTAGTATCTTAGTTATAGTTTGGCCCAAGTTATAATGGAAGTAGAAGTAATACTTTTAGTAACTTAGTAAGTATCCCACGTGACTGGGTTTGGAAAGGAGTAGAGTTGCATGACAACTCTAAATAGGAAGTTGAGAGGATTAAGAATTCCATCTTCCCTTTATATATGGAGAACCAACGACCACCACCATTATATTCTATTCATCTTCCTTGGAGAAAGTCTGAGAGAAAAGTATTGTGGATTGCAATTTAGGGAAAGGAGAGGAAGGCTGCTGATGTCAAATTTGCATTCAAAGGCGACGATCGTTTATCAAAGGTGAGTGGATCTTCCTAATTAATTAGTTGATTAAGTTAGATGATTGATATTGTGATGTGATTTAAATATTCTGTGTTGAGAAGATCTGATGATCCATAAATCATATGTTAATGGATATAGTACATGTAGAAAGGGGATGCAGATTCATGAAACAGGCTAGAAATCAGATGAAACAGAGACTGTCGAGAGGAGTATTCTTGACATTGGAGGGTTGTGGGACCCCATGGCCCACTGTATGATGAATCTGGTCCAGGGATATTGTAAAGGAGTCATGGACGACCTTGAGTATAGTGGACTTATGCTGAATGGATTTCATATGGCCACCAAAACTCTCTGCAATAATCTGATGCGTGAATCAGGGAAAAAGGAGTAATCTGTAGATGATAGTAGTGGGACCCACTACATGGTCTGATCTGGAATCAAGACCACACATCCTACAGGGGACCCATGGTCGACCTTAGTGATGGTGGACATCTTGCACAATGGGCCCCATCCATGATTTATCTTTTAGCCATCAAAATTTCAGGCGTGAATGCACAGTCTTGGTCGACATGAGTAGTGGGACCACTGGGCCCACCTGATCATTGATCAACACCTCACATCTTGAAGTGGGCCCAGGGGGGACCTGCCTAGTGAAGGTCCCATGTGGAGTGGATCCCATCTGCCCCACCATCCATCAGCCACAAAATCTCAGGTGTGAGACCTATTATACGTGTCTGCTGAAGGTATTCTGATGCTGTGGACTCCTGAAAAACCAACCGATGATGCATCAGATTTAGAAATATGAAAGCTAGTAGTGGTCGACCAAGGATATCAAGTATGATCATGGATTAGATCTAGTGGGACCCACTGGATTTTATGATCATCTGATTTAATTAAGAGTTTTATGTATGTTATGATGGATTTTATGTACTGATTAGCTATGTTAAGTATATTCATGTTATTTGTGTGTTATGCTATGAAGGTGGGCCATTCCTATATCATTCCTTAAACCATTATGATCAGGAGTGGGGTACTAATCTAAATAGGGATTTGTATGGGACTGGTCCCACACTACTGAATGTTAATATTATGAGTTATATTGTCATATATGTGATGAGTTCTGGTGTACTTAGAATTATTGGTACACGTGAAGAGATGATTGGTATACAAATTTATTATGTTAGGCATGGTGTTTAGACCATGTGGGCCATGGAGGCCGTTGTCCTTAGTGGACGTGAGAGGCCATTATGATGGCTGGTCCTTAGTGGACGTGTCTGATGAGACAGGGTCATTGTGACCGGTATACATGTATACGATAATGCCTTTGAGGCGTGGTAATGTGCATGGGCACGGATTTGTATGTGAAAGAATTTGATTATTGATTTAGACTTGCTGAATTATGTGATGTTATATTATATGTGATTTGTGTAATTAGGAATATTCATTCACCAGTAGTACTGATATTGTGTTACCCCTTCAAGTAATCATGCTGCGGGTGGGACAGAGCAGAACGATGTTCAGCACGTAGATTTCGGCATGCGTGGCTGACAAAAGAGAACGAGAAAAGATAATTTAGTGGATAAGGGGATTAGCCTTGCTTAGGAAATTTATTTAATGTTTTAGTACATTATTGATGCAGATAGAACATATTAAATTATGAATATTTATAACTCATTGATTAATTGAAATTATTATTTAATTTAAATGCCAAATGCTTATGAGAATTATTTGATGAATATATGGTAAATATTGCCAAGTTATCACGATCCAGATATCTGACAGGGCCCCAGAATTTGGGTCGTGACAGCTAATAATTGTACCAAGTCTCTGAGAATAAAAAGGTACAAAGAAAAAAAAAAGCATACAAGAGCTTCCTCCCCATCTACACCTTAGAAGAGCTTTGATACATACCAAAAACTATCATGATCTCTCAATTAAACCAAACCAAACCAAACCAAACCAAGCCTTTTCCCACTAGGTGGGGTCAGCTATATGGATTTGACGACGCCAATCAAATCTGTTTAGGGCCATGTCCTCCGTTAGATCCATGTAGGCAAGATCATGTTTAATAGTTTCTTTCCAACTTCTCTTGGGTCTCCCTCTCCCTCTCCTACTCTTGGCAAACTCCATGCTTTCACACCTTTTAACAGGTGCCTCTGTTGGACGCCTTCTAACATGGCCGAACCATCTCAGTCGATTTTCTCTCATTTTATCTCCAATCGGTGCTATTCCTACTATGCCCCTAATCTCTTCATTCCTAATCCTATCTCTCCTTGTGATCCCGCACATCCATCTTAGCATTCTCATCTCCGCAACTTCCATCTTCTTGACATGATTATGCTTTACTGCCCAACACTCTGATCCATATAACAACGCTGGCCGTACCGCCACCTTATAATACTTTCCTTTAACCTTGAGGGGGACTTTCCGATCACACAAGACCCCCGAAGCACTCCTCCATTTGGTCCACCCGGCTTGAATCCTGTAACTTACATCAGTATCAATCCCTCAATCCTGTTGCACCATAGATCCAAGGTACCTAAAGTTTTCTTTCTCTACTATCTTTTGTGTGCCCAAACTTACTTCTATGTTACCAGGTGTCCTACTTTGACTAAACTTGCATTCCATATATTCCGTTTTGAATCGACTTAGCCTAAACCCTTTTGTCTCTAATGTTTTCCGCCACAATTCAAGTTTAGCATTCACTCTTTCTCTCGTCTCATCCACTAAAACAATGTCATCTGCAAATAGCATACACCACGGCACCTCATCCTGGATATGTCTTGTAATCTCATCCATAACTAGGGCAAACAAGTACGGGCTTAACGCCGAGCCTTGGTGTAGACCAATCGTGATAGGAAACTCCTTAGTTTCGCCGCCAGTCGTCCTTATAGATGTCACGACTCTATCATACATATCCTTTATCGCCTCAATATAAGCGACACAAACTCTTTTCTTTTCCAGAACTTTCCAAAGAATCTCCCTAGGAACCCGGTCATAGGCCTTCTCCAAGTCAATGAACACGATATGTAAATCTTTCTTACCTTCTCTATACTGTTCCATTAACCTCCTCAGGAGAAAGATAGCCTCCATGGTTGATCTCCCAGGCATGAAACCAAATTGATTCTCTGAAATATTTGTTGTTCTTCTTAGTCTTCTCTCAATAACTCTCTCCCATAATTTCATCGTATGGCTCATCAATTTAATCCCGCGGTAGTTCGCACAGTTCTGAATATCTCCTTTGTTCTTGTATATGGGTATAAGAATACTTTTCCTCCATGCATTAGGCATCTTCTTGCTCTTTAGCACTACATTAAAAAGCTTTGTCAACCAACTAATACCATCCTCCCCCAAGCACCTCCAGACCTCAATAGGGATACCATCTGGCCCAACCGCTTTCCCATTCTTCATTCTTTTCAATACTTCTTTAACTTCTTCCCTACTGATTCTCCTATAGAACATATGATTCGCTTCTTCTCTAGAAATGGTAAGCTGCCCCAATTGTATGTCACTACTACTGCTTTCGTTAAATAACTTGTAGAAGTAGCTCTTCCAACGCTCATTTATCTCCTCTTCCTTTACTAATACATTTTCATCCTCATCCTTAATGCATTTAACTTGGTTTAAGTCCTTGGTCCGCCGATCTCTAGTTTTAGCAAGCTTGAATATCTCTCTTTCGCCTTCCTTAGTGTCAAGTGTCAAGTCGCCTATCATGATCTCTCAATTAAACAAAATAAATTTCATATCCTTAAAAAAAGATAGGAAGAAAGGAAAAACTGAAAATATATCAAATTTAATTTTAATTTAAAAACTAATGGTAGTGTTAAAAAAACTTATTGTAATATTGGTCTTGCAATGCAATAATAAAAAAATAACATGGAAGATTTACATGCAACTGAGTTTAGGGCAACCAAGTTCCAAATCCATTTGTTGCATTCTATTTGTACCTGATCACACAAAGAACATGACTTACCTCTCTAAACATGTGAAAAGATCTGTTCGGCTAGCGCTCAAATGAGGTTATGTATTTAAATAACCTATGCGTACGAAAACCACCACTACTCCTGCCATTGAAACGGTTTCTCAATTTCAATAGGAGGCGAGGCGCAGAAAATTTGCAGAGTGGGACTGGATTTGTAGAAATAAATCTTTACAAAATTTTAAAAGCGGGCCCAATAGATGTGAGAAGAATCCTCTTGAAAAAAATCAGATTTTGCAATGACTGATAGAATTCTCGTGCGAGAGTTTTATGAAAGATGGAGCCTTTAAGAGAAATTGTAGGAGAGAAGACTACACAGAGATTATTAGATTAGATAATTTGAGACAATTTATGGAGGCTTTTTAAAATTTTCTTAGAATATAGAGACATTTTAGGAAAAGAAGATCAAAAGAAATTCATATTAGGATTAGTTCATTCTTAGATAGGCCCACTTAAAATGACGTGGCACTCTTTAAATACTCCATGAAGCACACATGGCATTCAAAGAGGACCTTGGAATGCTGACGTTTAGCCCTCTCGTGAAAAGGATTGCTATTTTAATATATATAATTCTCTTTGATAGGAGAATCCTTCTGACAGAGTTGCTAGCCAGTAATCCCAAAACCAATTGGTGATAGGAAACTACACAAACAACTACTTAACACCCCCCTCTCGGGCAGGACACCGACTGGATCTAAAGCACATGCCCACACGATACTGTAACGTGACATGGGGCCTTGTTGCCCTGCGCACTTGCGCCCGCACAAACACACAACACGGAATGGGACATATTTGCCCTATGTTGTTTCGAACTCGAGACCTCTTGCTCTGATACCATGGCAGAGTTGCTAGCCAGTTATCCCAAAACCAATTGGTGATGGGAAAGTACACAAACAACTACTTGACACCTTAATTATTTAATTAGCTAAGGCCGTAGTTGTCTCTTATTGTCATTTTGGGAGCAGAGAAAATTCCTTATTTGCAAGAAATGGGGGCAAAAAACTTACAAAAAGTCATTGCATCTAAGGAAGAATATGAAAAAAAAAAATCATGTTCCAGCCCTAAAAGAGGAAGAACCAAACAAAGACTACATTTAGGGGGTGCTTGTGCAACGCTAGTTTCAATGGAAAAGGGCAGGCAACAAGGTGCCGGAAGCTCGATGTGTCTGGTGCAACAATGAAACGGCTGGAAATTCCTTCCTTTTTGGCTTGATTTCTATACGAGAGAGGATCCGGATGTCCTTACTGGGGTGGTAGGAAAGTTGGATCCGCGGAAGAGGAAACGCCCGGTTTCCTCTGCCCCAGACGTTACCAAACGCACCCTTAAAGTCAAATGGAAAATTTCATGAAAATTATAACAGGATATTGACTAAATCACGATTTTGCTCAGTACCAAAGAGATATTCAAATCAAATTTCAACTTACACTGAGAACATTCTTCATCAAGGATGCACAGTTTAAAACCAATGTCAATGTGACTCCCGATAGCATAGCAATAAAGGGGTAACTTGAAAGCAGCGGAATAGTCAAGATCTGCAAATTGGAAACATAATTGTAACAAAGGATACCAATTTCATTTCTAAAATGAAAATACATAATTTGAGAACGCCCATCACACCAGTGGAAAGTAATGGGACCGAATCTTAAATCTTTCGGCTATCTCATCAAATGCATGGATCTCTAATTGTATAAAAATGAGGAGTCTATGGACCACTAGTCCATGAATCCCTTTAAGCATTCCTCAAAATGAAACGAAAATAAACCATGACCAGATGGTACGAGTTTAGTGAAGAAACATACCGCTGCAAGGCGAGATAACATGATGACCCCAATAGTTCTCTCAGCCACTGGATATAGGAACAGTTGAAATAATAGAAGACCACAGCCTGATAGGTTCTACAAATAGTTAGCAACTTAAGAACCAAAAAGGCGTATTCATAACTGACTCTTTTCAAAATTGCACGCTTCATTTTTCTTCAAAAGTTTCCTTTTATGGATCCACTTTTCCTCTCAATTAGGATTTATTCATTGTATTTATGTATTAATATTAATATTTCCTAAGGAGGCTTATGCAAATACATAAAATTCTTTTAGCAACCCAGATATTAAATTGATTAGTTGTGCAAGGGACGCAGCTTTCACTTCCTTTTCTCCATCTTTTCTTGTTTTGTCCTTTGATTTATTATTATTATTATTGAATAGTAGTTATCGTTAATAGTACAAGGGAGATATATTGAGAAGCCAAAACCCAAGAAACAGGAAACTAAACAGGAAAAGTCTTGTTTTGACCTTAAATACTCTCTTTTTTTTCCTCATTAATGGTAACTTTTTCTAAGAATTTGGTAATAGAGCATCCAATACTTGGCGAGCCTTGGCGCAACGGTAGAGTTGCTCCTTTGGTGACCTCGAGGTCACGGGTTCGAGGCGTGGAAACAGCCTCTTTGCAAAAATACAAGGGTAAGGCTGCGTACACATGCGCCCACCCTCCCCCTACCCCCGCTTAGCCGGGGAGCACTTTGTGCACCGGGTGAGCCCTTTTTTAGCTGTCCATTTGCTAATGGTATTATTGGTCATGGATCTTTAGATCATGTGAACAATATGAACTTTGATCTGATTTTATCTTCTTTCAGAAGCGGTTTTCCATAAAATATAGACGATTCCTCTACCAAGGTTGATGTAAATAATACCATTAGCAATTCCTTAGTCTTTTATTCATCATGTAACCCACTAAATTTCAGAACTGTAGTGCACTATTCTACCCTGCTCGCTGCTTGCGATGAAAGTGCTGGATTTTATTTGCCAACCCAATGAATGGTGTCACTGCTGCCTTTCAGTCTTCCAGCCTTCCTGTGGTTATAGTAGAGATATTTGAGATTCAGAGAAACAATCATTTTGTACAATATTGCAGAAGCAACCAAAACTATATAATTCAGTTATTCTAGAGTCTGCTGAGTGTGGCACACTGTCCTGCTGCTACTCCAAACTTCTTTGATGCAGGATGGATGCCTCAACCTTGAAATGGCAACTGATACCCCAATCCACTAGAATTTCATCTGCAGGGATGGGATACCTTAACCATCAGATAGTGATTGATCCACTTGTATACCAATTGTAGGAACGGCTATAAGGTCCTACAACTGATAACTTTTAGTCTCACGGATACCAAAATAAGGTAGAAAGGATGTAAAAGAAAACTTAATCTAATTTACACCATCCATAAATCTGATCTTAACTATCTATTTTAAAAATAAAAATAATAGCAAACATATCCTAATTCAATGCCCCCTTTCAGCATATATGTGTGTGTATGCGTGTCTATTGGACATAAATTGTTCAATACAAATTAGAACCACAAATACTTGATGCAGGAGCAGATCATCCAGATTTGGTGGATCCTGTGATTGATTGGGTCCTCAATTATTTGGGTCACTTTTTCGGTCCTCTTAACACATCTCAATCAGGGACCAATAATCATGAAGGCCCAAATCAAATATGGAAGTTTAAATGAAAAACTAAAAATAATAAATTTAATGTGGAACCAAAGAAAACCCAATTGAGCCCAAACAGAGCCCATAATGGACATGTAGAGTCGAGACTCCTCTACTTGGCTCTACACGCTCAAAAGATGGGACCCCTAGCCCAATGAACCCCTGTGCAAGCGATCCAAAATTGAAAATTTTCCAATTTTGAGTCCAAAAGAGGGAAAGCTTTCGTAGTCAAGGAGCAACAAAATTAAGGGATACAAGGAACAAATTAAAGGAAAGAGGTTTCAAAGAGGCAAAAGAGAGGAAAACACTCCAAAGTGGACGTCCATGAGGGGATTTGAATCTAGCAACTTTCAAAGTTTAGCTTACTTTATTTTAGCTATTGTTGGGTTTTCTAATGATTTATTTAATATTTCCTTTTATTACCTAGATTACATGGATGACTAGAATTAAATCTAGTGCCTAGGGTTTTAAGTGGTGTCAACAATTATATAAATAATAGGATGGGATGTCCAAAACTATGCTTGGGTTATTTCACTTCTTTTCAATAAAAGTGATGCATGGTTTCCACCGTATTCTCTTCCCCATTAACTTGAGAGTGTCTCCCAAAGATTGAAGACAAATCAAGTAGGAATTAGCTATTTGGGGTTAGCTATTTTCTACTTTTCTCCTTGTGTTTGGATATTTAATTGTAGATCTAATTGAGCTTGATTTATTTTGGAGTTTTTCCAATTCAATCAAGTTAGATCTGTTTGGGCTCATCAGATAGTTCGATTTTGCTAATCATGACTATGTCAAGTGCTCGTTAAATAAATAATTTGAGGTTCCATTTAAAAGCCACTGATTTTGATGATTCAACTCAACAATAATTTTAGATATACTATCTAATTAGAGCATTGTAACCTCACCAATCTACCAGCCTTCAATTTTTTGTTTAACTCTTCCTCGACCTATGGTAGCGTTTGCAGAAACTATTCAAGAAAGATATTCACACCTTCTCCTTTCTATTCTTAGCTTACTGTGTGATGGTTGAAATGTTATTGTCTGATGATTGAATAAGGTATTGTGCATCTTTCAGTGACTTTGGATCTACTTCTTTAATCTAAGTAGAAGAAGACAACATTTATAGCACTATTCGTATAAACACTGGGGTATAACTATACCTGAGATCGCAAGTACCTCACCAACATCCTGAGATGAAAAGCTCAATCCCCCATACTTCCTATCACTGACAGCCCATAGTGAGAATATCTGCAAAAGATGATTTGATTGGTAAAAATGAAAAGGCATAACATTAGCAACATAAATGAACAAAATCATATCATGACAAATTCATAAAATAAAAGAATGAGAAATAAATTACAGGAAAAACTATATTTAAAAAAAAATATTACAGGAAAAACTAACAAAGAAACAGATTACAGAAAAAACTAACAAACTTATATAATAAAGTTTAAAATAAAAAAATAAAAAACAAATATCAGCAGCTGCTAGAGAATATGTAGCTGATGGTGTAAATGAATTGAGCTTTGCCAAGCTTGAGCTTGCTTTAACACTATTCAAGCCGATCTCTCAAGCTTGGCTTGATAAGGCATAACAACCTTATCTCAAACCTGACAAAGTATATGAAAGACAAAGAAAATTGAATATAAAAGTAGTATTGTAGTGAACTGAGTTGATTGTTGATCCCTTCGGAGGTCTCCTCATTAAATAATCCTGTGATGACTATCTTTACAAAGTTTATAGCAAGAGAATCCCCTTTAGTTGGGGCGGTTGCAATCATAATCAATGTTTTTTTAGGCAACTAAATATTCTACGGATGCTATCATTAGTGTCAAAGGTTGGGTGATAGAATTATAACAATTAAACTAGTGTTAGAGGAAGAAGTAATGCATATCATTAGTGCCTATGTGTTAATGATTCTGGATCCATTGGGCCATAAAGCCCAACTCATTGGCTTGACTCATTGGCTTAGTCAAACTGTAATATATTGTACAGATATTTCATTCTATCTTAGGACATAGATGACTAGACAATAACAAAATTGTAGCACTAAATTGTAGCCTTAAACAAGGTTTGTACATTATATATATGAAGATCAGTCGATCCTTGGGACATTATCCCATTACAGAATACATTGTCTACAATACTTGTTCTTGTCAGTGTTCGTTCGTGACATGGTATCAAAGCCCCTGCTCTAGTGTTCTTCAAGATCCAAGTTTCTGTGGATCCTCCTGGTCATCTTCCAAGATCTGGAAGCCATTCAGAGATTTTTATCCAGCCTGATTATCTTTGATCATCACAGATCATCTCAGATCAGGCGTGGCCCACCTATGATCATCATCACCATCTTGGCGGAATCTACCCTTCATGGTCGCCAGAATATTCCCTTGTTTATGAAGATTTTTTCCATAATTTTTTATCACCAGAGGTAGGTCATCTGCTCGATTCTAGTGTTTGTCAATTTTATCCAACAGTTTCAATCTCAGCCGTCTAGATTCTCGGATCTTGATCTTTTTTGAGGGGTTCTTCTTCCATCAGTTGTGGATTTTAAATCTCCTATCATCCATCTCCTCTTTAGGTCTCAAATCCATAAAAAATCCGACTGAGTATTGTGCTGGCTGTCGGCTACCTAACGCACAACACTCCTCCTTTGTCCGGGCTTGGGACCGGCTATGTCAAGGATACCCCAACATAGGCGGAGAGATAGGATGGATGTGCGGGATCACAAGGAGAGATAGGATTAGGAATGAGGAGATTAGGGGCATAGTAGGAATAGTACCGATTGGAGATAAAATGAGAGAAAATCGACTGAGATGGTTCGGCCATGTTAGAAGGCGTCCAACAGAGGCACCTGTTAAAAGGTGTGAAAGCATGGAGTTTGCCAAGAGCAGGAGAGGGAGAGGGAGACCCAAGAGAAGTTGGAAAGAAACTATTAAACATGATCTTGCCTACATGGATCTAACGGAGGACATAGCCCTAAACAGATTTGATTGGCGTCATCAAATCCATATAGCCGACCCCACCTAGTGGGAAAAGACTTGGTTTGGTTTGGTTTGGTTTATCCATCTCCTCTGATCTGTCCAAAGATCATCTGGTGGAGCCCATGTAATGCTCCTCTACCCTGACGGCCTCGATTTTTTTCATCTTTTGGTGCACTTCTTCTCCCCTGACGACATTAGCTTCTGATTGTGTGTTTTTTTATGGTTTGCTGCTGATTGTTCTGCTACTATTTACTGCTCTACTGGTGTTTACTGCTGTGTATTGCTATTTGTTTTGGGCATCTTCAATCAGTTTTTTTCTGTGATTTCCATATTGATCAGAAGCTTGTGATTGGTCTGCTGCTTCATCTGACTGTTTGTTTCAAATGGAGAAATCTGAAATCCATTTAATCAAGTTTAATGGTACCAATCATCCATCTTGGGCTTTTCAATTTGAACTTTACCTAGAAGGTAAAGAATTATGAGGCCATATCTCTGGGACTGATCCCAAACCAACAGAGGATGAGAAGAAAATTGTGTCCTGAAACACAAAAGATGCTAAAATCAAAACTTGGATTCTTGGGTCCATGGAACCTCAGTTTTTCATGAATTTGAAACCATACAAAACTGCCAAGGATATGTGGAACTATCTGAAGAAAATATATCATCAGGGGAATTCTGCACGCCATTATCATTTGGAATTTGAAATTGCAAACTATATGCAAGGCACTTCCTCAATTCAAGAATATTATTCTGGTTTCCAGAATTTATGGGCCGAATTAGATGAAATCTAATATGCAAATGTCTCTGCATAGGCTCTTCCAGAATTGCTAAATATACTCGCAACTAGTCATCGGGATCAATTTCCCATGAAATTAAGGTCTCAATATGAATCGGTCAGATCTAATCTCATGAGTAGGGTACCTTCTCCATCCCTAGATGAATGTCTAAATGAATTGCTGCGAGAGGAACAGAGACAATTGACCCAATCTGGTGTGCTACAACAAACTACTCATGGTGCCATTGATGTTGCCTATAATGTACCCACTCAATCATCGAACTCTCCAGTTCATGCTACTTATGCTTCCAAGGGAAAGCAACCAAGCAAGGATGTCAGTAAAGTGCAGTGCTACAAGTGTCATAATTTCGGCCATTATGCAAATCAGTGCAAGCAGCGGATCTGCAATTATTGCAAAGCATCTGGACATTCGATCAATGAATGCCGCAAGCGTCCTCAGAACAGAAATCCAAAAGTTTACCAGGCTGTCACTGCTACTTTTGGTGCTATTGATTCTTCTTCCATTTCTTCTTCTGCCCCTGCTTCGGCTGCTCCAGTCACTCCTGATATGATCCAACAAATGATCTTTCAGGCCTTTTCCACTCTTGGTATATCTGGTAAAAATCGCTCTCTCTCACATTGGTATTTTGACTCTGGTGCCTCCAATCATATGACGTCATCATCCCAGAACTTTTCCAAAATTAAACCATATGATGGAAAAATTCAGGTCCATGCTGCTAATGGTACAAACATACCAATTACTTCTGTTGGTGATATTTCTCATTCTTTACCCTTACATGATGTTTTTTGTTCGCCAAATCTTTCTACCAATTTAATCTCTGTAGGTCAATTGGTTGATGGTAACTACAATATTTCTTTTTCCTCCTCTGGTTGTGTGGTGCAGGATCAGGAGACGGGGAAGGTAATAGCGAAGGGGCCTAAGTGTGGGCGTTTGTTTCCTCTTCACATACCAACACCGAATCCAAATATGTCTTTGTTTACTTCAACAGTTGTTTCTAAGAATAATGTGCAGTTATGGCACAATAGATTAGGACATCCAAATTCCAAAGTATTGTTATCCTTGTTAAATTCTAGTCATATCAATAAAATGAAGTTTTTATCTTCAGATGTTGCTCTTGATTGCACCACTTGTAAGCTAGGGAAAAGTAAAATTTTGCCTTTTCCATTACATGTTTCTTCTGCTACTAAATGTTTTGATTTAGTACATAGTGATGTTTGGGGTGTTGCACCAATTGTTTCTCATTCACAGTATAAGTATTTTGTGACTTTCATTGATGATTATAGTCGTTTTAAATGGGTTTATTTTCTACATGCCAAATCTGAAGTCTTTGATGTGTTTAAAAAATTCTTGAATTCTGTTCAAAATCAATTTTCAACATGTATTAAGATTTTTCGTACAGACTCAGGGGGGAAATATATGTCCACAAAATTTCAAGAATTTTTACAAGACAAAGGGATTGTATCCCAACGGACTTGTCCCTACACCCCCCAACAAAATGGTGTTGCAGAACGGAAAAATCGTCATCTTCTAGATATGGTCAGGTGTTTGTTATTAGAATCCTCAGTTCCACCTAGATTTTGGCCAGAAGCATTAACCACTGCGACTCATATCATCAACCGTCTTCCTTCTCCAAAACTTCAAAACACCTCTCCCCATTTCCGTCTTTTCCAAACTGAACCACAATACACATATTTACACACTTTTGGTTGTGTTTGTTTTGTTCATCTTCCAACCCATGAATGTTCCAAGTTATCTGCACAATCTGCAAAATGTGCTTTTCTTGGTTATGCTTCTTATCAAAAATGTTTTATTTGTTATGACACCACCTCCAAGCGTATTCGGATTTCTAGGAATGTTGTTTTCTTTGAACATCAATATTTTTTCAGTCTTATCCTGATTCATCTCCAGGAATCACATTTTCTAAAGTACCATCCTTTGATGATGAATGTCTTCCTTCACCTCTGCGATTTCATCCGGACAAGGTGTATGTTCGTCGACGAGGAACAAATGCCACTCCTTTGCCTCTTCTACAAGAACCAGCCCTGGATCCTTCTCCAGCACCAGATCCACCTCCACTAGCTCTTCATCATTCTTCTTGTATCTCTCGGCCTCCGGATCGATACGGTTTTTCTCATTCTTCATATTTAGCTACCTTATCCTCTGTTTCAATTCCTAATTCTTATTCCCAAGCAGCAAAGCAAGAATGTTGGAGAAAGGCTATGGAAGAAGAACTACATGCTATCGAGCAGAACCAAACATGGGTGGTTGTTCCATGTCCAGTCTCGGTTAAACCTATCGGGAGTAAATGGGTTTACTCTATCAAATTGAAGGCAGATGGTACTTTGGATAGATGCAAGGCAAGGCTTGTGGCACTAGGCAACAGACAGGAATATGGCATCGACTACGAAGAAACATTTGCGCCTGTAGCAAAGATGACCACAGTTCGCACCATTCTTGCCATAGCTGCATCCAAATCCTGACCTCTTTTTCAATTTGATGTGAAAAACGCCTTTCTTCACGGTGATCTAAAGAGGACGTCTACATGCGACTGCCTCAAGGTTTTCCCAAACCATTAGAAGGACAAGTTGCTCATTTGAAACGGTCTTTGTATGGGCTAAAACAAGCACCAAGAGCATGGTTTGACAAATTCAAGGATGCGTTACTGAAGCTGCAATTTCAACAGAGTCCTTATGATCCATCATTATTTTTGCATCAGACATCAACAGGAATTACCATTCTTCTCGTTTATGTTGATGATATCATAATCACCGGCACAGATACAGCCATGATTCATGATCTCCAAGTTTCTCTTCATCAATCTTTTCAAATGAAGGATCTGGGACCTCTGACATATTTTTTGGGTTTGGAAGTACATCAATCTGAGAAAGGGATGATTCTGCATCAACATAAGTATACTATGGATTTAATTGAATCAGCAGGCTTGTCAAAATCCACACCTGTGGATACTCCTCTGGAACTAAATCTTAAACTCCATAGTGATAGTGGTGATCCCCTTTCTGATCCGACATATTTTCGACAACTTGTCGGCAGTCTTATATATTTGACTACTACTCGGCCTGACATTAGTTATGCAGTAAACTTGATGAGTCAGTATATGACCAAGCCTCATCATCTCCATTTAGCAGCTGTTCGACGCATTATCCGTTATCTCCTTGGCACTTCCCACAGAGGTTTGTTTTTTCCTGTTGGCTCTCCAGTGACATTGACTGCCTACTTTGATGCTGATTGGGCAGGTTGCCCTGATACTCGTCGGTCCACAACGGGGTGGTGCATGTACTTAGGTGATGCCCTTATTTCATGGAAAGTGAAAAAGCAAGACAAAGTTTCCAAATCTTCAACTGAGGCAGAATACTGAGCTATGTCTGCCGCATGCTCAGAAATTCTATGGCTTCGTGGCCTTCTTAAGGAACTTGGATTCTCGCAAAAATCTCCCACCCCCCTCCATGCGGATAACACCAGTGCCATTCGGATTACAGAAAATCCAGTGTTTCATGAAAGAACTAAACATATTGAGGTTGCTTGCCATTTTATCCGGGATGAATATCTACGCAATATTATTTCTCTTCCGTTCATCTCCTCCAGCCTCCAAATTGCTGATATTTTCACAAAAGCACTTCCTCGACCACGACATAAGTTCTTGACCGACAAATTGATGCTTGTTGACTCATTGGCATCAATTTGAGGGGGGGGTGTTAATGATTCTGGATCCATTGGGCCATAAAGCCCAACTCATTGGCTTGACTCATTGGCTTAGTCAAACTGTAATATATTGTACAGATATTTCATTCTATCTTAAGACATAGATGACTAGACAATAACAAAATCGTAGCACTAAATTGTAGCCTTAAACAAGGTTTGTACATTATATATATGAAGATCAGTCGATCCTTGGGACATTATCCCATTACAGAATACATTGTCTACAATACTTATTCTTGTCAGTGCTCGTTCGTGACACTATGCACCGCAAGTAGGATTAAATGAAAGTGTTAAGAGATAATTTTGGAAGGATATGGATGGTTTAATATGAGAAATTCCAACTGGAGAAAAGATTCCTAGGAGGGGACTTAAATGGGGATGTAGAAAAGGATGATAGAGGGTATGACAGAGTAGATGGAGGACAAGGATATAAAGAAAGGAATGAGTTAGGAGACACTATCTTGGATTTTTGCATTAGCATTTGACTTTGTAATAGCAAACGCCTGCTTAAAAAAGAGAGAGAGAGAAGCATTTAATCACCTATAAGAGTGGAACTTACAAGAGTCAAAAAGACTTTTTTCGAGCTAGAAAACATGTCCGATTAACTTGTAAAGACTATAAGGTTACTCCAGGAGAGAGTTTGACCACACAACATGGGATAATAGTTTTAGATATTTGCATTAAAAGTAAAATGAGTGAGGTAGTAAATAAAATGTTCCCTAAAACAACGCGGAGGGTATTTGAAAGAAGAAAGAACAACAATATTTAAGGATAAAGCGACAGAGGAGGGAAATGAAATTTGGAGGGAGAAACTACGGTGATGTGGAATGAAATAGCTGACTGTATCAAGATGGCTGCAAAAGAGGTTTTTGGAGAGTCAAAAGGGAAAAGACACTATGACAAAGAAACATGGTGGTGGAGTGTAGAGGATCAAGAAGTTGTTTGAGAGGGAAAAAAAAACATTGTTACAAAGTTTAGCAAAGAAGTAGGAATGTAGAAAATTATAAAATGTAAAAGAAGGCAAAGGAAAAGGTTAAGTAGTAAGTGATGTAAAGTTCAAAGCATATGATAACCTATATAATAAGTTAGTAACAAGAGAAGGAGAGAATGATATTTTAAGCTTGCAAAAATAAGAGAGAAAAAATAGGGACTTCAATCATGTCAAATGTATAAAAAGCGACGACCAAAAGGTTTTAGTGAAGGATAACGATATTAAAGAAAGGTACTAACTTTTAAATGAAGATTCTATAAGAGGCATAAGAACAAGAGAGGATATTTCGTTAGCAAGACATACCTTTTACCGCAGAATTAAGGTAGTCGAAGTGAAAAAAGCATTGACACAAAGACAAGAAAGGCTACACAGCCAGATGATATTCTGATAAAGGCTTGGAAATGCTTAGGAGAAATTAGGTGGATTTGGATAACTAGGCTCTTCAATAAGATATTAATGAAAAAAAAATGTTGGATGAATGACGAAGTGTTGTAGTACCTATCATAGTTTTCAAAATCGGAATCGTATCGTAAATCATTCATACCCATGAATTAAATCGACTCACAAATCGTATCGTGAATCATCGTCATCATTTAATCTGGAGATGCTTCTATGAGAGCATCTCTCACCTTACTATGAGAGATAGGGTGGGGGCCCCTCATATTTAAGTTGTTGGCATTGGATAAGGATGTGAGGGCCCCCACCCTATCTCTTATAATAAAGTGAGAGACGCTCTTATAGGAGCATCTCCCATATATATATATCTATATATATAAATGAAAAAAATGATGTTTAGCTGTAAATAGTTAAATAAGTTTAAAGTATCAATATATATATTTTATTATATTTAAATCAAAAAATCAAAATAAAATCAAAATCATCAATCTTACACGACAGGATCTCTCTTTATGTTAAGAAAGTATTCGTGAAGAAAAAAAAAACAAAATAGATTAAAAAAAAGAAGAAGATATAGTCAAGCATCATATGGACAATCGAACGCTTTAATTAAATGCATGTTCTTGATTCAACTTTAAAACCTCATCAAAGCCGCAAAAAATTCTTATGAGGTTTTGTTAACTATTAAAAAACCTTATAAAAATAAAAGCGATAAAAGAAAGAAATAATAAAGAAATAAAAAAGGTAAAAGATTATTAATATTAACTTATTGGTTGTAGTTATTCTCGGTTAGCCGAATCACTTGAAGCGTAAGATTCGATGAAACGAGTATCGAATCGTAGGATTCACACCAAAATCATAAGATTCATCTATAATTCATTGTATAGATATGAATCGTTTTCCTTAAGATTCAGGATACGAATCATAAGATTCTGATAACTATGGTACCTATATACAATAACAACTGAGATATACAAAATTATACCAATTATTACAGGATTAAACTATGAGTCACACTATGAAACTATGGGAGAGAGTAATCGAGCAAAGACTTAGACAAAGCGCCAAGATATCTAAAACTCAATTTGGTTTCAAGCCATGGAGGTCAACTATGGAAGCTATCTTCTCATTTAAACAATTAATGGAACAATACCAAGCGAAGAGGAAAAATGTGCATATGGTCTTCATCGATCTAAAGAAAGCTTACAACAGGGGTACCTAGAGTTTTGATTTGGTGAATTTTTGATAAAAAGAAGTATCCCAAAAGATTATGTTGACATCATTAAAGACATTTATTAGGGAGCAGAAATGAGTGTGAGAACTACCTGTGGAGGGACAAATGAGTTTCTAGTGACCATAGATTTACATCAAGGCTCAGCCTTAAGCCTTTACCTTTTTACTCTAATTATGGATGAGTTAACTTCTAATATTAAAAAGGAGGCACCTTAATGTACATGTTTGTAGATGAAATAATATTTGTGGATGAATCGATAGATGGCATCAATGCAGAACTAGGGAGATGGCAGGAAGCTTTAAAAACAAGGGCTTTAAAATAAGTCATACAAAAAAAATATATATAAATTGTAACTTCAGTAGGGGTATGCTTTGAAAAAAAAAAACTATAAGAATTGAAGCCCAAGAGATACAGCAAAGAGATTTAATTCAATATCTTGGCGCGATAATTAATACGAATGGAGAGATTGAGGAAAATGTTGAACAAAGGATAAGAGTGGGATCTTGAAGCGGAGACTTGCTTCGTGAATGCTTTGTGATTGATGCATACTAGCAAGATTGAAGGGAAAATTTTATAGGAGCAAAAATTAGACCATCTATGACCTATGGAGCAAAATGTTGGCCAGTCAAAAAGTAGCATATGCACAAAATGAGCGCAACAAAGATGAAAACGTTGAGATAGATGTATGGTAAAACCATGAAAGATAGAATAAAAAATGAGCGCATCCGGGAGCATTTAGAGGTGGCATCCATAGGTGATAAATTAAGAGACTCGTTTTATATGGTTTAAATATGTCCAACACAGTCCAACTACAATGCCATTGAGGAAACTATGCAAGTTGATAGCCCGCTAAGGAAAGCAGTAGACCGAAGAGAACATTGTAAGATGTCATGTACCAACCCAAAAGCTTAAGCTGATAGGTCGAAGGCCCAAATAGGGATATGAAGCCCTATACAACTCAGGACTTCGGCGATGTGGGATGTGGGACTTCCCAACACTCCCCGTCACATGCAGGCCCAACAAATTTCATGGACGGGCCTACCACGTGGGCTAAAAAAGAACAACAAGGGCCATGTGGACTACACAAGAACGACGGGATCAAACCCCGCTCTGATACCATGTAAGATGCCAGTACCAAACCAAAAGCTTAAGCTGATAGGTGAAAGGCCCAAACAGGTATATGAAGCCCTGTACAACTCAGGACTTGGGCGATGTGGGATGTGGGACTTCCCAACAACCATGGATAGAAGTAGTAAGATTAAATCTTAACAAGTGCAACCTATTCACAGATTGGCCCAGGATAGACCAAATGGAGAAACATAATTTATGTAGGCAATCCCAACATAGTTGGGACAAGGCTTTGATGATTATGGTGAATGCTCAAATTGAACAATTTAAAGTATATATAAATTCACCCTAAACCGAAGAAAAATATTTCCATATAGAACAAGCTTAGTAAAGAGAAAGAATATACCTCTGTGTAGGCCATATCCTGAAGACAAAAAACACAATATAAAATGATAGAAGACATCAATGGCCAGTTCTTGAAGAGGCTTGTCCTAGAAGCTTCAATTCCTTCCTTGTTGTCTTTTAAATCAGAGCCACAAGAAGAAGATTCCAAAACTTCATATGAATTGCTAATTTCTTTTTCATTCTCACGATGGATGTGTAATGTTTCCTACAACAAAAATGCTCAACTTATAAGGTAGCAAATAACAGTCAATAAAAATATTAAAGGTTGGAAATGGCATTTTAACAGTAAACGATCAGCTGTAGGTGTGCCAATGAGACAAATACATGATACAAGCCCTGGTAACCACAAATTTCACAAAGACTAATACCATACGCCCAAATGTATCTGATCATATCTCCTTTTAAAAACACCAAATACACTATACCACACCCAATGTACATGTATTATATTACAGGTTGAGATGGCAGAAATTTTAAAAAAATGACGGAAAAAAAAAAACTACTGAGAATACTATGGCAAGAAAATAATAAATCTTCGATAGTTACCAAAAAAAGTACAGGATGAACTATTAAACTTACCGGAAGCCAAATACAAAGAACTGATACAACCATTGCAAAGATTGATATACAAAGACAGGGTAAGAAGTACGGAAACCTACAAGAGAATATTTGAGCTCAATGGTAAAAGACTTCAAGTAATAATGGGAGAAAAACACCAAAGTAATTTAAGAAGATATGTTAATAGCATTGAATACCTCCCAAACAAAGAGTCCCTTGAAAATACATTTGGAAACTTCTCTGCAGGCTTAAGACATAATATGCATCCACAGAAACTAAATAAGACAAAATTGAAATATATATATTATATAAATATAAATTATATAAATATAAAAGAAGCATGAAAATTCTTTTAAAACAGCACAAAATATAGTTGAATATAACCAGTACCTGTGCCAAGAAGCCTCCAAGAGCTGGACCAATAATTAACCCAATACCCCATGATGTACTAATCTGAAATAAAATACATTGTTTTCATTATTTTGAATGATGCGGCATAAATAGGAAATCTATGATAAGCATATTAGGAAAGGCTGCTTACAAGAGACATTGACAGAGATTGGTATTCTTGTCGGCAAACTTCTGATGCATATGCCTGGAAAACATTCAAATACAGAAATTTAGAAAATGTAAAATCTAGAGAAAATAAGAAAACTGAATCAGTTAGAAGCAATTTGATTAGTCATCAAATAGAGATGCCAGAATATCTACACTAGATCATAGGATATGTCCCACTTGGATGTTACTCGCACTGACAGGCAAGAAGGATGCTTTTCCATACTAATCAACATCAGCAACAGATGCTGATATGGGATGGAAAAAGAAGACTCTGTCTGTTACTTTTGCATTCTATCATGTAATTAATGTTACAGATGGTATCCATTCTGTTAAACTATTGGAACCATTTGCAGTTTCTGAGCATCCACCTGGTTCCTTAATTGTTGTTGAATATTCATGTAGATATAGAATGCAAACCTTCATTGGGCCAAGTAAGCCATTGAAACACCCAAGGAGAAATCTCATAGAAATTGCCATCCAAAAGTTTGTGCTGAGGCCAAAAAGAGTGTTGAATAAAACCCTGAGATAAAACGGAAGCGGCAGAAAATGTAAATGAGTAAACATTGTTGGCAATCAACAAGATAGATTCTGCATTGCACAAGTTCAGGCCGCATTTTGGTAAATGTTTAGATTTCATAGTATTGAATGTTAAGCCCAGAGCTAACTGAACATGTCAATTAGTGCCGTTATCATAATAGACATCTTATCCCATTTATCTGGGGAACATGTTGATATTTCAATATTAGGTGTTGACATCAAAGTCATATCTGTGCCTTAATATTTGGATAGCTACCATGCCTTGGCAAACAAAATATTCAATAGTACTAACACTGAAGTAGTGCCCAGAATTATAACAGGTTTTCGTCCATATCGGTCCGCTACCATGCCCCAAAAAATAGCAGTCAAAGTTCTTCCAAACATAAATGAAGATCCTGCAAGAGAACAGAAAACCAAAGACAAATTTTGTAGCATATTCTACGGATTGCAAGCAAGAAACTAACAATTTATATGTACCACATCAAAGTTGCTAACCTACATAACCCGCATAGAAGCCGATATCTTGGTCTCTTTTGGCAATATGAAAGTCTCTTATCTGTAGAATGGAATTGTATTGATTCAGATTCAACAAGAACTTTTCTAAGTTGATATAATCAAGATTTTCGTTTAGGTGGGGCAGACAGTGGTCAATTGAAAAAAATGATACCCTTGGCAAGGACCAAGGAAACCTAAAATATCACTCGCTTCCCTAAGAACAAGAATACAGGATGGAGAGAATAATTGTGAAAATCAGCCAATAGATGTAACAATTAAGGCAAACATGATACAACAACAACCTAAGCAAATCATAAACCCATAGGCACATGGTCAAGAAGAAATTCAATTCACACTAGATCAAATTTTTAATTTCTTTAAATCAAATAGTTTATGCCCAAAACCTACAAATCAAAATCTCTTCCATCAATATAAGATTCAATAGACACAAATTACAAGGACAATAGGAGTTATATCGCGGATCAACAAAAGGAGATGTCAAACAAGTATTTGAAATCGTAATGAAAGTGGAAGAAGAAACATGCAAAAGTCCCGATTATCTTTCTCTATGGATTAGTAAAAAATAAAGATATAATTTATTTCCAATACCAAATCATCCAAAAGGGAAAAGTAAAAAGGAAAAGTGGGGAAAGAAATCCAATAACCCTTACAGGCAACAGAGCTGGATCGAATCGAGAGAGACTTTCTAAGATTTGGATAGTTTGTGAATAATCGAACCATGGGTATTGTGGGAAGACGGTAGGAGAGAAAAGGGTAAAAAAACAGAGCATTTTTTTAAAAACAGAGAGGAGGAGACAAAGTCTTAGACATAAGACATGTGGGGCAATTTTTTGGACATATGTGGGATATGGCCTAGGGTCCCATCTGACTCTCTTGGACTTCAAGATGTGACCTGGGGCGGCCGCCCCATATGATCACAACTTGGATCTGTCCCTGCACTCAAATGATATCATAAGAATGTATTGAATTAATAAAGCATGTATTGTTCACAACTGATTCAACAGTTTACATTATTAAAATACATAGTGTTTGTTTCAGTTCGTTTCTTGATCCCTTATTAGCAGTTGCATTTTCTAAAAACAATGATTAGGGGTTTTCTAAAGGTTATTCGATGCTTTCTCGTCGCATTGGTGATTTTTGGTCATAGAAAGAGAGGAACCAAGTTACAGACACACACAGCGATATAGTTTATAAGAGCATGTCTGCACAGAGGAACCAAATTACAGACACAAACACAGCGATATAGTTTATAAGGACATGTCTGCGCACTTCAGACTTGTTGGAAGTCTACTTGTCCCCTTTTAGGAGTGGTTTTGCTCATTGTTTTCCTTTCATTTTTTAGAAAAACAATTATTAGATTTTCCTGTAGATTACTTGATGGCTCTTTTGTGACATTGGTGATTGCAGTCGTCATGGAAAGAGAGGAACTAAGCTAGAGAGAGAGAGAGAGAGCTAAGTTTACTTCAGACTTGTCGGAAATCTCTTGGACCGTTTTACAAGAGGTTTCTTCAATCTTTTCATCTAATTATCCAAAAATAACGATTAGGTTTTTCTATAGGTTAATTGACAGCTCTCTTGTGGCATTGGTAGTCATGGAAAGAGTGGAACTAAGCTTGGGAGAGAGAGAGAGAGAGAGAGAGAGAGAGAGAGAGAGAGAGAGAGAGAGAGAGAGAGAGAGAGAGAGAGAGAGAGAGAGAGAGAGAGAGAGAGAGAGAGAGAGAGAGAGAGAGAGAGAGAGCTAAGTTTACAACGGCATGTTTCACACTTCAGAGAAGTTCGAAATCTCTTGGTCCCCTTTTAGTAGTGCTTTTGTTCAGTCTTTTCCTCTGATTTTCTGAAAAACAATTATTACATTTTTCGATAGGTTACTTGATGGTTCTCTTGTGGCATTGGCAGTGATGGAAAGAGAGGAACTAAGTTATATATATATATATGTATGTATGCATGCATGTATGTGTGTGTGTGTGTGTGTGTGTGTGTGTATATAAAGAGAGAGAGAACATAGTTTACAAGGGCATCTTTGTGCACTTCAGATTTGGCTCTGGTGGAAACCAAAGAGGTGAAGGCTTTGGTAGAGGTGAAGGATCAAGGTTGGAGATAAACATGAATCTGTTTTGATTTTCATGTGGGAGCGGATGGAGAACTATTTTCTAGAAAATTGACCAAGTAATCCATGATTTAAGGATACAACCTACAAATGGTCCCATTATACTAAAGAAAAGCTTTTTTTTTAAATTAAAACAAAAGAAAAGCTTTTTTTAAACAAAAATTGGGTTATAAGCTTTTTTTTTTAAATAAAAACAAAAGAAAAGCTTTTTTTAAACAAAAATTGGGTTATCTCCTAGAGAAGCAAACAACAACCTGGTGATTGAAAAATATACTAAATGGGAGTAAAGCAGCATGTCGCTATTGTCAAAGTCACTAAACCCTGTGGAGTCTAAAGGCAGTGCATGACTGTACCTTCTAATGAATGTCAAAGAGATACTTGAACATTCTGTCATTCGTATCAAAACAACCTTGAACATTCTGTCATTCGCTTCAAGCAATATCAAACCACAAAGGGGATAAGTCCATACCAAGTCAAGAAGTGTATGGACAAATTCTCATACTTGGAAGATATTCGGTATCACTTTCTCAAAGATGCAGAGCAGAAGAAACATATGGAAACTGGGCACACACACGTTTGACATGAAAAACATAAGAGAATGAAAGGGAGAAATATTAGTGTTTTCTGTTCCTTCAACTTTTTTTTGATAATGGAGGGTATCCTAGCCCTTTGGGCCGGACTAATCCCTACGGGCCCATGGGGAGCCAGGTAAATCCCCTGTGGCCCCAGTGTGGTAGCGCAGTTTCGAACCCTCAACCTCCGAGAGAAAGCCATGGTCCTAGGCCAACTGAGCTACCCTCAGTGTTTCTGTTCCTTTAACTTTAGGATGGCCAATTCTGAGAATAACAAAATTTGTACCGGTCATATGCTTTGAAACTTCAAACACAATAACCAACAAACCCGCAAATACAGTGGAAGGTTGACGAGCAGAGGTTGAGATACATAGTTGACCAAAACAGCATGTGTGAGGCACCTTTTAAGTATAGGCAGGTACTAATGAAGCTCTCCATCCTAAATTGAGTTAGTCTCACTAGAGGAAGACACATGAATCGCATATATGAGAGGACCTTCCATGTTTAAAGCAGGCATTGCTAGCAGGCATGATTTTAGAAATCAACCTAGTCTACTCAGACTCAACCACTAACGAGTTGAGTCCCCCTCCCATACCCCATATCCATATTTTCATAAGAGCCGCTAAAGTTTTGGGGTTTCTTTTCCCCATTTTTATGTTTGGAGAGGGTATGTAACGTCTCTACAAAGATTTGGAAAAGACTTTGGAGATCAAAACTCATTTTGTTGCAAGATCCAAGGCTTTAAAGATCACTTAGTTAATTTCTATTCATTGTTAACTATAATTTAACACGAATTAGTATTAGGTGTTCTTCATGATTTGGCAAAGGTAGCTATGTCAATAGAAAATACATCATGCAGAGCTACCAAACAAAATAAAGATATACAAGAAATAGTGGAAAATATAAATGCGAGGAACATTGTGTTTTACATTCATAGCATAGCAAAATACAGAATGGATTACATGAAACCATAATTAATCCATAAACATTGGCGTTTTAGAGTGAAGCAGGTTCACAATAACCAGAGATTGCATCAAACGGAAAAAAAAAAGAAAAGAGAACATAGATTTTTGCAAGGGCAAGATTGCATTGCTTTTATAATCATACCATGAACATGGTGTTATTACAAGTTGTGGCATCTATAAAAAAGTGCAAGTTAAGAACATAAGGATGTCAATGGACCTTCGATTACCAGTTATCTGAAGGACCAAACCTGAAAATATTGGTATGGACTCTACTATCAAAACTCAATTGATAATCAGGTCTGTGTCCAGACTCCGGATCCAGTTGGATTCATTCCCGAATACCCAAGTATCCGAGTACCAATTTTGTATATATAAAAATATATTAACATATAATATTAATAAGTATCCTATTAATATTATCTTTTAAAACAAATCTGACCCTGGCTGCTAGCATGCCTGGTAGTCACTTTTACAATTAAAAGGCCATAGATTAGAAGCCTGTGGCAAATATTAAACATCTGTTATGTTATTATAAATATTCAAATAGTGAGTCATGCCCACAGTTGGGTCCAGTTCCAGTTGGGTTCATTGTATTCGAGCCCGGGTCTGCCATGGACCAGTCTGAACTCGATCAATTTACATCCATGAACATATGTAAGTTCTAAATAAGAAATATTCACAGTTAGATCATTAAAAAAATCCAAAATTAATCACGAGTGAAGCCTCCATGAGCAGAATACATACCATGAAGTATAAGAATGGAAAAAGAGATGATATTGGCAAAGCTGCAGATTAAACCAACAAACAAAAGAAATATTAAAACATAATTATGTGTAAGTAAAACGCATGATAAAGAAACTCACTGGGCATTTCTCTTAGATTAGAAGTAATAATACAAATAAAAAAAGAGGATACAAATGAACACATGATTGACAAGTAGAAAATGAAGGTTCATCTGCAGGACCATACTGAAGGAAGACCACCTTAACTATGTACATTGTACACACAGTCATTATCATTGTGATTGATTAAGCTTAATACTAGTTTGATTGTGGATTGAGTGGAATCTCAACTGATTGTAGTAAGAGTTGATTGTTAATTGAATTAGTAATGAGTAAATATAAAAGAAACGATCAACATACTGGTAATCAGGTCAAACACTTCTTCTCCATTTGAATAATCTCTCTTCCTTCTCCAATTATTTTTCCTTTTTCTACATGCTATTGGAGTGGGGAGACTCTTGATTACTGTCCTTTTCTTCCTTTCTGCTTCCTTTACAATGATCTACATCCTCAAACATGCACTTAATGCATACATGCATGATCAGTCCTATGTCAAAGTACTTCATCAAATAAATGTTTGATAAATAATAAGATAGATTAAATCATCATAAAAAGAAGTTAGCAGTTTGCACAGCAAGCAAATCTCTGAAACTCCAACAAATTGGAATATAACTGAAGCGTTGACCATACAAACATTAAAACAGGTGGATTAGGAGTACCCCAAACTACTAGTGAACCCAAAATGTTCACAGCAAGACCAGTTCAGTTTCTGCATATTTGCGTAGTTTGGCAAATGGAAGCTACATGATGTAGGCAACAAAGGCTTGATTTCTCACCGCTTCAACTTGGGCTCGGCCATGACCTAGTCATGTCCTACCCAATTCGGGCAAGTCTTGATCTTCTTCTTCCTCTTCCCCTTCCTCCTCCTTCTTTCAAAACTCCAAATCCCACCTTAAAACCCCACTTTCAAAACCCCAAATCCAACCTTGAAACCCCACAACCATATCTATGAAACCCCCAATCCCTAACTCCTACTCTTCTTCTTCTTCTTCTTGTTTTTGCTCCTTTCAAATTCAAAACCCCAAATCCCACTCATAAAAAACCCCACAACCACATCCATCAAAACCCCCATTCCACTCCCATGAAAACCTAATCCCCTCCTTCAATCCACTATGAAACCCTCAACTCTAATACCACCCACAGCCCATTCTTGCATCTAGCCATTCCACCTTCAACCCAATCATCATCTTTCATTTCATTCATGTGACCAACACATTCCTCCTTCAACCCGATCATATTTCACCAGTTCTTGCCATTGCAACTGGGCCAAATAGCATATCAGAGTCGAGTCGGTCCGAGTCGGCTCAACTCAGGCCGATTCGGACCGAGGCCGAGTTTGCTATTTTAATCACTGGTAATAAAAAAACACTGCAATCTGAGTTCTGCAGAATAGCATCTAGAGTAGTCAGAAAGATAACCCAAACAAGACGACTTCAACTGGCGCAATCAGCATTCCAAAGACAAACCCATCTCCAAAATCACTTTAAAACCACATCACAACAATCCAATCTCCACACCCAATTTCAAAATTAGAAGCTAAAACTGAAAGATCTGTCACAAAGATTTGAACAACTTACAAGAAGTCACCAGCACACAGACTATGTTTGTTGGTGCTATATCTCGAACCCATGACCTAATGGTCTAAACCATAGGTTTCAACCATCTTGACAAGGCAGAGATTGGCCTCATAAACACTATGTACTTCATGTTCAAATAAAAAGAGACTATAGTTGGAACTACTTCATTCAGTTATTGAATGTGAAATGCTTCAAAACAGCCCCCCACAAAAATGGGTCAGAGACAGAAAGCAAAGTACGGATTGAAAACGTAAGATACAGCTCCCATTCCTCTTAAAACCCAACTTTCACCAAATCCTAACTATGGGTCTTCCCCTTTTTTAGCAAAAGAAAACAGAACAGACATGAGAGAAACCAAACAGCATGAATTCAATGTACGCTCTTAAAAAACCGACGTTAGAATTGATTGGAATCAAAATACTACAGATATTCATCACTAGACAATCAAAATACATGTAACGTTCATCATGATCACTGAGACTTATTTCATCAGTTTGGGTGTGAGTTGACGAGCTTCACTAAGTACGGAAAAAGTAAGTGGGATTTTTTTTTTCATGGGTTGATTATTTACCATTGCAGAGGACTACAATCCAAATGAACAAGAATTCTTTGATGGGCATTCCTCGACGGGTCTCATTGATTTGATCAACCTTGCAACCAGGGCAGTTCTCATAGTAAAGCTTCTTCAGCAAAGGTTCTGCAGCACCCGCCATGCATACAAAAATCTGGATTTTCAGTTCTTGATTTCTGAAGACCCAACTGCACTCTTTCCTTTTGGAAAAGTGAGAAACCCAACACCCACCCTCTCACAAAGCTGGCTGGAGATCCAAAAATCTCTCTCCTTTATAGAGCCTTGAACATCTCTGACTTTTCATTGATTCGCTCCATACAGATCAACAAGGAAACATAAAATAAGATATCAATGAGAATTCCACTCCACGTGCTTAATCTATTAAACAAGTGATGGTAGAGTTGTAGTCTGAAAGATCGCCAGTTTGTTGGAGTGCATCTTCGTTCGTCATTCCGACGCGGGAGGGCCGGAGGGGTGCAGCTTTTAGGAAGGAACCCTTTCTCATAACAGCACCAATGTTTTTCGTGGTATTCGTTGAAGCCTGTCCACTTTTTGATGATAAGTTCCATATGGCCAGTTGTTTTGCATAGAATTAAAGGTGAATTTCCAATCCCAGGCCCATAAAGTTATCCCAAGGTGGAATTTATGAATCCGTTTTTTCAGTTGAAGCATTCAAAATTTCAATAAATTACAAAGATATTTGAATTTGAAGAGTTTCAAAAGGTCATTTAAGACATTTTCAGTGACTAAAGTGTGAGATAAAAAAAAATATGGTATTTCGAATGTCAAGGGACAAGCCATCGCATTATCTTTCTCCCTCTTTTTTTTCGCTCCCACACACTGTCCAAGTCCCTCACCAATACGCCTAATAAAGTTGACGTTCCTCTCATATTAATCCCAAACTAATTATCCTTCAATAAGCCTTTGTATAGCTGTTCGGTTACCTAGGTGCATGACAATTGCAAAGTAAAGAATGGATAATCTTGGCATTAATGAGAGAGAAACTAAATATCACTGTCAGTGTATAATTATAGACGTTGATTTCAGCTTCAAAGTTTAATAACCCTATTAAGGGCCAATTTGTTTGCACTTTGCATGAAATTGAGTTCCTCGAAATTCTAATTAAAAGAGACACGGTTAAAATTAAAGAAACAAAAGTGAAGATCCATAAATGACCGACCATCAAATAATCTTCATTTTGATAGAAAATGAACTAAGAGGAGATGAGAAATAAATACCCCAACCATGACCTTATTAAATAAAATCATAGGAACGTGAGGGTTCCACTTACATCTCCACTTAATGCCTTTCATCCTCACCACTTTAATAATTCTTATTGCAAAACATTGAATCATGAATTCCTAGAAATATTTTTGGTAAATGAATTCTCAGTAATTGAGTTCCATTCAAACGTGCGGAAAAGAGAACGGCTTCGTACCCAAGGGGTAAAAGAGTGGGGGTTCTCACCTACTTGTCTAAGATTCGAACAACGGGTACGCCACGTCTTCCCACATGCAGGCTCTCTTCCTACTTGGATGTGCTTTTTTTTTTTCACATGTGCGGACCTTTTTCCCATTTGAGTATATGCTGTCTTCCCATATGTGTGGGCTCTCAAAAAAATCCCAACCCTTAGGCTCGGTCAAAAAAAAAAAAAGTTGCAGAAAAAGTCAAATTAGTTTCAAATAGGAGTATGGCTAACGGATGCGTGAAAGACCTAGATTGGTTAGAGATAGGTGGTAATTGAGGAGGGGCGTTTTTAGGAATTGGCCTTTATTTTAAGGGCTTGGGCCAAGCACCAAAAACACCATATCTGATATAGGAATGATTCAAAGATCCGAGCTAGGAATGATTCGAGTGCAGAAATTCCGAATGAATGGAGGGCAGATGGAATATTGTGGAACAAGAAAAAAAAAATATTGCACCTTATTCACATGCCAGGCATATCCTTGGAACTACATTGAACAGCGTATGATAGAGTGCATAGACAAGTGTGCTTCAGAAAAGAGGAAAAAATATCTATAAAAAGTGATGATGCCAAAAATAGGTTTCGGACACCACCGGTCAAGTAATAAATGCTAGGTGAAAATGTAGTAAATAAATGAGAGAGAGAGAGGGAATTTATAGTGGTTCGGTCTGTATGACCTACGTCCACTTTGAATATGGTGATCTTTGATTGATAAGGTGGAATACAAGCGAGAGAGAGAGAGTAAGATGTTCATCCCCTCAGTGATAAGAGGGCTCCTCTATTTATAGTCCTCCCCTAACAGATGGGGACGACTTCTCTTTGGAGCCTCAGAGCTGTCCTCGAGGGACGGGCCAGGTGGAGGCAGGTGAGATATTCTCCGCAGGAATTGGTAGAAGCGGGACTGCTTCCAAAGCGACGTAGATGCCTGCCTTGACTTGGTCACTCCGTGGATCTGGACCTGGGCTTCCCTGGTGGATTTGGATCTGGCTCATCATATTCTAGGCCACTTGGGCCTGACTCATCATTTGCCCCCAATGCCCTGCGCACAAAGAAGCTTTGAAAGGGGGGCATTTTGAGAAGAAGGAGATGAGCCTAAAACTTGCTAAAAAGAATGCCCCAGACCCAAAGTTGGAGCAGAGGACGAGGTACCAAGCGGCCAATCTGCAGTTTGCTGTGCAGGCGGAGAGGAGGTGGTTGCGCCAACAGACGAAGCAGGCAGCAGGAGGCTGGGCGCCCGGAAGAGGCCTGGGCGGTCGACAGGCAGTCTGGGCGCCAGGAGCAAAGGTGTCAGGGAGCTGGGCGCCAGGGTGCTAGAGTGCTGGGCGCCAGGGTGCTAGAGTGCTGGGCGCCAGCAGGGAGCTGGGGTGCCAGGAGGATCTTTAGTATCCAGGAGCGGTTGAGGCCCGATTGTTGACATTCAATCTGGAAAGAGAGGCAGACTTCTTGCCTGCTTGAGAGCAGTGCAGAGACGAAGCGTTTTTTGCAACCCGCGAGAGAGCCGCTAAGCTGGATATATAGACTGCCTGTTTAAGAACAGTGCAGAGGCCAAGCTTTTTGGCGACCCGCGAGAGAGCCGCTAAGCTGGAGATAGGCTGCCTGTTGAAAAACAGTGCAGAGGCCAAGCTTTTTTGGCGACCCGTGAGAGAGCCGCTAAGCTGGAGATAGGCTGCCTGTTTAAAAACAGTGCAGAGGCCAAGCTTTTTTGGCGACCCGTGAGAGAGCCGCTAAGCTGGAGATAGGCTGCCTGTTTAAAAACAGTGCAGAGGCCAAGCTTTTTTGGCGACCCGTGAGAGAGCCGCTAAGCTGGAGATAGGCTGCCTGTTTAAAAACAGTGCAGAGGCCAAGCTTTTTTGGCGACCCGTGAGAGAGCCGCTAAGCCGGATGTATAGGCTGCCTGTTTGAGAACAGTACAGAGGCAGGTCACCACGTAGGGCGATCCGCGAGATGATTCATCCAAATGGAACATCCAAGAGAGAGAAAATCATCCCAAGAGAATGAGAAGAGTGTGCAAGTAGCTGTAATGATGGGTGCAGTAGAGAAAAAACAAACGAAGACCAGAGTGGTTGGCCGTACGTCGACGGACGTCGAGGATGCGGCATCAGGCGAACATGAATTGAATCCCGCTGCGGGCGCCCAACCCGAGGCAAGGTTGGGCGTGCCCTCCCCTCGGGCAAGCAGCTTCGGCGAGGGCTGGGCCTCGGGCGCCCAGCCCGAGGCTTCTCCATGCGTGGGCCCCCCTCGGGCGAGCAGCAGTGGCGAGGGCTGGGCCTCGGGCGCCCAGCCCGAGGCTTCTCCATGCGTGGGCCCCCCTCGGGCGAGCAGCAGTGGCGAGGGCTGGGCCTCGGGCGCCCAGCCCGAGGCTTCTCCATGCGTGGCCCCCCTCGGGCGAGCAGCAGTGGCGAGGGCTGGGCCTTGGGCGCCCAGCCCGAGGCTTCACATGGCGCTCCCCCCCTTCAGGCGAGCAGCAGTGGCGGAGGCCCCCCTTGGGCGAGCAGCAGTGGCGAGGGGGCTGGTCGCCCGGGCGTCGGGCGAGAGGGTCGCCTCGCTGATGAGGGCGCAGGTCGCGTGGCTGCTGAGGGCGCCGGTCGTCTGGCTGGCGGCGAGGATGCTCGCCTCCGGGCGAGGGCGAAGGCAGGCTGCTCCCAGGCGAGGACAGCCTGCCCCGAGGCGAGGGCGCCCGGGGGATAAGTTCCTGGGCGCGGGGAGTCCTGGGCGCCCGAGGGATGCTTTGGGCGCCGAGGGTCTGGTCCTGGGGAGTCTGGGCGAGATGGTTTGGGCGACATGCTTGGGCGCCTTGAGGAGGAAGTCCCTGGCGCCATAAGAGGTTTGGGCGCCCAGGGGTTTGGGCGCCCAGGGGATCTTAGTAACAATCTTGGCGCCGTGAGGAGGAAGTCCCTGGGCGCCAGAAGAGGTTTGGGCGCCCAGGGGATCTTAGTAATAATCTTGGCGCCCTGAGGAGGAAGTCCCTGGGCGCCAAAGAGGTTTGGGCGTCCAGGGATCTTAGTAGGAGGATGCTGGGCGCCCTGAGGAGGAAGTCCCTGGGCGCCAAAGAGGTTTGGGCGCCCAGGGATCTTAGTAATATGCTGGGCGCCCTGAGGAGGATGCTTGGGCGCCCAAGGGCCGGGCGCCCTGACTTGAGGAAGTCCCTGGGCGCCCAGGGGTCTTGGTATTGGGCGCCCTGACTGAGGAGGATGCTTGGGCGCCCAGGGGACCTTGGAATGCCCGGAGAAGAGTAGGTCTGGGCCCCCGGGGGAGAAGTCCTGAGGAGGGAGTCCCCTGGGGGTTTGTCCATTACGTATTCCTTTTTTTTTTTTTTTTTTTTCGGGGGCGCTGCCCCCTGGACCCCCGCCGGGGGACACCCCCGGACCCCCTCTGCATAGCGCATGATATATCCCTTAACATATGTAAATTCCAAGACTCTGCCCCTCGGTAACTTCTGATGGGTCATCCCAGAAGAAGAAAAGAGAGAGCTTCGCAGGCTGAGGAGAGGGCTGCGCCAGCTAGAAGGTCTTCCGAGGCTGATCTTTCCGCGGCCCGCAAGAGGGCGACCAGGCTTGAGACCGAACTCTTAGTAGCCTATGAGAGGGCGGCCAAGGCAGAGGCTGAGCTTGTGAAGGACCTCGAGAGGGCTTCGCTCAGTGAGGTGAGCTTCTGAAGACCCGCGAGAGGGCTTCGCTCAATGAGGCTGAGCTTGTACAGACCCGTGAGAGGGTGATGCTCAGAGAGACCGTTGTGGAGACAATGACTGGGGCGGTACATGAGAGAACTGCTTTCCCAGATATTGTCCTCTTACGCTTTGTGCTGACTGAGGGGCTTGATGATTGTAGTGGCAGCTCTTATGATGTCGATGGTGATGTGCTCCTCGACCTTGGGCGCCATGATGATGGGCGCCCAAGTGAGGTGCTCCTCTACCCTGGGCGCCATGATGATGGGCGCCCGGTGAGGTGCTTCTCGCCATGGAGCATGCCTCGTTCAAACTGATGATGTCTATGGTGATGCCGAGGACAACTTTGAGAGTGATTAGAAGGCAGGGGACTCTATTTTTTTTTTAACTTGTAGCACTGATAAAAAATGATTTTATTAATCCATTGTTTAGTGCTACACAACATTGTTGAAAAAACCAAGCCCCCAAACCTTCACTACTTTGACTCTCTTATGGTATTACTGGTAATTCATTTTCAACAGTTCCACGTTCCCTGGCAATGTGTTCAACCACTGCATCGCGAGGAGTGAATGCTTGTCTGTCTCTCTGCGGAGCAGGACCGCGTTGGTCTCTGACAGGTAGCCTCTCTGTCCTGCTTCGCTTGTTGCTTCTATCCTTCCTTTCCTCTCTGTCTCGCCCCTTCCCGTTGTCGACTGCTCTGGAGGACTCCCCTCGCCTGGCCCTTGTGGTATCTTCAGCATTTATATACTTCTGAACCTTTGTTAGTAGCTCTGGCATGCTTTTTGGCGGGCGTTTCATCACTGAGAAATGGAATCTCGATGAACGGAGACCTCCGAGGAAGGCTGTCATGGACACCTTGTCGTCAGGCTCTTCAATTTGAAGTACCTCCTCGTTAAAACGAGTGAGGTAACTCCTGAGGCTTTCATTTGTATCCTGCTTTATGCTGAGCAGGTGTGTGACAGGCTTCTGGTGGCGGCGTCCTCCGATGAAATGTGACACAAAGGACTTGCTTAATTCCACAAAGGTGGCGATGGAGGTAGGGGCGAGATTGGCAAACCACTGCCGGGCGGAACCCTTCAGTGTGGTTGGAAATGCCCTACACATAATCTCGGCAGGGATATTATGCAGCTGCATTTTGGTTTTGTACGTCTCCAGGTGGTCCAATGGATCCTTTCTTCCATCAAAGGTCTCCATGGACGGCATCTTGAACTTTCTGGGAAGCGGGTAGTTCACCACATCGGGCTTGAACGGTGTGTCCGTTCGCCCGACTAGGTGATCCACTGTCTCCGGTGCCTTCGCCTTCATGGCGTTGTAGACTTCTCCCAGCTGGTTCTGCATCTCCTTGATCTTTTCGTCCCAGGGATTGGGAGCTTCCCTGGATCGGTCACGAAAATAACCTCCCTCCTCCATGCCTTGGTTTTCACTCTCCCCTTCTTGGAAATGAGGACCCTCTCCATTAGAAGAAGAGGGAGGAGGTGGAAGTCCTCCAAGCTGGGCTCCACCGGGCACTCCATGAGGGGCGCCCTGGGGAATTCCTTGGGGAACTCCCTGGGCGCCCTGGGGAACTCCCTGGGCGCCGCCCAAAGGATGGGCGCCCAGATGGGGAGCTCCCTGGGCGCCGCCCATCCCCATATGGGCGCTGAGGCGGGGAGCTCCATGGCGTGGAGCTCTTGGAATTCTTTGGTGCGATGCTCCTTGTGATACTTCTTCAAATTGTGCTCCTCCTTGCCTTGCTAGCACAAGTTGTAAGATTTGCTGGTTTTGGGCTACCAGCTGTTGCATGGTCTCCAACATCTGCTGAGGAGTGGGAGCAGGAGCATTCGAGGTATGGTCATTCGGTGGAGGAACATCCTCTCCCCACCTGGGGGAGTCTGGGCGCCTGGATGGGCCTGGACGCCCGGAAGGGCCTAGGCCTGTTGGGCGCCCATCTTGAGTGAGATTATCCTCCGGTCGCCTAGTTGATCTCGTGGTGATCACCATAACTTGAGAAGACGGATGAGAACTTTAATACGTCCCCACAGACGGCGCCAAACTGATGATGCAAAAAATAGGTTTCGGACACCACCGGTCAAGTAATAAATGCTAGGTGAAAATGTAGTAAATAAATAAGAGAGAGAGAGGGAATTTATAGTGGTTCGGTCTGTATGACCTACGTCCACTTTGAATATGGTGATCTTTGATTGATAAGGTGGATTACAAGCGAGAGAGAGAGAGTAAGATGTTCATCCCCTCAGTGATAAGAGGGCTCCTCTATTTATAGTCCTCCCCTAACAGATGGGGACGACTTCTCTTTGGAGCCTCAGAGCTGTCCTCGAGGGACGGGCCAGGTGGAGGCAGGTGAGATATTCTCCGCAGGAATTGGTAGAAGCGGGACTGCTTCCAAAGCGACGTAGATGCCTGCCTTGACTTGGTCACTCCGTGGATCTGGACCTGGGCTTCCCTGGTGGATTTGGATCTGGCTCATCATATTCTAAGCCACTTGGGCCTGACTCATCAAAAAGTTACAGTCTGCAAGGTGTAATTCATTTTATTTTATTTTTACTTCTATGTGAAGGATATGTTATGGAATTAAAGGAAGTTTAATTATATGGTTGGAAGAGAAGGAAGTCGGGATAGAGCAAACATGAAGGTTTTAAAAATGGGGCAGATTGGAGGCCACATGTTTTATCAGTTTCTGAATCGTCATGTTATTTTATTTTTACCCTAGTCACTGTCACCCATGAGAGTACCCACACACCGAGGAAAGAACACTCACACAAGCAAATATAAGAGATACACACACTAGTTAGATGCAATGAGAGGAGACTCCCATATGCAAGGAGGGAGAGACCTAGCGATTGATCACTAGTCATCCAGGTGAGAGGGGGTTCTTAACCAATTCGGCAAACCCTCATTCTCGAGTCACGTGTTAAATAGGGACAAGCCATGGTACCCATTCTTTGGAGAGTCATTTAGAAATCATATACCTATTGTGGGTCCCACTTGGATGCATGGCAAGTAGGAATTGGATTAAGGGTATCATTCAGTATCAACTCCCGATCAAATGATCCAAACAATAGGGGTGTTCGGTCCCGAGTCCGATTTGGCCCGAGCTTGAGCCCAAAGTTTTAGTACTCAGGCCAGGCTTAGAGTATTTATTTGGGCCCGTTTAATAGATTGGCTTGGCTTGAATTCAATGGCAGAGAGCCCAAGCCCAACCCGGCCTGGCTACAAAAAAGTTATATGGTATAAAAGTTAATACACAGGACACAGACACAGTCAAACCAGTTGGTCTAGAGCTAAGGACAGTGAAAGGAGCCCTTTTTAACCTTATGATGTAAAGTACGGGTAGGCTCCATCTGAATGTTTTTCAGGTGGGTTGGGCAAGGACCAGCTAGTTATGGCCTGAGTTGGGGCAGGGCCGCAGGGCACAAAAATCCCTTAGTCCGGCCCATTAACACCCCTACCAATTAGGGTTGTAAAAAGGGTCTTGCTGGCTAACTGGTTGGCCCGGCCAGGCTGTGCCAGCTCGTGAATCTTATTTTCATCTATATAAAAAAAATTAGTATCTTTCTTATGTAAATGTCGGGTCAGGCCGTGTCATGACATGTTGACCATCGTGCTAGCAGGGCCGTCTCAAGACAATATGTGGCCCCAGGCGAAAGTATAAACGAAGCCCCTAGCTTCTATGTGTAATATGAGAAAACCCTCATCCTTAATCCGGACTTGGGACCGGCAATGTACACTGTGAGTAGTACATTGGCGGACTTAAAAAAAAAATTGGGTTTTTTTTTTTTGGGTTTTTGTTTTTTTAGAGCTTGTTGAGGGATTTATTTTTTTTTAAGTAAATTTAACATTTCTTGCCTTTTGTGATGCAAACTTATTGATCAAGTTTTTGTATTCAAGGTTTTCCAAAATTTTCTTCTTAATAGATAAAATGGCTAACCCGCTTAATCTCTCTTCTAACATAGTTGATCATAAATAAAATTTTATTAACTTTAATTTCAAAAAACTTTTTTCGGTGGAAGCAACTGTAACAGGTACTGTTAATAGTATTCAATAAGCAATATATGAGTTTGGAAAAGACTCAATAGTATCCTAATTAGTGACCCCATGAGTCAAGGTTGATTTGAAATGCCATTTTATGAAAAACAGGGTATTTTTTATTATAAAAAAGGACTTTTTTGTAATTCTGATTTTATGAATTTTTTCCAATGATGGAATTCTTCGATGATTTCAGTTTCATTAGAAAACGGGTCAAATTGTGATCAATTTTCTCTTCTAACTCGAGTTCATTTGAATTCATTTCAGATGATTCACAGCGAGATTTGATACTTTTAAAAACGTACTTATTTTAGAATACTTAGTGTGATTCTACTTTCTGCTTCTTCCTCTATCTTCTCTGGTTTTGGTTTTCAAATGTACTATGATTTTCTCTTTTAGCTTTATCATGTTAATGTTACTAATCCAACAAAATTATGAGGCCCTCTCATGGTGAGCCCCCACCACTTGCTTCACCTGCCTATATGGTGAGCCGACCCTGCGTACTAGGCTGTGCCGTGCCGGGCCACGGCATGTTTACCATCATGCTAGGCCATGCCAAGCCTCGACGGCCTGACCCAATTGACACCCTAGAAGCACTCAATGTTTGATTTCTCTACTTTAATTTTTTCATGCAAATTGAAAATAGATGAGTTGGGTTGACAGATCAAGCGAATTAGTTTAGATAATTCATATTCGGGTCCTCTAAACTCCAAGTCCATTTTGACTATTTGAACCACCTACCCAATCCAAACCATCCCAATCCGTTGAATTGCTAGGATGTGCCCACCCAACTTGAACTTGAACCTGAACCAACCTTTTAATCAAGGGATCAAGTTAAGACTCAATGTGGGCCTATACATCCTACCCATGGCGCTCTCACTCAACCCAACCTAACCCATTTCGACCCCTATCAATATCAGCAATGTACTAAAAATAGTTCACAAAACAGGGCTGCTTTTGTCAGCTGAATTGGCAAAAGTGTTTCAAAGTGAAATTAAGGAATGAATTCTTTTTTACGGCATTGGTGGTATCTCTGACAAATTTGGAGCGATTGGGAAGATAAGACATGGAGAGAAAAGCCATTCCTCATGCCACTCCAACTCCCAGGTAATAATGAAAGTTAATAGATTGTAGCAACAACTGTTGTTTTATGGGCCAGTCTTGCTCTATCTAAGTGTTGATGCTTGTCGTTGGATTTCGTCATTGGCTTTGTAATCATCACTCTTTCTAAAGTAGAGAAAAAATGAAATGAAATACTATTAAGAAATTTGTATCGCCGGATGAACTCTCAATAAATCTTGACCTGGTTGAGTCAGATAAGGATCAAATTCTTTATAGCAATTCCCGCGTCGGTGAGGTATAGTAGTGGTGACTTCTAAGAATTGCTCTATATAAGGGAGATGAATTCTTGTTTGATTATTCAGTAAATTTAAGAGTATTCGGAGCGAGTTTGCAAGTCTACTACGGAACGTATAAGATTCTCGTCGAGTTTGGTTTGACTCCCATTTGAGACCAGCTAAGTTTTTAATTAGTATCAAAGTCCTCTTAATGCGTTCGACGGCTGGGATCTTAAGATAAAGCCATGATATTGTGGTTTTTTCCTCCCGTTTTCATTCCTACTCTACAAGAGAGGAAGAGGAAGAGGAAGAGGAAGAGGAAGAAAATTGAGTTTTTCTTCTCTTGCGTCGTACGAAATCGATGAGGAGAACATCCCCCGATTCTTATTTGCATCGGAGCGCGTGCCAGAAAAGGAGGACAAGAAGGACGTTTTGGAGTCCGGATCCCCAATTTGAACAGGGAACGCTGTTTGGCAAAATCCTAAGCGCCACGTCATTATATCATTTTTCAAAAACGAGATAAAGGCATCAGCGAGATTTTGCTGGCTTTCAAGTTATATCATCATTTTAAAAAACTAGAAAAAGTATCAACGAGATTAGATTTTAAAGAGAGGACATTTTGAAGTGCAGGCACACCTTGATACCTTTTTCTAGTTTTTCAAAATGATGATATAACTTGAAAGGCCCCAAAATCTCGTGGATGCCTTTATCTCTTTTTTGAAAAATGATATAATGACGTGGCGTTTAGACATTCGGCCCAAACACGGGATCCCGGACTCGATGTTTTTTCGCCTCGGAAACTGCGAGCAAGAAGGATATGTTTTTTAACCCTTTTCTGATTCCATCGCCAATAAAGAAAGAAAGAGTGGGGGCGGTTCTAGCTGGTTTTCTGCCTCGGGATCCACGCTCTCAATGCCCTTTTCGTTTCACTCGACGAGCATGTGATGCTGCTTGTAGCCTTTTCCATCCCAGGACGCGCGCCACTTCAATTCTCATTGATGACATCATCGTGATGTCAGTAAAACTCAGCGAGTGACGCAAGCTTTTGTACTGCTGACGAAAGGCGGCCCTGATCTTCGGTTAACAGAAACTTTAACCGACCATATCGTGCTCATCTCGACTCCGATCAATGATCAGCTATTTGGTTTTGTGGATTTGTGGTGACGAGCACCACCCAATAGGATTGATAAATTTTGAATCCAATGTTCATAAAGTTCTTTTGGACCAGAAGCAATCATCCTTGACGATTGATTTTTGTCGTGCGATATATGGGTCGTCTGAGCTCCGATGGACGACCCGTTTGCGCATGCGGACTCCTGGTGATGAACGTTATAATGAGGTAGTGGGAGAATGTCTAACGGTTAGAAAAGTTATTGGTCAGCAATCACGGTCAGTGGTATATTGACTTTTCCCTTTATTTATGACATCATCGTGATGTCAGTAAAACTCAGCGAGTGACGCAGGCTTTTGTACTGCTGACGTAAGGCGGGCCCTGATCTTCGGTCAACAGAAACTTTGACCGGCCATATCATGCTCATCTTGACTCCGATCAATGATGAGCTATTTAGTTTTGTGGATTCATGGTGACGAGCACCACCCAATAGCATTGATAAATTTTGAATCCAATGTTCATAAAGTTCTTTTGGACCAGATGCAATCATCCTTGACGTTTGATTTTTGTCGTGCGATATATGGGTCGTCTGAGCTCCGATGGACGACCCGTTTGCGCCTGCGGACTCCTGGCGATAACCGTTATACTGAGGCAGTGGGAGAATGTCTAACGGTTAGAAAAGTTATAGGTCAGCAACGGTCAGTGGTATATTGACTTTTCCCTTTATTTATGTGTTAGATATGTTTTATATAAATCTGCCCTGTATGACCTAGCCAAGAACAATATTTTTAGCAAGAAGAACCCATTTGTATGAAGATATCGGATGTGTGCCCTTTGTAGGTATTGTGCGTGTTTTTCCTTTTAATGAACCCTTGACGACCACTGCAGTATTATTTAATGGTAATTTGGGCATTACCTTGTGCGGTGGGGGTATAATAATTGATCCCCTAAATATTTAATCTGCGAATCAAAGGGTCGAGGATTTGATTGAAAGTATGTGAGCACAATCCAACAACATAAAGAGACATATGATCTCTGGTTAGTGGTTTAAAATTTGATAAAACTACTAGATCTCAGATGAAAATAATCTATGATGAATGCATGTACTATTTAATTGCCTGATGGGTCCATGGGTCCATGATTGACAACTAGGTTGATCGGATCGATTAAAAAAGTGTTGACCACGGTGGAAAAAATTAATTAATTGATCAATGTGTTCCAATTCTATGTCTATTATCATGGTCTTCCACTTCAGTGTGAGTATATCTCTTAAGTCCCAAGCCTCTTGGATATTTAAGTTTCAATTAAATTTGAGGCAAGAAATAACAATAATTTCTTTAAGTCAAGGGGACATGAGAATATGACGGGATAGACAACATAGTGGATCGGATACAAAGGTTATAGTCATATAACAGTGGATCTGATGAAGGTCTAAGAACGGAACTGGTATATCGATTTGTGGTTTCCATGTTATATCAAGGATGGAAATTGAATTTTTGAATTCATGAAAATAAAATCCGGAGATTGTAAGCATCTATAAATATGGAACAAATTTTGTTATGTGTTTCAAAAATGATATTAGTCTAGACTCTAAAAATCTCTATATCGGTGAAATTTGTTATATTTGAGGGATGGTTTACTGATTACTACTTTGTGATCAGTAAATTCCATGGCCCGACTGGTGATAGAATAGATTAAGGAAATTTGTTCTAATGCAATATAGTTGTAATTTGCATGCATGGGAGATTGTTGCAATTTTTTTAGATTTCTGAGATGATATTTACTTGCTTAATATAACTTGTAATGTATAAATCTTTTAGTTTTGATTATTTTGTATGTGTTGGATGTATGGTTTGGCACACTTATGGCATTGAAAATATGACACATCAACAAAGACAGAATAAAATGACTGGTTGGGATGATACATTTACCTGACCTTGGTATATTGGAACCATGTCTGGGTGGAAAATGACTGTATGTACTTTTTCCGGAATAACTAGAAGTGTGGTTGAATGATATCATATACTCTAATATATGCTGACCGTTTTATTTGTCCAAATTTCAATGGGTGGGAGGGAGTGACTTGTTACTTTGATTTGTGACTTTAGTAAATACATTTAAATTCATCTGATTTGATATAAGCTTGAGGCACTGTAAAAATGCCTTGAGTGGTATGTTGTTGAGTCATGGACCAATAGGGCTGAAAAGTTAATGGATGAGATCCGTTAAGTGGGGGAGTGTACCTATGAACGATTCAAGAATATTGTGCATGAAGAGGATCATACATTTATATTTGAATTTGTACACCCCACAGCTAAAAATGGTGTGGTTGGAAATTTTTAAGTTATTTTATGTTTGGATATATTAGATCCATGTTAACCACACATATCTTCCACTGTGTGCCCCCATATTATTGAGTGCACAATATATATTAAGTCAAACACCTTCTAATTTTAGCCTAAAGACCCATTTATGAATTATGGACTGGTATCAAACATAAAACTTGACCTATGACATTGCGAGGATGTGTTGTACACAAACTATTGCAGGCCACAATTATAATACCAATTACAAATGGAAACGAAGAAAATCATTCTTTCTTTGAAAAATTGAATCATTCAAAGGGATATCGTGTGATTAATCACGAATATCGAATTACAACCAGAGGTTGGAATGTGTGCTTCTTTGTGGATCCCATACAAATCCTAGAGATGTACCGCAACATCTCTAAGGATGGAGGGTGTTATAGAAAGTGAGAGTTTCAATGTTGGCAGCGTTGGAAGTGTAAGTCCTGGCTAGGACCCACTTGATATCGAACAACCCGGTTTATTGGGAGTCCTATAGGATTGATAACATTCGACGTGATTGGATGATTGATGCAGTTATTTGGTAAAAATTGTGCAAGATCTTATTATGTCATTCATTGTCAATCTATGCAATATAGTGATTGACTGTACACTATAGAGGTGAACATAAAATAAGAATCGGGCATGGAAATTAGTCGATCCACCTTAGGATTGAAAGGCTATGGGTTCTTGCCAATAAAATGATAATGACAGATTGGTAGATAAGCACGATGAGTGGCACGAGGATTTTGAAATGGAAGGATTTGGTTACGTGGAGATTTTCTTTCCGGGCGTAAATTCCTATCCATGTGAATCCTAAAGGCAATGGTTGATTGTGAGAATTTGTAGTTGCATCTGGTGGATGTAAATGCTAAGTTCCTAAACGGCGAAACGTAGAAAAAGCTTTACATGTAATATGCGGATTTGGTGGTGCAAAGATCATGAGGACAAATGTGTATAAATTATCTTAATATGAGAATTTCACGAGGCCATACGTAAAATGAGTTTATCCCCGGCATATGAGATATGCAATTAGGTCAAAGCAGTGGAAGTAGTTATATATTTGTCATTGGATGACATATTGATTGTTGGTGGCGAATTGGAAGCAATCTCCAAACAACAGTGTTGAAGTATTGATTCGAGATGAAAAATATGGGATGAAGCATGATGTACTGAGCATATGCAGCAACCATGTAAGCCGAATCTGGTACGGACTTTATCGCATGGGTCCGAATAGGACGCTGTGTTAACACAGTTGGATATGGAGATGTGCAAGCCAATCGACACTCCCATTTGCATGTGTATGAAATTGTCCAACAATCGGTATCCCATTAGTGAGAAGGACATGCTCATGACCAGAGACATGCCTTACTCGAGGATAGTGGGAGGTGCATAATGCATCACATCCTCATCGTGCATAAAATGCTGTAATTCCGGATTAATGAGACCGAAAATGGATCGTCGTTGGTTTGATAATCAGATTCCTAAGTTATCCAGGTGTGACTGTTATGGCAAGTGAATAAGAGGAATCTGGGTACATCAAAGACATTTGCTACATCATTTTTTTTTGGCACGGTTGTTGTCTTGGAATTGCATGGTTGTATGTTTGACTCTTGGGGTGATGACTTGGACGAGAGGGAGTCCATATCTGATTATATTTTAACCTTTTGGCAAAGGTCTTGATTTTTTGGTATAAACAAAAAAGACCTGGTAGCTCTGTTGAGAACATAAGTTGGGATACAACTTGCGATGCAGGAAACCAAGTGGCCATCAGGTTGGATCTCTTCATGGATATTTGAAGTTAATTAGAATCAACCGATGAGTTGGTGCAAATGTTATGAGTCCTCTATCACATCAATGAATAGAATCACAATTCCACAATCCCTCAAGATAGTGAATTGTGATATCAGTATATCTAAAATGTGGGTAAGAAAGGTGAGATCTCAATCTCGTGAATCCCACTGGTGGAATTGATGTGTATTTCTTTCATTAAGCCTTTTTCCTTGGCTGAAGATGTATGTAGGGACTAGAGTATATGTTGATGTACGTTAGCACATTTGGTTTACATGGCATTCGTGCCAAGTGGGAGAATGTTAGAAAAATTATGTGGCCCGACTACCATTGGGCCCACGTCAGATCGAACCTGGTGATGTGCCGTGGATGAACTCCCAACAAGTCTTGATCTGGTTGAGTCAGATAAGGATCAAGCTCTTGGTGGTAGAGTTTGGATCAGGTTCAGACTCCCGATTGACAAAATTTTCACACTGGTCAGGAGATGTGGGATTCCAAAAGGGGGTCTGTAGTAGTCATGACTTATAGGGATTGCTCTATATAAGGGAGATGGAAATCCTTGCTTGATTATCCGGTAGATCTGAGAACATTCGCAGCGATTTTGCAGGTCTACCCCACACCGGAACGCATAAGGTTTTCGACGAGTTCTGTTCCGATACCCATCTGGGACAAGCTAGTTCTTTCAAATACCGCAAGACAAAGAAAGTTATCTATAAAACTGCAATTAATTGTACAAGACAAAAACTTTTAAGGCCCGTTTGACACTTTACTAGATTAGTAAAAGTCAAGTAATGCCTTCATTTTTTCAGATAAGAAGTCACATCAATAGCACTTTAATTTTAAATTCCCTCCATCTTTTTCAAAAAATTTTAAAAAGCATCCTTATTTCTCCACTAAAAAAAAACTTCAATTTTCTATATAAAAAGTCAAAAGGATTCTTTTTCCACTTAAGGAAAAAAAAACTTCACTTTTCTATTAAAAAAGTCAAAAAAATTATAGACTAAATAATTTAAAATAAAATACCATAATAACCTTATTATATTTTATTCTCTCTTCATTTGATGATTTATTATAATTTATTTTACATTTAAAATTACCAAATGTGCCCTTCGCCTGTAAAAACCACGTGGCTTCAAACATGGGAAGTGGGAAAACAAATATATAAGTAGTTATAGAAAAGCCTATTATAGGGGGCAACATCATCCTAAGTAGGCTTGTCAATTTAGCCCGTTGAAATGGGTACCGGGCCCGGCCCGTCCTAAGCCCGAAAATACAGGGCTTTTAAAAAAACTTGAGCCCAGCGGGCTGTACGTGGATAATTATTTGAAAGCCCGTCCAATATGGGACTGGGAATGGGCAGAGCATGCCCAGCCGGTCTAGGCCCGACCCGGCTCGGCCGCAAGGTTATTTTACTAATTTTAATATATTTTTCTGAAATTTGCCCCTAAAAAATGGCTAATTAAAAGGGTTATTTTTGTAACTTCTCCCTCGTAAAGACCTTCTACTAGATTTAGTATGTATTCATGTAGTGGTTGCTCTGTTGTTAAGTTGTAGATGCCTTTTGTTTTCTTCCTCACATCTCATTTCTTTGTTTTCCTGCTAGAACTTACAATATTTTATCAATCATAAAAATAATAACATCTTTAAAAATCATGATTTGCTTTTATTAACTAGCAGTAAAGCTCCTGCTGTGCACGGGCTTGGATTCAGAGAGAAATATATTGAAAAATGAGTTATAGAACAAATATTAGCTTTTCTTTCTTTCTTCCTGTGTCCTTGGTTTTATCACAAAAGAAAGCAAAAAGGAAGTTGAGCATTTCAATGAAATTAGAGTAAGTTTTAGTTATGATTTGAAGAGTAGGAGGAGGGTCACACATCACAAGTGATTGTAGTATCTGCATATAGATTTTAGGCCATGGTTTTGTAATTTAGTCCCTTGTATTGGACAGGGCCCCTGGGTCTATTGAGTTCTTCTAGACATTACTTGACCAGCATATGATACTCATTTTTGTTGATTTTCTGATTTTCTACTGTCACGGACAAATAAAAAAACATAAAAATTAACTCCGCCAAGTTGCTTGTTGCAATGCATTGCCGGTCCTAAGCCTGAAAAAAAGGAGAAGGGTTTAAAGTCTGGTGACAATATAGAATAATTAAAAAATGTTGATCTTATGTTCAAGATCGTGCTAAAGTCCAGGCCTGGCCCGGGCCCAGCTCGAGCCCACACGGGTTGGATTTGACATAGGCCCACTCAATTTAGGGTCGGACTTGGACAACCCCCGGCAGGTCCGTCCAATATTCGGGATGGGATTGGACAACCCATGCCCAGGCCCAGCCCTGCCCATTGATAAGCCTAATCCTAAGCAAATGACAAAATGGGTGGATTTTGCAGCACATGGGTGCTGTACAACTGCCCCAATATATAGAAAAGGACATTTAGGCCTGTTTCTTTATTAGAATTCATGACTGGAATTCTAGTGGTTGGGGTTTTTGAGACATAAAGTGACATCATGTCCCCTTGAATTTTCAAATTCTTTGTTTCTTTACAAGAATTTATGAATTCCAGAACATAATAAGTCTCAATTGGCCTTTACGAAGTCCTGGAATTCCACTTTCTTTGCGTTTTGGTGGAATTTCAAAATGCTCATGCCCTTAGGAAGATTCAGGAATTCAAGAATTTCCAAGACAAGAATTCCTGGAATTCTAGTAAATGAACAGGCAGTAAAAAAGGCTCGAGCCATGAGTGAGGTTTTTGTGTCGTCTACCAAACAGACAGCTTCGATGAAGGCATCATGCATGTGGTAGATAGGACTTGGGAGGGGCTTTTATTGGTCACTAGGAAAATTAAAAGAGGAGAGGCTTTTATTGGTCAATGTAGAAATCTATAAATTGGTCAATTAACATGTGTAAATGAACCCATATGCAACCATTACACACCATTTATGTTTGTTTGGGAAATTTACGCATTTGGTGTGTAAATGACATGTGAATTTGGCGTGATTTTTTTGTGGAAAAAAAACGCCTAAATTGAAATCATAACCAGTTTTAAAACACGATTGAACCTAAATTGAGTTCAAATCCTCTTTATAAATGGAAATATAAAACATGTTTCAAACCTTTTTTTTATATATAATTTAAAACCTTTGAGTGATCGAAGAATTGAGTACTCATTTACATTTTGCTTATAAATTCTAGATTTGTTGGATATTAAGGATTTTCAACTCTCTTAAAGTAGTAATCTCAAGAAATGATCTAAGACCAAGAAGTCACACTTGCGTTGAAAGTCTGACTTCTCCAAGAAGCTCCACTTCTCTTGACTCGGATGGAAAGATAATATGCCATGCCACATGAGTTGAATGTGGATAGCACATGTTTGAATTCAAATTGTCCTATCTGCCACACGAGTTGGATGTCGATACCACATACTGGAAGTCAAATATACAAGACAAATCCAATCTACAACTATCGAAGATTGGTATTTTTAAGAGTCCGAATTTCCTGTTTCTACTAAGCAAAGAGATATTATTTTATTTAATCCTAAATCGCCAACTGTGAAAAATCTTATGTCAGTCAAGGAAAAGATTTCACATAGTTGACGATTTAGGAATGGATGAAACAATATCCCTTATTTCTACGAAACAGAGGATCCGGACTCGTATTTCTAATATTACATTCCTTTTTCTAAGATGTATAGTAGCCCATCCCTACAATTATTGGATTTGCCTTTGTTGTTTTTTGTTTATCCATCTATATAATATCAACAAGTTTAAATATTATAAGATTTCATAATCATAAAATAAAATTGTGTCATATTATTATATTAAATCACTTATGGTGTTTGACGATCTTCACATATTTTAATATACCTTTGAAGTATTTGATAATTTATAAAAAAAACTCATAAGATGATGCACCAAATAAGAAATGGAGATAATATAATCAATTAACCAAATACAGGACCCACTAATTAGTAACCACATGGCGTTAATAAACATGGTAGGACCCATCTATTGTAAAAAAAAATATAAGATTAAATTTAAATCATGAGAACCAAGCAATGTTGTTTAATTAAGGTGGGTTCACCAGACGTTGGTAACTATACTATAATACATCTAATGGTGATTATTACAAATGGCTCCATCTAGCTTTTTTATGAGAAATTATTGTAGGACCCATTTGATGTTGGTAGTCATATTAACATGAGGAGAGCTATCAAATAGTGAGACCTATTTAATGATGGCAAACTGATAATTACAATCACACAATTCAATCTTGGTTATCATGGGACCTGGTTAATTTTGGTAGTTGGTAATCACAATGAAAGCCCCGAGCGTGACATTTGTAGGATCCACCGAATATTGATAATTAACAAGAGCTATGTAGTCGTGATATGACTATAGGACCTCACATTAAATTTGTAAGCACTGTGGAGCTAATCTAAAAGTGGGACTCGTAAATGTTAAAACTTATGGTGGGCCATTATAAATTTCGCCTTAAATCTTGGATTGTGAAGGGGCAGACGTAGCTGGTTGAGCAGATACATTATATATATTAAAACAAAGGGGGAGGTGGGCTGTGGGGGGTGCCACCTCATCCCTGAAAAGTCTCTCCTTTCAGAAAAATATGCAAAAAAAAATCCACATTATTTTAAGGTGCCACCTCACTTTGGGCTACTCTTTCTCTCCTAAAACCTCTCCGATAAGAGATTTTTTGAACGTTTGAATTTGAGTCCTATTTCTTATCATTATCCAAATTATAAGCAAATCTCTACAGTCGGTTTGTTTTCTTTTCCTTAGATCTTCAATCATCAATGGGTCCCATGTTAAATATGTTATTTTTATAAACGTTTGAATTTGAGTCCTATTTCTTGCCATTATCTAAATTATAAGCAAATCTTTACAGTCGGTTTGCTTTCTTTTCCTTAGATCTTCAATCATCAATGGGTCCCATGTTAAATATGTTTTGTGGGCCCTACCGATGAATAAAATCCAAGTTGTTGCTCCTTTACTTTCCTTTCAATTTTTTTTCCCAAATGGATGGTTCCAGTAGTAGGCACCAGTTCGTATTAAATATATTTCAAGATTGGACTCCCATATTGGATGAAATCCCAATGGCCTTCTCTTAATCCCTTTTTTCTAAGAGTGGGCCCCACTAATGGAGGGAGTCAAGCTTGTTGGCCGTTGTCTGGTTTCTTAATGGATGCAAATCAATTAGTGGGCCCCCCACATTTAACTTATTTCTGCAGTGGGCCCACTCATAGATTAATATAGCTCATTTACTCTCCTTTCAATTTTTTTCCCAAATGGATGGTTCCACTAATGGGCACCAATTCGTATTAAATATATTTCAAGATTGGACTCCAGTATTAGATGAAATCCCAATGGCCTTCTCTTAATCCCTTTTTTTCCAAGAGTGGGCCCCACTGATGGAGGGATGCAAGCCCCGTTGGCTGGTTTCTTAATGGATGCAAATCAATTAGTGGGCCCCGCACATTTAACTTATTTCTACAGTGGGACCCACTCATGGATTATACATAGATAATAGTTTTCTGGGTCAATATGTATCCGTAGTGGGCAATCAGACTGGGTTGGTATCATACACAAGCTTAATTTCTTTGATAATTATTAGGATGTCATTTGTGTGCACATGAGTTAGAACTATTAGAAACATACTATGATGACTCATATCTTTATCAACGTACGCTCATCCCATGCAATGTACATCTTTTATGTTTTTTTTCTTCTCTTATACTTGTTCGCCCCCCTCTCTATCAATTTTTTTTTTCTTATGCTATCAATCATCTATGGCCAATTATTCCATCACCATAGATCCAGATGTGGTGTGTGGCCCATGAGGATGAAATCATTTGATTTCCATTTCCTTTCTTCTTATATTCCAATTTTTCTTCTTTGGATGCAGAGCCATCAGTGGGTCCCACACGTTAAAAATTTTTCAAGGGTAGACCCCATTGATGGATCAAACACGTTAATTTTTTTATCCGCTTCTTTTGGTTCTTTTTAGTAGATGTAGATCAATCCGTTTTGTTTTCTTTTCTTATATTTTCAATCATCAATGGTATAACATACCCGTAAATAAGATGGGTCGTAATGGTCAATGCCTTTAAATTCAAGGGGTTATCGTGTTATGTAAATTTACTTTATTTTATATTTATTTTCATGCATAGAAATTTTTTAATATTCAAAGATAATAAAAAAAACTTATTTTATATTTATTTTATCTTAACAATATTTCAAAAAAATTCTTAAATTTTAACATATTTTGATTTTTGCGTTTGTTGCTAGTCAAATCTTAAATGAAAGAGCTGGCGTTTGCCTGACAAAATGTTTTATTTTTCTTTTTATTTTAAGAGAAGTTGTGTATGGGTTGGGGATGGGAAGGGTTAAAACCTGAACCTTATTTTATAAAATCTTGCCCCCCAACCTTCCCCGGTTATACCTCAGTTTCTGCCTTCTCTCAGAATTTGTAGTATGATGATGTAATCTTAAGCTTTTAAAATCTCATCCAGTTTCCTCCTTTTTCCCCTCATGTCACCCCGGTTATACCTTTGTTTATGCCTTCTCTCAGAATTTCATGTAGTAGGATGATGTAATCTTAAGCTTTTAAAATCACCCCCCGCCCCCCAGGTTATACCCCTGTTTATGCCTTCTCTCAGAATTTGTAGTAGGATGATGTAATCTTAAGCTTTTAAAATCTCATCCAATTTCCTCCTTTTCCCCCTCATGTCACCAGATTATCTTCCTTTAGTGGAAAAAGAGTACCTTGCTATTACCTTAATTAATCAAATTCTAGAAAACTCCTAATTTCCTACATATCGTCGTTACCTTATATCCTTCACCCTTTACTTCTTTAACGATCCTTTGTGGAAACTCATTTTACCATGAATTCTTACAAATTTAATTCCATACAAATAATTAGGCCATAGTGCAATATGATAGGCCTAATGACCGACGGATAACAGTTTACTTCCGAAATCTACCAATGGAAGTCTCTAATTGAAAGCTCTAGATTTTCCATATATAGTTAGTTATCGTGCATAGACCATCCAAGTTATATTTTGCTTTTTCAATCGCCCACTGTGTCCCATGACTCCCATGTATGGTTTTGGATTAAGGATTTTCTTCTTAAACAAACTATCAACTGGATATTAGTCCACCCCATGAGTCCCATGCTCATGGCTGCCATCTTGCCCAGAAAATATTTTCTAATGATATGAAAATATGCAAGGATCCACTTTTTAAGGGAAGGATCTCCATTATGAAACACATACACATGATGAACTCTAGAACAAAATTTGAAAATTTTTTATTGTAGAATTTGGTTTCATCCAACCATGAGTATTAATTCTCCATTCAAATGGATGCCAGATTATTAGAAGAGCAAAACGAGTTACAACAAATTATTAAACAACTTCAAACTTGATTGTAAGTGATGAGTCAGGCCCAAGTGGCCTAGAATATGATGAGCCAGATCCAAATCCACCAGGGAAGCCCAGGTCCAGATCCACGGAGTGACCAAGTCAAGGCAGGCATCTACGTCGCTTTGGAAGCAGTCCCGCTCCTACCAGGTCCTGCGGAGAAATATCGCACCTGCCTCGTCCAGCGCGAGGGCAGTTCCTCACCTGCCTCCTCCAGCGCGAGGGCAGTTCGAGGGTTCCAAGGACGAACGTTGCTGAAGAGTCGTCCCCATCTGTTAGGGGAGGACTATAAATCAAGGAGTCCCACCAGCACTTGCAGGAGGATTGATCTTTCTCTATTCACTTCGACGCTTGTATTCCTCGAGTTTGTAATAATCATTGAGGAAGTAAAACATCACAGGCAATCTCTGCCTTTATGAAGTGGACGTAGGTCATCTTGACCGAACCACTATAATCCCTTCTCTCTCTTCTTTAATTATCGCATTTACTGCATTTATTACTTGACCGGTGGTGTCCGAAACCCAATTTTGGCATCATCAGTTTGGCGCCGTCTGAGGGGACGTATTAAAGTTCTCATCCGTCTTCTCAAGTTATGGTGATCACGACGAGATCAACTAGGCGAGCAGAGGGCGAGGATGATCTCCACCGACTAATCCTCCCCCAAATGCTCCCACTCCTCAACAAATGTTGGAGACCATTCAACAGCCTACAACTCCTGCTCGCAGGGCAATGAGGAACACAGCTCGGAGGAGTACTGCCTGAAGTACCGCATCTAGGATATCCAACTGCTCCACGTCGGGAGCACCTCACCTAAGCGCCCAACCCTATGGCGCAGAAACCCCGGGCGCCCAGAAGAGATCCAAGCACCCGCCATCTGTCCTCTCTGCAGACAGGAAAGTGAGCCTACCAAGTTGCCCTTCGCAGAGGGGGTCGAGCACCTGGGGTCGCCCGCGGCCAGCACCTCCTCGCCCGGACTGGTTTTCTCCGGCCTGGCCTCGCGCAGGATCCCCTCGCCCAGCGAGGATCCCTCCTTCTTGCCGCTGTCGCCCGGGACGAGCCCGTGCCTGCCCTCGCCCTCGCCTGGGAGCAGGCTGTCCTCACCTGGGAGCAGCCTGCCTTCGCCCTCGCCCGGAGGCGAGCATCCTCGCCGCCAGCCAGACGACCGGCGCCCTCAGCAGCCACGCGACCTGCGCCCTCATCAGCGAGGCGACCCTCTCGCCCGACGCCCGGGCAACCAGCCCCCTCGCCACTGCTGCTCGCCCAAGGGGGGCCTCCGCCACTGCTGCTCGCCTGAAGGGGGGGAGCGCCATGTGAAGCCTCGGGCTGGGCGCCCGAGGCCCAGCCCTCGCCACTGCTGCTCGCCCGAGGGGGGCCCACGCATGGAGAAGCCTCTGGCTGGGCGCCCGAGGCCCAGCCCTCGCCACTGCTGCTCACCCGAGGGGGCCCACGCATGGAGAAGCCTCGGGCTGGGCGCCCGAGGCCCAGCCCTCGCCGAAGCTGCTTGCCCGAGGGGAGGGCACGCCCAACCTTGCCTCGGGTTGGGCGCCCGCAGCGGGATTCAATTCATGTTCGCCTGATGCCGCATCCTCGACGTCCGGCCAACCACTCTGGTCTTCGTTTGTTTTTTCTCTACTGCACCCATCATTACAGCTACTTGCACACTCTTCTCATTCTCTTGGGATGATTTTCTCTCTCTTGGATGTTCCATTTGGATGAATCATCTCGCGGATCGCCCTACGTGGTGACCTGCCTCTGTACTGTTCTCAAACAGGCAGCCTATACATCCGGCTTAGCGGCTCTCTCACGGGTCGCCAAAAAAGCTTGGCCTCTGCACTGTTTTTAAACAGGCAGCCTATCTCCAGCTTAGCGGCTCTCTCACGGGTCGCCAAAAAAGCTTGGCCTCTGCACTGTTTTTAAACAGGCAGCCTACATCCGGCTTAGCGGCTCTCTCACGGGTCGCCAAAAAAGCTTGGCCTCTGCACTGTTTTTAAACAGGCAGCCTATCTCCAGCTTAGCGGCTCTCTCACGGGTCGCCAAAAAAGCTTGGCCTCTGCACTGTTTTTAAAAAGGCAGCCTATCTCCAGCTTAGCGGCTCTCTCGCGGGTCGCCAAAAAAGCTTGGCCTCTGCACTGTTTTTAAACAGGCAGCCTATCTCCAGCTTAGCGGCTCTCTCGCGGGTCGCCAAAAAGCTTGGCCTCTGCACTGTTGTTAAACAGGCAGCCTATCTTCAACTTAGCGGCTCTCTCGCGGGTCACCCAAAAAGCTTGGCCTCTGCACTGTTCTTAAACAGGCAGTCTATATATCCAGCTTAGCGGCCCTCTCGCGGGTTGCAAAAAACGCTTCGTCTCTGCACTGCTCTCAAACAGGCAAGAAGTCTGCCTCTCTTTCCAGATTGAATGTCAACAATCGGGCCTCAACCGCTCCTGGATACTAAAGATCCTCCTGGCACCCCAGCTCCCTGCTGGCGCCCAGCACCCTAGCACCTTGGCGCCCAGCACTCTAGCACCCTGGCGCCCAGCTCCCTGGCACCTTTGCTCCTGGCGCCCAGACTGCCTGTCGACCGCCCAGGCCTCTTCCGGGCGCCCAGCCTCCTGCTGCCTGCTTCGTCTGTTGGCGCAACCACCTCCTCTCCGCCTGCACAGCAAACTGCAGATCGGCCGCTTGGTACCTCGTCCTCTGCTCCAACTTTGGGTCTGGGGCATTCTTTTTAGCAAGTTTTAGGCTCATCTCCTTCTTCTCAAAATGCCCCCCTTTCAAAGCTTCTTTGTGCGCAGGGCATTGGGGGCAAATGATGAGTCAGGCCCAAGTGGCCTAGAATATGATGAGCCAGATCCAAATCCACCAGGGAAGCCCAGGTCCAGATCCACGGAGTGACCAAGTCAAGGCAGGCATCTACGTCGCTTTGGAAGCAGTCCCGCTCCTACCAGGTCCTGCGGAGAAATATCGCACCTGCCTCGTCCAGCGCGAGGGCAGTTCCTCACCTGCCTCCTCCAGCGCGAGGGCAGTTCGAGGGTTCCAAGGACGAACGTTGCTGAAGAGTCGTCCCCATCTGTTAGGGGAGGACTATAAATCAAGGAGTCCCACCAGCACTTGCAGGAGGATGGATCTCTCTCTATTCACTTCGACGCTTGTATTCCTCTAGTTTGTAATAATCATTGAGGAAGTAAAACATCACAGGCAATCTCTGCCTTTATGAAGTGGACGTAGGTCATCTTGACCGAACCACTATAATCCCTTCTCTCTCTTCTTTAATTATCACATTTACTGCATTTATTACTTGACCGGTGGTGTCCGAAACCCAATTTTGGCATCATCAGTAAGTACTAAAAAAAATTATTGTAAGATGAGATGAATCATGCATTCCTTTCTTAAATTGTTTCTCAGGTCCACTTCTTAATTTTATAAGTTTCAGATCATATAGTTCGAAGTGTATAACCCACCTACAGCTAGAACAATTGTTTTTTTCATGTGTACTGTTCTATAATCAAGAATAAAGACTTTTAAGTGAGATCTAATTGTCTAGACAGTAAACAATGTGATGTCTCTTACGTGCAGATTAGATGTTGATCAATACTCTATTTTAGATTATATACATAAATTCAACTTAGATGAGAAAAGTCAATGAATGGAATAATCCGTGGCAACTCTGTATCAACTTGAATTAAAACTAGAATTTATGAATGGCTTAAATTATTCAAGATAATAAAGGGGTTGGTAAGTTCTCTACATCGCATCCAAATGCAAAAGGATCGATTTTTTTGGTATGCCATCTTTTTATGTTTGTTGGCTTCTCTTTCAACTTGTTTGGACTCTCCTTTTCACAATGTAGGCTTTCTCTTCTCACTTGTGTGGGTTGGGCTCTCTCTGTCCTAACCTCCTTAAGTTGGGGTAAAAAAAAAAAAGCAAAAAAAAGAGTTATTGAAATAGGGAAACCCACATTTATTTGAAAATGGAGTTATCTACACTTGGTTTATGCTTATAAAAAAAGCATGAGGATCTGTAGTCTTCCTCAATTTGTTGGTCTGTCCATTGTTTGATGTAAGATTTAATCTTAAAAAAATAAGGGAAGCATTTTAGGTTAACTTGTATTCCACAATGAGGCAGGCATGCGGTGGGCCACACAAAGGCCATCACAAATTCTCATCAGCCCACCTCCCCCACTCCCTCACCCCTGGCCCCATCCAAAGGAGAAGCTTCAAGCAAAGGCCCACCACTCAGGGAATCCGGACTCTAAATCCAATACTCATGAAACCATGACCTGTCAAATGACTCAGCAACTAAATATATAACAGTTCCAAAATACCATAAGATTGTCAAAAACAAGCATTCACTTGATTCTTTGAAATTCAATCCCTCTTTCATAATTGTCAAGTCTGCTTCACAGGCATGTTCAAAATAATCAGTTCTTTCCTGGCTGTTCTCGGCTTGGACCCTGGCATAGCACCTTCCCTCATCAGTGGTCTTTGTCACCTCTTCCGAGATCTAGCTACTTCCCTCACCTGAGGGCTCCACCACCTATTTTTTAAAAGTCAAGAGATAGATGATAGAGAGATTATCATTTATCACCTTCTCAAACCCAATTATTTCAATCCTTCTATCGAAACAAATCCAAATTCAAAAACCCAAAAACCTGGCTCCAACCATATCCTTGAACCTAAATCAAAGTTCTTATTTTTCATTCAAAAATAGATTAAAAAAAGAAGAAGAAACTAAGACATTCATAATAAGGCCTTCTCTTGGTGTCAGCATATTATCTCTTTATTGGTTCCGAAAAGAAAGAAGAGAAGGTGAGGAACAGAAATGGATGTGAAAAGATCAACAGAAGGTTTGTATTAATGTTATTAATTTAGGAGTCTTTCCTTGTTAATTACAATCATAAAATTGAAAGGTGAGAAACTATTTAACATTATCTAAAATTTGAGAGTCTTTCTTATTAATTAGAATAACAATTACGTACAGAATGGTTAAATGGAAATTGAGAATTTAGACTGTTTATAGTTGGTCAAAAACAACCGCTTTAATATTTATAATAATAGTGTTTTGCACTTTTAAAAGTTTAGTTTAAGTAGGAAAATTCTAAGGTAAGTAAATAAAGTATATTAAGATCAATTAATAATGCCAATTTACAAGTTATCTTTAAATTATAACAAGAGGTTTTTTTTTACAAAAAGAACACAATATTTTCACGAAACCTCAAAAAAGGCTGCAATATTTTATGCTTTTACTAACACCGCCCTTGACTAACAATCCAACAGTATAAGAAGTAAATTGTCAGTTCAATTTTTTTTTTCTTTTCATCTTTGAATGATTTGCCCTTACAAAAAACCAAATGACTTATCGAAAAGATAAAATGACAATCTTGCCACTTAAACTTTGAAGACCTAAAACCAAAGCTTAATATCATTTTAATGTCTTGATGTTACCTATATTGAAGCCTTTCCATTGTCCGGCATTCCTACCCCATCATGTATTTAGGTGGGCCCCACTAAAGTAACTTGAGTTAGTGAGATTTGCTAAGCTTAAATAAAGGATATTTCTATCATTTATCTAAAAAAACTAACAGTCACATGTTATATAGTCAAACCAGAGGTCTTTTTTGTAAAAGCATAAAAGACCTTACGTATATTTTTCTTTTTTCTCATTTTTCTTCATTTGATCTTCTTCATATATCTTTGATATATTATACATGTTTATCATTGTAAAAATATGATTAAAGCTTGGAATTATATATAAAGGGAAAGGAATGAAAGTTCTTTCCAACAGAGTACTACCAAACATGGTTTAAAATCTCGGTATCGGTCGCGGTATCGGCCGGGCCAAAAAACCGATGTCGTCGCGGATATCGGTCCGTCGCGGTCGTCGAGGTGTGAATTTTTTTTTTAATCCAAAAAAATTTGTAAAAATATTCAAAAAATCCAGAATATTAGAAAATATTGGAAAACAATATCTTTTTTCCATTAGTAACAACAATAAATCAAAATCTTGGTCACCTTAAGTTATGAGTCCTGTCTGTGTCGCTGTTCGCTTTATTCTCCAGTTTTTTATATAATGCAACCATTATTGATGCTCATGATTAATAAGATGAAATATCATAAATTTGACATAATGCAACCACAATTTTTGGTAAAAACTCATACTTTTTTGTTCCAAAAGTATAAATCTATTTTAAACTAACACATTATCAATGCATTTGAACACTAATGTGAAAAAATATAATTGATTTCAAGAAAAGCCCCAAATTTTGGAAAAAAAAAAGTTTAGATCTACACTTTAAAATACTAGATCTAAGGAAAAATAAGTGAATAACATCGAATCTAACTCAATATAAAGCCTTTTGGTTCATGAATTAGTGTATTACACAATCTTTACTATTATATCATTCCAAACATAATTAAATAGGTTTAATATCATATTTAGCAGCTTATGATAATAATAGACATCCAAGCACAAAAAAAAGAATGACAATTAGCAAAAGAGTCCTAGCTATCATGGTCAAGTAGGATCCTTTTGTCTTCTTGATTGCCACTTCTCTAAAACATGCGCTTCGCAGAGGGGGTCCGGGGGTATCCCCCAGCGGGGGTCGAACTGACCGGTCAGCTTGTGGGGGTCCAGGGGGCAGCGCCCCCAAGAAAAAAAAAAAAACAAGGATATCGTATCGGCCGAGATATCGTCACGGCCGATATGAACATCATATCGGCCGATATCTCGCGATATTTTGGCGAGTTATAAACCGGTATCGCTGATACCGATATCTCAGCGAGATATTGGTTCGGTGTCGGCCGATACCGGTTCGTATCGGCCGATACAAACCAGTATCGACCGGTTTTTAAAACCATGCTACCAAATCAAATCTTTTCCTTTATGAATTAAAAATGCATATCCTATGAGACATTTTTTTTTATTTGCTATCGGATGGTTCCCAACCCTTTGGGCTGGACTAATCCCTTTGGGCCTAGAGAGAAGCCGGATAAACACCCCTGTGGCGGGTGCCCCCAAGGTGGTAGCACTAGTGGACTCAACATTCGATTCCTGAAGAAGGGGGAACTGGGGATCGATACTAAGATCTTTAGCTCCAGAAAAGGGAGGAACCGTGGTCCTGGCCACTCAACCAACCCCTTGGGATTTATCCTATGATTCTTGTAGCATGCATAATAACCTTGAATCTGGTCCAACCTAGATCTTTATTTCTTAAAACTTAGATCCGAGTTTAGTTGATAGCTACAGCCCAAAGGTCCCATTTTGCACAGCAAATTCATTGAAGTTCAATTAATTTAATTTTAAATCTAAGAGATGTTTGGATACATAACGATTGGGATGTTCATGGACCGGGCCACCGGGCTGAACGCTCCCGGCCCTGACCCAGCCTGCTTTGGGTTAGGCTTGAACCATACGTTCTCGTACATGGGTTGGGCTTGGGCCTATAACCTAGACTTGTTTAATATTCAGACTAGGCTTGGATTGAGTAGTAGAGAGCCCAAGCCTGACCCGGCCCGAATGAGAGACACAAATTTAAGCACAAGCCATTGTTTCTTGGTAGAATGGGAATTCTAATGCATTCACTCTCACTTGTGCCCATACATCCCAACCAACTGCGCTACAACTTGGAGCAATTGGAAGACTCCTTTTCTTTTATAAAAACCATCACAAAACTGGGCTCAGGGTCGGGCTTGGGCAAAGCACTCATGACTCTAGTTGGGCTTCGGCCAATAGGCCTGGATCTTCTTGCTAGCCTCCAGGTCTCTCTGCACGATTGAGAAATTAAGGAGATGAGGAGTACTTGAGAGGCTTTTGGGAAAACTTGCGGAAACGTTTGTCTTGTGAGGAGTTAATGTCAAGAAAGCCTGGGAGGAGTTGAGAAGGGGAAGAGGGAGAGCTGGAACGTGGGGAGTGAAGTTAACATAACCATCTTAGAGGGCTCAAAAGACCTTTGACTGGTCGAAATAAAATCAAATTGAAGAGGCTGATTTCTCAATTGAAATTTGTTTGCTTTGTATATAAAAATTTGCATACCCTACTCAATTTAATGATGTGCAATTTCAATTTTCTCAGATAAGTCACCCAAAAAGAAGCTTCCTACTAACTTATCAATTGTTTTACTAATTTTAGATGGGAACTTGGGGACTGACATATTATAAACAGAAATAGAGGAAGTGATACTTTTGATGAGGGTGCTTCTTCTAGCTTGAGATAGAAGAGGGGTCTTCCATAACACAATCCTGCATTTTATCTTAGACAACAAATTACAGAAACTTGAATTCTTGTTTCTATTTATTATAAGAGGGTTCCCAAGGTATTTCTCATTTCCCCCCATTTTCCTAACCGTCAGAGTTTTGCATAACATATTTCTTCTCATTTTTCGTGTTCCTTAGTTGAAATAGGCTGCTGATTTATCAAAGTTTACAAGTTGGCTATAAATAGGGGACATTTCAAATAAGGCCTTAAATTTTTACCTTATTTAAAAAAAAAACACAAGTTTTAGAACTTTTTAAATTAACGTCTAAGATTTTTAGTTAAAGACATCCTACCATTTAAAAATATCTTCTAGTGACATTTTCCCTCAATCTCTGTAAATACTCAAATTACCCTCTTTTTAACCCTTTTCTTAAATTAGGGCTTCCTTATATGAACAAGTTTTGCACATAATTCACTACAATTCAATGAGAATCTTGTATCAAAATTCAATTTCTTTTGTTTTAACTTGAATTTTCATGATTGAAGTGGCTTGTGATTTGGAAAGAAGGATAGAAGAAAGGGTTAGTAAGTTGTAGGTTGTGACTATTTGCATGTGTCTAGACAAAGCGTTGAGTTTACCAAATTTCTACTTCCAATTCAATGGGAAGGTTAGATCATCTATCCAGCTCTTCATAAATAGGGTATACTTAAAAGTATTATATAAGACTTATATGGGAACCTCTGCTTTAAAAAAATAGAAATTATACTTAGATAAAAAGCCTATCTATGATTTTGTGAATGCTAATTCATGTATACGCCTCTTTTAGTTGAATGAACAAATAGATTAAGGAAAATCTATGGTCATGTTAGATTAAACATTAATAGTTGGGTTAGGGAATGTATAGACCAAATTAAAATTGATTGGACCCATAACCATATGTAATAGGCCTAAATTGTTATAGTGTGATCTAATTCAACTGGACATGTCATAATTGGGTTGTCAATTTGGAATATAAATACTTAGAGGAAACTACTGAATAAATCCCAATAGTGAGCCCACAGTAAGGAGAGGACCCATCTTATTTTTAGAGACGGGAGGGGTCCTTTGGGCGTGGTTTTTTATTTATTTTTTGTCGTTTAGCGATGTTGTCGATATCGACAATTAAGTTGTCGATATCGACAAATATGCGAAAACCCTTTATCCATCGCCCCGTGCCTGCATTTCTCTGTCAGACCCTTTTCATCGTTTGCAACTGGTTCTCTGGCGATTTTGCATCTCAGAAAACTCCTATATTAAATTAGCTCAAGCGGTTGTTGGATTCCATTAAAAGGTTGGTACACACAATAAGTTCCTTCTTATATAGCATCATCTACCCTAAAAGAGGTTCAGATTGATTCGTTTTTTTGTATATACTTGTTAGAAGGAATAGAACCGTGGTCTGAACTCTAAAAATGCCGGTTGAATATGTAAATGGTGTCCAATATATGACTCACTGTATTCAGCTTTGCGGTTGGTTGATGGCGTTTTTCGTTTTGGTTCTGGTTAATGGCGATTTTCCTTAATGGGTTTTAGGGTTTTGAAAGGGGGTTTATTTTTGGTATGCACTGTTTTTATCTATTCCTCCATTGTTTATTTTCAGTACAGTTTTTTTATTACCACATTATATTACTCTAATGTAACCAGAATGATTATTTTATTAACAAACATATCCCAGAATGGGCATTTTAACTATGGCTTATTGTTCAGTAATATAAAGTTCTTTGTCTTTTAACATGTATGTATAATTCATATTTTTCTATATTATGTTATTGTGATTTGATGTTAGCATGTCAGTGAGGGAGGTGTTGGTTATATTCCACTATGACGGTGACTTCCAGTTCGATATAATCCGTCCGGTGTACAATGGAGGAAATCAAAAGATGAGGTATTTACCGGCGGACATAACATATGACTCACTGGTTAACGAAGCAGCTGAAGCATCTAATTGAGTCTCAATCATCCATAGATTAAGCATACAATACCTTCATCACAATGGACGGGCATTTTCAATGGCAAGCATTGATGATGACAATGATGTGAGGAGGATGTTCAAAGCATCGGAGAAAGACGTGAATGGGATATATTTATATGTTTTCAACGGTCCGAAGATAAGGCAATCTATAGGAGGAGAAAAATGGAGGTATGTGCATAGGTTGTATTGCTAAATCAATTGATTACCAAATACTAAGTATGTCTTCCTACTTGTTTATTGACCTTTGTTGATTCATTGTAGGTATGAACGGAATCTTCGAGCTCAAAACTGTGCAAAAAAAGCGAGGACCTCGTCAAGAACTTGTACGGGAAAGCAAGCCATAGTGCGAACGCCCACAACATCTCTACCTATTGTTGATCTCCGTGAAGATAATGACATGCATTTCTCATCCGTGCGTAATGAATGCAGTCCACATCAGGCGATAGGAGTTGATACTTTTTGTGATGATATTGATGTTGGAGTGAAGAATCATGATGGGATTCAGACCGACGGACAACCTGCCATCGGACAGATTCGTCGGATAGTAGATGCGAAGGTCGAAAGCAATGGAGTTGATGCCAATCTAGCTTACACTACCAATCATTCAAATGAAGATTTAGTTGTTGATTTTGAAGACAGAATGGAGACTGAAGAGGTTAAAACGGAGGTTGGTAATAACTCGGCTCAGGAAATGTGGGTTGGCCGTGAGTTCCCTGATCGTCAGACATTTCGGAATACTCTTGCTAAGTTTGCAATTTATGGCAACTTCACTCTTAAACACCTGAAGACCAACTCGACGAAGGTGACGGCTGGCAGCAAAGATGGGGGTTGTCCTTGGCGGATCCACGCTTCTATTGTAGAATCAGGACCACAATTTAAAGTTAGAACGTACAATCCTAAACATCAATACTCGAAGCCGATGATGGGCATGGCACATCGACAAGCAAGTTCAGCCCTTATTGCTGAATTTATCATGGATAGAATCAGACAGAACATCGATTTAAAGCCGAAGGAGATAATGAACGACTACCAAATGAAATTCGGGTCAATTATTAGCTATAGGAAGGCACTTATAGCAAAGGATATGGCTCTGCGTATAGTGCGAGGATCATTCCAGCTTCTACCTCTCTACTGTATGGAATTACAGAAAACCAATCCTGGGATAATAACAAACATAGACACTACGTCTGATGATCGTTTCTGAAGATTTTTTTGGTCATTTGGACCTTGTATTAGGTCTTTCATCTCTTCGCTGTGACCGATGATTGCCATAGACGGTGCACATCTCCGAGGCAAGTATCCTGGTGTCTTGCTTGTAGCCATGACATACGATGCGAATCATAAGCTATTACCCATCGCCTTTGCTTTTGCGGAAGCCGAGCGTCGAGATAGTTGGGAATGGTTCCTTGCAAACCTGTTCATTGCTCTTGGAGAGCCACCAAATTTGACTATTGTTTCTGACCGTCAGAAGGGTCTTATTCCAGCTCTCCAGAACACTATACCCTCTGCAGTGCACTGTTACTGTTGCCGTCACATTGCTGAAAATATAAAAACCGCTTTCAGTGACGGGGCAATCGTTATGAAATTCTGGCGTGCTGCAAAGTCCTATATGCCTTATGTTTATGAGGCATATATGACGGATATACGTGCAGTCAGCCAAGAGGCTTTCAACTATATTGATGCAATTGAGAAACACCGTTGGTCAAATGCATACGTACAAGGACGTCGGTATGACATGTTAACTAGTAATGCGGCTGAGTGCACGAACAGTCTGTTAAAGGACACAAGGGTACTGCCCATTGTTAAACAGGTCAAGGAGATACGTGCCAAGTTAATGGAGTTCTATCAAAAGCGTCATATTCAGTCAGAGAGTGTAACCACTCATTTAACTCCATATGCAGAAAAAATCTTGGGCCAAGAAATGGAGGAAGCCCGTAGGGTTCATGTTCGTGTTGCTGGTCTCGTTGAATTTCAAGTTCAGTCCGCTGAATACGTGGACGTAGTCGATCTCGAACGCAGAACTTGTATATGTCGTAAATGGGAGATTATGGGCATCCCATGTTGTCATGCACTGGCATCAATGAAGGTAAGGAACTACGATCCTTATGCGTTTTGCGAGCATTGGTATCTGTCAAGCGTTTATCGTACAACATATAGTGAAGTTCTGCATGCTACACGAGACAAGAAGCAATGGAAAGGCACAATTCAAGAAAGAATTCTTCCACCACTCGCAACTAAGCAGCCAGGGCGTAAAAAAAAACAGGAAATGGACCGAAGATCGTGGCCGCCAACGAAGGGTAGTTACGTGCTCCAATTGTAAGGAGATGGGGCATAACCGTGGAGGTTGTCGCAATCCACCACGTGATGTAAATGGGTTGTTACATGCTTGAAAAGTGCAGTGATGTTTTTGTATGGCTACTGATGTAAATGGCTTCCATGTAGGATTGAAGACTGCAGTCATTTTTTATATAGTTGGTAATGTTATTGGTTCTGTAACATGCTTGAACAGTGCACTGCGGAGGTTTTTGTGTATGGCTGCTTATGTTCAACCGGTCATGCCAGGCTTGAAAAGTGCAGTGTTGTTTTTTGGGTAGCATTTGCTTATGTGCTTGGGTTCCATGTAGGGCTAAAGGAGAAGTAATTATTTTGTATAGTTGGTGATGTGCATGGTTGTGCTAGGCTTGAAAAGTGCAGTGTTGTTTTTTGGGTAGCATTTGCTTATGTGCTTGGGTTCCATGTAGGGCTGAAGGAGAAGTAATTATTTTGTATAGTTGGTGATGTACATGGTTGTGCCAGGCTTGAAAAGTGCAGTGTTGTTTTTTAGGTAGCATTTGCTTATGTGCTTGGGTTCCATGTAGGGCTGAAGGAGAAGTAATTATTTTGTATAGTTGGTGATGTACATGGTTGTTCCAGGCTTGAAATCACTAATGTTGTTTTTTGTATGGCTGCTGATGTAAATGGGTTCACATTTTATCTATTCTGTTGTAACTACTTGTTATGTAATGAATGTTGGTATGTGAATGGTGATCAGAACTTTTTGAATATAAATATAAATGATCAATGTTTTCTCCAGTTCACAATTTTTTTTTCTTACGCATTATTTTTACACTTGCATCACAACAAGCAGTTACAACTATTAAATCAGTGCACTGATGAAACTAATCGATACCGACAACTTTGAGCTGTCGGTATCGACAACTTTTACCGTTGCAGCACAATAAGCAGTTACAACTATTAAATCAGTGCACTGATGAAACTAATCGATAGCGACAACTTATAGTTGTCGGTATCGACAACTTTTACAGTTGCAGCACAATAAGCAGTTACAACTATTAAATCAGTGCACTGATGAAACTAGTTGATAGCGACAACTTATAGTTGTCGGTATCGACAACTTTTACAGTTGTAGCACAATAAGCAGTTACAACTATTAAATCAGTTCACTGATGAAACTAGTCGATAGCGACAACTTAGAGTTGTCGGTATCGACAACTTTTACACTTGCAGCACAATAAGCAGTTACAACTATTAAATCAGTGCACTGATGAAACTAGTCGATAGCGACAACTTAGAGTTGTCGATATCGACAACTTTTACACTTGCAGCACAATAAGCAGTTACAACTATTAAATCAGTGCACTGATGAAACTAGTCGATAGCGACAACTTAGAGTTGTCGATATCGACAACTTTTACACTTGCAGTACAATAAGCAGTTACAACTATTAAATCAGTGCACTGATGAAACTAGTCGATAGCGACAACTTATAGTTGTCGGTATCGACAACTTTTACAGTTGCAGCACAATAAGCAGTTACAACTATTGAGAAAGTGCACTGATGAAACTAGTCGATAGCGACAACTTATAGTTGTCGGTATCGACAACTTTTACAGTTGCAGCACAATAAGCAGTTACAACTATTAAATCAGTGCACTGATGAAACTAGTCGATAGCGACAACTTTGAGTTGTCGGTATCGACAACTTTTACACTTGCAGCACAATAAGCAGTTACAACTATTGAATCAGTGCACTGATGAAACTAGTCGATAGCGACAACTTATAGTTGTCGGTATCGACAACTCTTACACTTGCAGCATTTTTATAGGTTACAACTATTAAATCAGTTCACTGATGAAACTAGTCAATATCGACAACTAAGGGTTGTCTATATCGACAACCTATACAGTATGAAACACTTGCATACTTACAATAGTGCACTGATGAAACTGGTCGATAACGACAAGTAATAGTTGTCTATATCGACATGTTTAGGTTATTGTTATCGACATCATACATACTACCGAAGTTTAGGGAATTGCACACAACTTATAAAACTGTGAATCCATTCATGAAAGCTGTAAATCAAACAAAACATTCTCCATTGAATTCTTAGTAAAAGCTATAGAATGAATATGCACAAAAGGCAATTTACTGAAATATAGTTGTTCAATATTTGCATATTGCTAACAGATACAGACATCCATCATATATAAACATGGACAGTAGTATTAAAATCTCCGAAAAAGTCCGGACATCCATCCTCCGAGGAAAGAGAAACAAAACAAAAGGAAATATACACTTCTCCACTGTAATGAAAATCAGTTACATTATATTTACAGCCCCATAGATACACAATAGACAACTGTCATCAGTTGAAATCACTCAAGTCAGTCAAGCCCAATCTGTTGGCATTCAAAGTCCAGCTCCGCTTGAATATCTCTACGACAATTTTGCTGCGAAAGTATGAGATATCTTCTTGAGTGAAATTGATGTTACGGCGGTGCACACAGTGTTCCGTGAAGGCTAATGCAAAGATTCCACAATCATTTCCATTTTGCTGATGATGGATGTCTGTCTTTACGAGCCAACTCCATAGATACGGATCCGACCACCCGAAATCGCTGTACCTTTCATTCAACCATGCCACCTGCGATAGTCATTCACAGCTCACTCTTAATTTAAGTCAGAAATTCATATACGTGGCATAGAAGAGTGTAACGAATCAGAACACAAATATATCAATGGGTAAGGAGAGGTAACATACAAATTTCGATGCATGTTTTACCGTTCGACGATCACCAGCCATGCTATTGTAGAACTCCCATCGTCTCTGGTCGACATATCCGACGAACAAGGTGAAATGTGATCTGTGATGGATTACAAAAATCAGAGTGCGTGCTTCCCTTGCGTCCATCACCCTATGTCCATGCTTCCCAAACACAGCTTCGACAGCAGAATCAGAACCATCCGACCACCAACTCTGCATCCGTTCACAAAAAAATAGTTCAATCAGAGCCTACAGCTTGACATTACTAGTATGCAGTCTGTTTCAATCAGTTAATACTTACACACACGCTTGGGTCAGTAATGAAACATGAATCACATTCATCCCTCAAAATTTCAAAATAGTAGTACATGACATTAGTGTCCATCCATGTTCCATCATCAAGCACCCTTTTCAGGTCTGAGCTTGGGATCATTGTGCAGATGCTATCCAACTCATCCTTCCTGTAATGAGCCATCATTAATCCCATTAAATACACAGGTGGTTAATCCACATAAAAAAGGTACTTGAGATTAGTTTTCTTACATCTCCTCGTAGTATTCTTTGAATCCATTGAGAAAAACCTTATCAAGATCAGAAAGCACGTAATTGCTTTGAACTATAGAATGATCGTAATCTAAAAACTTCAATGGTACTTTCCGCATACGCGGGAGCCGTTTGATCCTCCATACAAGTGAATCAAATGTAGCGAAAGCGAATTGGGTTGAAACGACCAAAGCGGACTCGCTTGAGACTGGGACTGGAGAGGTGAACAACGTTCTACTGACATGGGGGGTACTTAGGACTTCAAAATTTGGGGATAGGGCGGGAGACAGAGGCCTACTACCAGAACCCTCCATTGTGAACTGTATATTGGGCTCGTATACTGGTGCGGTAGTCCTCTTGCTACTTTTCTTTTTTTCCGGACTCTTAACAGCAGCTCTTTTCCGATGCTTAAACGTTATTGTAATTTTCTTCTTCATATCTTCGTCGTCGGACTGCGAGCTGCTGCACCCACCCATTGAGAAGTCATCAAAGTTTGTCCCAAAGGCACCCTTAAACTTTGACAATTTCTTTCGTATTGATGTGGTGAGCTTATCAATAGACACTTTCCGGCGCTCCGCTCGATCACAAGATAGCTCTAAACGACCCACCAGCTCCTCTGCCTGAAAATGAAAAAACACACCAAAAGTTATTTACTAGTGCCGACAAGCGAAGCAAATGCTAAATCGCATAAAAGATCATGTAATACATTGTTTCATGTAGTAACTTAAATGCACAATTTTGAGCCATACATGCTTCTGTGGGATGGTGAGATCAGCTGATTTGACGATCTCCTCTGGCTGGCCTTTATTCGCATGCTCCATCTGAGCTGACCTCCCAATATACAATAGAGAGTTTTCACCATACCACGACAAATACTCCTTTGATTGGACTTTCTCCTTACACTTATCCCCTTTTAAAACCAGTTTTGTCCTAGCATTCCATAATGACTCTACCTCCTCATCCACTTGCGTGCTGTAATCAACAACAACGTACCATGTTCGTTCTCGTCTGACGAATGGCATATTGAATGGCGGTGGCACTAACTGTTTGAAGCCAAACTGTTTCATAACACGCCACGTATTGTGTCGTTTCACGATCCAATAATAGACAAGGACGGTGGACGACGAGAATAGAGCATGATCAACTTTCCGTACCTTTTCTTCAAGCTTTTTCCCGTAACCATGATAGGGTCTCCAATTGAACTGCATACAACATGAGTCATTCATGAATAGCAAGTTTGTACAAACAATGTAGCATGTTAAAAAAAACTACAAAACATCAGGATTTCGAAAAAGTTCAATCCATTACCCCATCAGTCTTCAGATTGTTCAATTGTTTTCTCACTTCTTTCACTGTTGCATGACCTGGGTGTTCATCAAGCCTCTTCTGCCAGGTCTTAAACAATGGGAACTGTATGTCCTTCTTCCAGCTATCTGCCGGTTTAGGACACCGCCCGATTGACATCCTAGTATAGGCCCAGAGCTGCACCATTACAAAGAATGAATAAACGTTATATACCGCTGAATTAATACGCATAATTGGAAAACAACCATTAAAAGCGAGAACAATCACCTGTAACAACTGAAGAGGCCCAGTGGGTGTCCGAAGTTAGTGTCCTTCCTCCTCTCCTTGTTCCTTCTTCCCTTCCTCTCCTACATCTATATTCTCCCAATTCCATCGAGTAGCGTTTGCCAACATCCTATAAAGATTCGCAAGACAAGCCGGTCCCCATGCGTAAGGCTTAAAATCTTTAAACAATTCAAGAACATAAGCAGGTCTGCGAGCTCCAGATTTTTGATAAACAAGTTGACCAGATACCAAGAAGAATAGGTAGGCACGTGTAGCCTGAATCTCATATTGCTTGTATTTCTTCTTCTTCTTCTTCTTCTCCAGTTCTTCAGCCTTGAAATTGTTTTCTAACCACTTAAATTTCAATGTCTGACCGACGTAATCAACCTTCTTTTGAGGAGTAATACCGAGCAACTCTTGACATACAGATTGCACTAGCCTCCCTGGGAAAGTTCGACCTGTTACTCGGTCTCCATCAATGGGCAGCCCGTATATATAAGCTACGTCTTCCAACGTAATAGTTGCTTCACCGGATGGAAAATGGAAAGTGTTCGTTTCAGGCCGCCACCTCTCTACCAATGCCGTTATTAACGCGTGATCTATGACTATACGGCTTATATCTACCAAATGATGGAGACCTGTCGCCCTCACGTACTCCTTTTTTTTTTTTTTGTAAGCCCCCATATTTCTGCGTCCGGGTTTGTTGGAATGCACCTGAGGCGACCGAACTCCTGCACATATTAATCCTTATAAGGACAGTTAGGAATCATACACCAAATGTTAACAAGAAGAAGATATATAACTATCAATTACGAAAGACAACCACTGTAGAAATGCTCATACCTCTCCAACACGAATTCCTTCTGATATATGGTATTGTTGATTATATAGAAGAACTTTTGGAGCATCAGTGGGCTGATTTTCGTTCGTCTGCATAGTAACAAACGTAGCTTCTCAACTTCCAAAAATTATAGGTGCATAACCACAAAAAGAGAGAGAACTCTTATGCAAAATATATTGCAAACTTCACATAATGAATGTCTCGTTAAACTTTCGCTTGTAGTTATGTATTATATAGACACTAGAGAGATTTATATTTACTCATCTATTTCTTTGTGTCTTAAAAGTAAATCGTCACAATCCATTTGGAGAGAAGAAGAGTATGTGCAGTATGGGCAATTGACCATAAATGGAGTATGCACAAACTTTATAAAATCCATGCAATGGGCCCAGAATGATAAGGCCAACATGCTCATACCACATGTGCACTCCATACCCTCCCCTCCCCCCAACCCAAAAAATCGAAATGGCACACATCCAATTCCACTCCTAACATGATGCATCATGTAATACACTCAATTTATTTCATTAGAGTTAAATCATGTGTTTTAACTCTTTCATGTGATAAATCCAACGGTGATTCCCACACCAATTGAATTGAAACATTTTAAGAGGTGTCTTTACACTAATTGGTGTGTGATATGAGTGGCAGCAATTCATGAATGATGGGATAATGTGTGTTTTGCATGGTCCACTCTTACAAGTGAGAGAGAACAGAGCTCGTACGAAAATTCCGTAATGCTCACCCTACATTACCTTATGCAATCCGCATTAGACCATACTTTCCTACACATAACCCCACTTAAATCATTGTTACACCTAACCAAAACAACGTAACATTCCGTAATCGCAGCTATTCCTTCACTAGATCATTGGGTTCCAATGTGTTAGTCAGAATCCAACTCAATCCCATTTGGGTAAACACAAGCGAGAACTCAATCCAACTCAATCCCAAAAGTTGCAGTTTCTATAATTCTCACAACAACCTTCATTCACCAATAGCTTTGTGCCAGATTGCAGCCACCACCTACAGTGTGGCCATTGTACAATCCAAAAGCCTCTTTATTGACACACATGAATGCCACATTCTGCGGCTAAACTAGAGGACATAAACGACCTGGGACACTATTCCTGCAATATATAAGTTGTCTGCGACACCTCATTGGCTTACGATCCACATGGTTTGACCCACCACTCCAAATTCTATATTCCCAACTTTCTACTCAATCTTAAGAGAAAAGTATGGATGGTTCCAGGTATCTGAATTGAGCCGATGAAGAAAATTAGAGGGAGACATAACATGGAAAATGATTGGAGTTTTATGCATTACTTGCAATATCATAATGTAGTGATGGTTAAGGATAGAGGGGAACAGCAGAACGTCTGGTAACAGAAATATAAAAACCAAAAGCAGCATTAAATGGACTATTTAATCTCTCTCTAATTCATTTTTAATCAACAATCTGTACATAGAATTCTTAATCTCTCTTTCTATGTATGTAAATGTATAACCGACCCATAATATCTCTATGCCAGTAGAGGTGTGAAACCAAGATCTAGCAATGCCAATAAAGGTGTGAAACCCATCTTCCACAAAACTCAGGTGTCAACGTGGTAACAATGCAACCCATTTTTTCTTCAAAAAACCTAATCAACAAACCTAATCCGACAAAATAACTTTGATTTCGTTTAATATAGGGATTCGGTTTCATGTTTAAGAATTATGAGGAAATAAGGAAATCGCATTCTAGATCCAATGAAAAGCACCGAAAGCTCTGTTTGAACCCTAATAAAAACAAGACAAAACGATTAAAATACATACATCCATGTGCTTGGAAACAGTGTATAAGCTTTGAAAGATGGCTCCAAATGATGCTTGGGACCACAGCCTGGGACCAACGAAAGGGAGATGTGTCGACAGGCACTGTCGAAGTGGATAATGGAAGAAGGAAGAAGAAGAAATGGGGAAGAAAGGGTCTCTTGCGGTTTTAGCATAAACGCACCAATTGTCGATATCGACAACTTCAATATACATATAAAAAAAAATCGAAAGGGGCCCAACTACTGGGTGGGTTTCCAGTTCATGGCTCACTTAGGGGATTTAACCGGTAGTTTCCTCAAATACTTAAGGCCAGAAAAAAAAAAAAAAAAAGAAGAAGAAGAACTATCCTACTACAATGGGCCACAATTGTTGATTTAGCTTTGGATCTATTGCCCAATTAAGTCAACATATCATTATAGGTCACACCTGGTGCTGTTATCCAAAGTAACCAATTTTCACGTTGCCTTTTGGGCCAAAGGTGGAAAGTGATGATGCATTGTATTGAAGGCATTATTGGCAAATGTGAGTATGTGTTATAAGATATGGATCTTGGGTGGATGCCCACTTGTGATAAGATAGGGTTAGAATTAGGGTTCCTCCTTTTTAGTTTACTTTGCCTATAAATAGGCTCTCTCCCTATGTATTTAGACACAGTTAATGAGATATCAGAAAGGCTCTCTCTTCTCCCTCTAATCTTCTTTCTCTTGGTCTCTCTCTTTTATAACACGTTATCAGCACGAAGCTCTAAGAGAAGGAAGAAAACCAGGTCTTCTTGCCCAAAGAGAAGAAATCATTCCCTGCGTGGATTTTCATCGCAAACTCCTTCCCTGCGCGGATTTTCATCGCGGATTCCCTGTGCAGATTCCTTCCTAGCGCGGATTCCCATTCCAGATTCCTTCCCAGTGCGGATTTCCATCGCAGATTCCCTGGGCGGATTCCTTCCCAGCGCGGATTTCCATCGCAAAATCCTTCCCAGCGTGGATTTCAGAAAAGAGTAATATTTTTCTTTAAATACAGTAAGTAGTATCCAAACCATAGTTCAAATCCAACATATTAGAATACATAAAATTAATTTATGATATTTATTTTACTGTCATTATAGTGTTTGGTTACTATTCATTATCTTGCACGATTTTTTATTTTAATTTTATTAATGCTATAAATTGATTATAAAAAAAAAAAAGAAAAAGAAAAAAAAAGAAAGAGAACCAGAAGTTCTAAAAGTGAACCTGAAGTTCACATATTCATGGACCAGTAGAAGTTGGAATAATGATATGAACCTGAAGATTCGTATCAATAAATCAAAACCTGAAGTTTTTGATTCAACAATCCATATAAATTATAAAGCCATGAAATTAAACCTGAAGTTTTTGATAGAACTAGAAGTTCTGATCACTTGTTAGAACCAGACGTTCTACCCCAAACCTGAAGATTTGACAGAACCTGAAGTTCTAATTTCATGTATTATGAACCTGAAGTTCTAAATCAAGCCTGAAGTCTTGACAGAACCAGCAGTTCTGATTCTCAAATATGAGAACATGTTAAATTTTTATTTTTTCCATGTTTAAATTCCTTTCTTAATTACTTTTGATGTTAATATTTTTTTTATCATTATATGCACACTGATAACTTCATATATATTTCATATTACAGTTCTTGCAAGATGTCAAATTTGGCTAAAATTGACTTTAAAGCACTTAACATAAATGGGGACAATTATTTATCTTGGCAATTGGATGCTAAAATCCACTTGCAATCCAAGAAACTAGGAGAGACTATAAAGGAAGGTAACAAGATGTCCCCAGAGGAAAAGGCATTAGCCCTCATCTTCCTGCGTCATCACATACATGAAGATCTCAAACATGAATACCTTACTGAAGAAGACCCAGCAGGCCTATGGAAATCCCTGAAGGATAGATATGATCACCAGAAGATGGTCATACTACCAGCTGCCCAGAATGACTGGTTAAATCTGAGGTTGCAGGATTATAAAACCGTATCTGAATACAACTCTGCTTTTTTCAACATTGTTTCCCGATTAAGACTTTGTGGTGAAAAGGTTTCAGAAGAGCAGATGTTGGAGAAAACGTTATCAACTTTTCATGCCTCGAACGTGCTCCTGCAGCAGCAGTATCGAGAAAGACGTTTCTCCAAATATTCAGAACTTATTTCCTGTCTCCTAGTTGCTGAACAAAATTGCATAGTACTGATGAAAAATCATAACTCCAGACCAACTGGATCTTTGGCAGTTCCTGAAGCAAATGCCAGTTTTAGCTCAAACAGAGGCAGAGGAAGGGGGAGAGGAAGGGGGAGAGGAAGACATAACTCCTCCAAACGAGGTGGTTTTAAAGGTCCCCCTCCAAAATTCAAAAATCACCAGAAGTGGTCTGCCCCTCAGCCTAAGAGCAACCAGAATCCACCAGCTAATCCTACCCACCATCCTGATGACACGTGCCACAGATGTGGAAAAAGTGGGCATTGGTCACGCACTTGCCGTGCACCAAAGGAAGTGGCCGAACAATACAAAGCATACAAGGCCTCTGTTCATTTAGCAGAGACAAATGATCTGGAAGGATGGAATTGGAATGCAATGACACCAGAGATACCTCCAATTGACATTACAAACTTGGAGACTCGAGATTTTTTTGAGGATGAGGATAGCCAACCTTTGAATAATGAGGCTTTTAACACTCACTTGGGATCACCCCCTGGCATGGTCTAGAAGGCCAATAAACTTTACAAACTTAAATTTTTTTTATTCTTTTGAGATGCATGTTGCTTAAACTTCTTTTTATTTATTTATTTCATGTCCTAATGAATGGTTTAATTATTTCAATTTTATCATATGATTGCATAGTTATATTGTTTTATTATTTTGTTTAAGGTATGGATCATGGAACTGAGGACAATCTTTGTTTGGTAGATAGTGCCACAACACACACCATTCTGAAAAATCAGAAATTTTTCTCAGAATTGATGTTTATTCCACGAAAGGTATCAACCATAGCTGGGCCTGTACAAATAATTGAAGGCTCCGGAAGAGCCCACATAATGTTACCTAATGGTACCCACTTATTCATTAAAGATGCTTTGTTCTCAAATAGTTCCCGAAGAAACTTGATTAGTTTCAAAGACATCAGAATGAATGGGTACCACATTGAGACTGTAAGTGAAGGTAACAAGGAATTCTTATGCATTGTTACTAGTATTGGAAGCCAGAAGCAAATACTAGAAAAATTAAGTGCACTCTCCTCAGGGTTATATTACATGACAATCTTAAATATTGAATCACATTCGGTTATGAGCAAAACAACAAAGTTAAGCCCGAAGCTTAAACTAAGCCCGAAGCTTAGTGATCCGAAGACTTTACAGCTCTGGCATGATAGGTTAGGTCACCCTGGGGCTACTATGTTGAGAAAAATTGTAGATAACTCCTTTGGGCATTCTTTAGAGAACCATCAATTGACCCTACCTAGTGGGTACTTATGTACACCGTGTTCACAAGGAAAATTGATCACCCGACCTTCTTTTGCTAAAGTTGCATACGAATCCCCATCCTTTCTGCAAAGGATACAAGGTGACATTTGTGGACCCATAAATCCCCCTAGTGGACCTTTTAGATATTTTATGGTTTTGATTGATGCCTCCACCCGTTGGTCTGATGTTTGCCTACTTTCAACTAGGAACATAGCATTTGCCCGTCTATTAACTCAAATAATCAAACTTAGGGCTCATTTCCCTGATTCTCCCATTAAGTCTATAAGACTTGACAATGCAGGAGAATTTACATCACAGGTTTTTGATGATTTTTGTTCATCTATAGGAATTGTTGTCGAACATCCTGTCCCCCATGTCCACACCCAGAATGGCTTAGCTGAATCCATGATTAAGCGCATCCAACTCATTTCTAGGACTCTGCTGATGCAATCCAAATTGTCAGTTAGTGCATGGGGACATGCTGTGTTGCATGCTTCAATGTTAATTCGACTTCGACCCACAGCCTATCATCAATTTTCTCCTGCACAACTTACATCCGGACATCAACCCAATATCTCTCACTTGCGCAAGTTTGGTTGTGCAGTTCAAGTCCCAATCCCACCTCCTAAGCGTACTAAGATGGGACCACAACGTAGATTGGGAATCTATGTAGGTTATGACTCTCCCTCAATTATTCGATATCTAGAACCAATGACAGGAGATGTCTTCACTGCTCGTTTTCCAGATTGTCAATTCGATGAGACAATATTCCCGCCGTTAGGGGGAGATAACATAGTTCCTGTAGAACGACCTGTTCCTGAAGAACGGCGAGAATTAACATGGAATACTTCCACTCTGTCTCATTTGGATCCACGAACTTCACAATGTGAAAATGAAGTCCGGAGAATTGTGCACTTACAAGAAATTGCAAACAGATTACCTGATGCATTTAACGATGCAGCAAAGGTGACAAAATCACATGTGCCCGCTATGAATACACCTGCCAGGATTAATGTCCCTGTAGGACAAAGTCAAAATACAACCGTAAAAGAATCTGCAATACGCCAGAAGCGTGGCAGACCTATAGGTTCAAAGGACTCAGCTCCGCGGAAAAGGAGAAATGAGCAATCATCATCATGTCCTCCCGAAGAGGCACGTAACACTCTTGAAGAGGTTCCTCCCGAAGAGGCACGTAACGCTCCTGAAGAGGTTATGACAAAATCCGTTCTCTCTAGAATAATGGAAGTCCCTGGTGAGACTTTGGAAGCCCCTGAAGAGGCACCGGTACCGGATAATGAAGAGATCTCTATATTTTACAATTATTCAAAAGAAAGATGGAATAGAAATGATATTGTCATCGATGACGCATTTGCATATGCGATAGCTACACAAATATCAAAGGTAAATGATGATGATGATTGGGACACAGAACCACGTTCTATAAATGAATGTCGACAAAGAAATGATTGGCCAAAATGGGAAAGTGCCATCAAAGCAGAGTTAGAGTCTCTCAATAAACGTGGTGTGTTCGGACCTATAGTACAAACCCCAAAAGATGTTAACCATGTAGGTTACAAGTGGGTGTTTGTAAGAAAACGGAATGAAATGAATGAAATTACCAGATATAAGGCACGATTAGTGGCACAAGGTTTCCTGCAGAAACCTGGGATTGATTATGAGGAAACATACTCCCCTGTCATAGATACAACAACTTTCAGATATCTGATAAGTTTAGCAGTTTCTCAAAATCTAGAAATGCGACTCATGGATGTTGTAACTGCTTACTTATATGGGGACTTAGACACTAGAATTCACATGAAAATCCCGGAAGGATTTCCTTTGCCTGAAGCAAAGCCAAGGAGTACATACTCAATCCAATTGAGGCGATCATTGTACGGCCTGAAGCAATCCGGAAGAATGTGGTACAATCGTCTTAGTGAATACTTGTCTAAAAATGGGTATGCAAACGATCCTATTTGCCCGTGTCTATTTATAAAGAAATTCATGAAGGGATTTGCAATATTAGCAGTTTATGTGGATGATATCAATTTGGTAGGGACTCCAGAAGAGCTCGAAGAAACTGCTGATTGTTTAAAGAAAGAATTTGAAATGAAAGACCTTGGAAAAACAAGATTCTGTCTCGGGTTGCAAATCGAGAGAAATTCTAATGGGATGTTGGTCCATCAATCTAATTATACCGAGAAGGTTTTAAAACGATTTGGTATGGACAAAGCACACCCATTAAACACACCCATGGTCGTCCGGTCTCTTGATACACAGAAAGATCCATACCGTCCTATTGAAAAAAATGAAAAAGTTTTGGGTCAAGAAGTACCATACTTAAGTGCTATTGGAGCCCTGATGTACTTAGCACAATGCACTAGACCGGATATTGCATTTTCTGTGAATCTACTTGCCAGATATAGCTCCGCACCAACTCAAAGGCACTGGGTTGGTATTAAACATATCCTACGATATTTGCGTGGAACAACTGATTTAGGAATATTTTATTCTTATAATCCTATAGATTCCAGTTTTACAGGATATGCAGATTCAGGTTATCTCTCTGATCCTCATAAGGGTCGATCACAGACAGGTTATGTGTTTCTAAATGGTAATGCCACCATTTCTTGGCGTTCTACTAAACAGACTCTGGTAGCTACCTCCTCTAACCATGCTGAGATTTTGGCTCTTTATGAAGCCAGTAGGGAATGTGTATGGCTAAGATCCTTGATTCAGCATGTTCGTAGTTCTTGTCAATTACCTTCTATTGCAGGTATCCCAAATGTTATCTATGAAGATAATGAAGCATGCATAAAACAAATTCGAGAAGGTTTTATTAAAGGAGACAAGACTAAGCATATAGCACCAAAGTTCTTCTTCACTCATGAACTTCAGAAGAACAATGAAATTGAAGTCAAACAAGTTTATTCGAGTAACAACCTGGCTGATCTATTTACCAAATCTTTGCCAAAATCAGTATTCCAGAAGTTTGTATATGAGATTGGCATGCGAAGAGTTCATCATCAAACTATGTAAATGGTTGCAATCATCAGGGGGAGCAGTTTATCAGGGAGCATCCTGAAGTATGCTTCCCAGGACATTTGTGCGCTGTACTCTTTTTCCTTTCCTAGGTTTTATCCCACTGGGTTTTCCTAGTTAAGGTTTTAACGAGGCAGCATTATGCACGTCCAACACCATTTCAATGATCTTGAAGAATGTTGTACACTTTTTCCCTTCGCTTTGGTTTTTCCCACTGGGTTTTCCTTAGCAAGGTTTTTAATGAGGCAACTGTCATTAAATGGTGGTCATCCAAGGGGGAGTGTTATAAGATATGGATCTTGGGTGGATGCCCACTTGTGATAAGATAGGGTTAGAATTAGGGTTCCTCCTTTTTAGTTTACTTTGCCTATAAATAGGCTCTCTCCCTATGTATTTAGACACAGTTAATGAGATATCAGAAAGGCTCTCTCTTCTCCCTCTAATCTTCTTTCTCTTGGTCTCTCTCTTTTATAACAGTATGCATTTTTTATTTTTTTTTCAAATTTTGGATCAGTTGCTACTAGCATGACATTGCCTTTTTAACTTGAAGTGCTTCAACTTTTAACTGAAAACAAATATACTGATCAGAGGGACATGCTTACCCTCACTTGAGTTATTTGGACCTTGACAAAGTTATATTAGACCCAAACTATCTTGCACCTACTAACAAGAGCTCCATTACTAATAAGATGGAATACTCTAAATGGATAAGGTTGAATAAGGTTAGACTTCAGATAATTAAGAGCTCTACTGAGAAATACAAAAGAGTCCATTAAACCAATTACAAGTGTGTGTTGAAAACAATAGAGCTACAATTTCAGGGAAGGTATTATGGAAAGGGCAGATTTGGCAGCTCAACTGTTGGTATGAGCATCTAGGATGGTTACTGATTCAATTTGATCTCCTCAACTCACTTCTCTCTGCCTATAGTCCATTTAAAGTAAAAACAGATCTACAAATATATATGAACTATTAATGAATTGATCATCATGTGTGATCAAGATGAGAGAAGATTAAAGCGTGGGGGCCGATTTATCTCATTAGAAATTTAAGAATAAGAAGATTGAAGGAGACTCATCCAACGATGGAGTTAAGAAAGACAATGGCAAGAAAGGTGGAACATAGAAATGCTTCTTTTGCAAGAGAAATAGTACTTTAAAAAAGACTGCATAAAACACAAGAATTGATTTAAGAAAACATGTAATAGTCTTAACTCAACTCCTGTGCATTTTCTATATAAAAAAAAAAAAACAAAAACAACTCCTGTGCATTTATGTACCTTCTGGTACCTGCCACTGTTTATAATAGGCGTAGGATTTTTTTTAAGGGGGGTGGACAATGGTCAATTGAAAATAGATCATTATTTCGTGATCTGGTAAATACTAAACACAACAAAATGTGAATATAGAATTAAGAATGTGTCCATTTAAATTCAAAAACAAACTTTGGTCATAATGTTACTGGTAGAACAAGGATTTTTTATATTACAACGAAGAAGTTCTTAAATTTTTTTAGCTAGCCATTCCTATCAAAGCCTCAAGACATTAGTAGAGGCAGCGGAAATACTTTTTAATATTTTCCTTTGGGTAAAGCTCATTTTTCAACACTCCCCCTTAGGTGGAACCCGATCGGCACACTTTTGGCGGCACATATTTTTTCTTTTGACCGAGTCGTTCCTCCTAAAATTTGAACATGAAACCGGTTGGCTCTGATACCAAAACCTCAAGGCATTAATAGAGGCAGCTGAAATACTTTTCAATAATCTCCCTTGAATAGAGCCAACTCTTCAATTGGATTCATGAGAATTCTATGCAGCACTTTCCAATCAAAGGAGGTAAAAATCTAAGAAGCGACGCTGATGATCCAAAAAGTATATCCATCAAGTACTCTCGACTTTAGTAGAATCCCAATCGGGTCCTCAACTCTCCATTACCCCACTGACACCTTTTACATTCATACCATTATTTCTTTCATTATTAGAAATTTAATCTCTTTGTTAGATAGAGTTAGACTATTATATTTTTATTTATTTAATTGGGACATGGAATCTTAAGTATTTATAAGCATAATATTTTCTTTGGAAATGGATATTTTATTACCATGGTTCTTACCTAATTCCTTTACTGTTAGTTATACTAATAGAATTCTATTATTACAAATCCTAAGAATTTGATACCAATTAAACAACCTGAAACATAATGACCCCATATTCAATACAAAAGAACAAAAATGACAACAATTAATTTAAATCAGACTTCTTTATGACTTGATAGATAGGTTAGGGCATTAGGAAAAATGACTTCCTTTCGCCTTTTAGCATCTTTTCAACTTCAACACCTCCTTTCCTTACAAAGCTAAAATATCATCTTTTTGTTTGCCATTGTATTATATATATGAAGGGGGATATTCCTATGCATAATTCCCTCACCATATGGTGAAGGACAAACTTAATGGGATCCATCTAAGGACTCACTGATCATGGGACTTGTGGGGGATGGGAAGAGACATCTTAGATAAGATCACATATCAAATTTGGAGTCAATCTCATGCCTCTAACCTCTTCATCCGTGGCTTACAAATTTAATGAATTTATATTAAAGAAATAAAATTTGACCCTCGATCCAACGGTCCAATCCATTTGGATAGGTGAAAATTTAATATGTCTAGTGTAATTAAGGGGGTTCTATGTGTATGGATGATTCTGATGTGTAATAGAGTCAACCCCACTATGGTGAGGAATGGATGCACATGAATATTTTCCTTACATGAAAACACCAAAAAGTATCTTTCTTTTTTATTAAGATGAATCTTATTGAAAGTGTACGATGGGCCCCACTGATACATACAGTCGAATCTGCATATTGGGCCCCACCACCCCTACCTTGGGATGCTTGGACTACATAGGTCACACTTATTTGTTATAGTAACTGCAGATCAAACATGAACACACAAACACACACACACACCTGCCTGCAGTAAGTTTCAATTCTTATGTTCTAGACCGCACTGGTTGCCATAAGAATGGTGCGTTTGCATTCTCATCACTGCAGTAGAGGCATGGGTGTTGGTCGAGCTCTTGGGCACCTAACAGCTCCCTCGCATGTGTGACCACTTCTCGATTACTTAGCAGCCCATCATGTGCCTTCAATGTGGTTTGAATGGCATTGCTGAACGCCCCACATGCTTTGGTCCCATCTTCGGTTGGATCCATGTCTGCCGATGTCTCATTTGCCTGGCAACCACTTAGCAAGATCCCATTGTCTGGCCTCAACGGTCGAGATGCGTCTTCGTCGGGGCCAAATAAGCGAAATTTGGCACTTGACTCACTCCCAAAGGCTTCCAATAGGTGGATTCCCACATCTGTTGATGCAATGCCGGAGAGGGTGGTTAGGTGATCTAGAATTGAATCGAATGGGATGGTTCTCCGACGATGAGTGGATGCGAGAGTGGTCGTGTCGGGGCCGATTTGCTCCTTCTCTTTATCGATGAGGCCGCCGCTGTGGCACGAATCGGAGATGATGGTGAAACTTGCTCCCTCCGGTAAGCGGTTGACCAGCTGCCGGAAGTCAACATCTGGAAGGGGATTGTATGTCATGTTAGTTAATTCAGTTGAAGTGAGGATGTTCACGTTGGGCCTAGTCAATGTTCCAGGTCCAAATGTAGAAAACAGGTTTGATCAAAAGCCCACCCCCATTGATAAGGTCCCCATGGGCTGGCCCATTAGGATTACTGGGTATGCCAAATTGCCAATACCCCAACTTATGCTTACTTTCCTGGGCATTCTTGTATCATATGGTGATGGGCTCAGTTGCCGTCAGCAGGCAAGTTAACCAAAGCCCAGGAAAGTGGTCACTGGGACTGAAATATTTACCTAGGCGACATGGACCCTCACATATAGTAGTAACAAGTCCTTTGATCTGGGTCCAAAGTAGGCATCAGAGGGTTAACTTGTCAAAGCATGTTTCAGCCTAGAAATATTTTATCTAGGCTAAAATTCTGGCCCAATTCAGATTACAAGCCTACAAGCAAGAGAGAGTCTTTTTGTTGGGCTAAAATCTTGGCCCAATTCTGACTGTAAGTAGAAACTGATGGCTCAGACCAAGACTCTTCATGGGCCGTAACCTAGAGAGAGTCTTTTGCAATAAGAGAAAAGGTCCCATCAAACATCAATCTCTATAGCTCCTTTCATAAATATATATATATATATATATATATATTCTATCTAGTTGGCCCAACCGCAAGATGATTAAACCCAATGTGCTGGTCCAACCTATTAAATAGAAATTCTAGTCCAGCCTTATACCATTCAAATCTATCGTGATTGGCAGATCAGGTGGCTAATCTATGTGCTAAACTTCAAGTTGGCTTGACTCACACGATTCAGAGTCAAGTTTGAGTTTCAAGTTCTTAAAATCTTTTACCAAAAAAATAAAATATAAACACAAAACTTTATATGGACCTGAGGTGATTGGACTGAACCCAACCAAGTCTTGATAGAGCTCAAACCAATCCTCAGGGCCCATTTTCTAATCAAAGAAGGAAAGTTAATATGTCCATCAAAAGGTTAAATAAAACCCTTTGGTAGGAAAATGATTGCCCAGCCTTTACAGCAAAATCCTAGGAGACAGAGGGTCTTAGTTAACTATTTATTAATATTCCTTAATCAGACCCCATTTTATCATAAATTTTTAGGAATTCAATATTAAAATAGGCAAACGGACCTTAATGAAGAAGAACATGAAAATGGAAAATTTAGCTTTTTGATAAGAAAGATCTAACCACACATCCATCGTCTATCCTACTATTACCTGTAATAAGATTGAAATCACAAGGGACAATGGCTTCATCTTGCTTGGACCCTTGTTTCTGGGCCGGTATCCTGGTCCCATGCCCGCTATAGTGAAAGAACAAGACATCCCCGGGCTCAGCCTGGTCGACCATCCGGCTCAGTGTGGCCCTAATGTTGGCACCAGTGGGCATCACGGGCGATCCGGGGGCATCGGTCAAGACCTTGATGTGGCTCGGGTCGAACCCAAACCGGTTCAGGAGCACATTTCTCATGGCATGCACATCATTTATGCACCCATGCAGCTCATATCGGCTGTTGTGGTAGTTGCACCCAACCAAGGTTGCCAATCTCTTCCTCATGTGCTGCATTTCCTCTTCTAATATTGAGACCCTATGCTCTTTAACAATGAACAAAGATAAGACAGATTTCTGACTTCTCTTCAGTGCAGATATCATTTCATGCTCACATACACAATCTTATATATAGATTGGTTCATTTGCCAAGTTACTTACATGCCCTCACCTACTGCTTGCAACATCATCCACTTCTCTAAGACTAACCCTGATTAAGAATGTTAAATTTTTATGATTTCTTTTATAGTCTTTTGACATCATGTGGTCAGGTGTTTGTTCTTATATCTGCTGATGTGTTGAGTTTTTATTCATAAATGAGAGCAATTCTTGTGGGGCACTCTTTGTGGTGCATATCTGGAAACATGGGAATCACCATGTGGTCAGGTGTTTGTTCTTATATCTGCTGATGTGTTGAGTTTTTATTCATAAATGAGAGCAATTCTTGTGGGGCACTCTTTGTGGTGCATATCTGGAAACATGGGAATCACAGGGTTTGGGATTTAAGGGTAGCAACTCCAGGGCCATCTGGGCAAGCAAACCCAAAACTGATTTGTTAATCTAGGGTTTTGGCTGACCTATTCTATATACAAGTTGGATTTAGGTTGACACCCCTGATCTGATTAATAAATGGTCGGATTCGGACTGAGTGCAGACTTGCTATTCAAATTTGACCAGCCAACTAGACCCAAATTTAGTCAATTGCATGAGGAACCAAACAATCCAGAGTGATAACCAAGGGTTCAGGTTGATGTATTTTAAGTTCTTGATAGGATTTGGGCTGAGAGTTTCAACTTGATTAGTAAATTGGTCAGGCTTCAAATAATCCATTCCCATCCCTAAGTAGTGTGGACTTTTCTCCTGCAGGAACATTTGCATGCATGCAGATGTCTCAATTCGAAAAAAAAAGGCAGGGGCGTAAAAAAACTGAGAACCCTTGAATTAGAGCTAGGGCGTATGGGGATACATGCATAGCAGATGTCCATGGGAGCTAGGGAATTGTCCATAGGCAGGAATAGGATAGGATAGGAAGGATTTGACAGAATGTAGTGTGGGCCAGATAGCATTTTCACTGGATGATCATTTTGGATGGTTTACTCATTCAAAATCAGCATAAATACAGCCTTTGTCCCATCAGGTCAGACATTATTAGACTTAAAAAATGACCTACAGTAAAAAAAAAATCCCTTTAAAAAAAAAGACTCCTTTTTATGTCTACTCTTGGTGTATGAAAGAGTGGCCTCTCCCTCTCAACGTTCAATGGTTTTGTAACAGACTAACAGTTGTATTTTATTAATCAATCCAACATTATAGAGGAAATCAATATTCTATCAAGAAAAATCAGTTCAAAATTTTTTCCTTTTCACAAAAAAAATGTGTTGCACCAAACAACAAAACTGTGGGTAGTACGGAAAATTGAATTAGACACAAATGCACCTTATACGTCCTACTCATACATTTTACTCATTAGCCAACTCTAGCTTGATAATGTTATTGTTCTACTTGTGATGAGAAGATAGAGTTGTACGTTTGTAATTACTTAGAAGATCAGGGGATGTTTGTATGATGAGTTTGCCACTTGCGTGGAAGGGAATATTGTTTGGATAGGGAGTTGGTTATTGCTTTAAGGTGGCGGGAAGTGCATTGCTTCAAGCAAAGTAATGGAAGCCATGTACGTAAAATCCTACCCATTTTTAGCAAATTACGGGAACAACACTCTCTAGTCTCGACCAGCAGTTGATGCAATATCTGTGAACAGAGAGGTGTTGCTTGGTATAATCACAGATATGGGAAGGGGAAAGCGTGGAAGTAAGGTAGCACTGCAAATGAATGAATAATGAGGCCTCAGATAACTTGAGAAGAGCTTCCAAATGGGGAGAAATTTGAAATGGCACACTTTCAGTGGGACCCAGTAGTATGGATTTGATGGATCAGATCGATTAATTGGTGGTGGACTCTATGGTCCAATGGGAGCAGGGAAAAGGGTTCAGACAGTCTATAATAACTTGAATTAGAAGATTAATTAGGAGCTACTTAGCCACCAGGCCTACTGAAAAGCCTAGTTGACCAAACCAGACTATAAAATTATGCTTGGCTGGTCTAACCAGGCGTACTAAGCAGTCTTCTTCTTATCATCATCGTCGTCATCATTGTTATTGTTGTTGTTGTTTTTTTTTTTTGGTTGAGGTGGTGGTGGTTGTTATTTTATAAACCTCATTAGGAGTGGTGTGAGTTTGTGTTTCTTTTCCTGGTTTTATTGCTGGAATTATTTTCAGTTAAAGGCTTCTTATGCTTAAAACATAAAAATCCTATGGAGTAAAGTGACTGCTTAGTTCTTTTGGCTTATTTTCTCCATTATCATCTTGAACCAACCATTAATCTCCCAACCCTTGAACATGTTCTTTCTCTGAACTTCTTGCCTGTTTGTTTGCATAGAGTATATTGGAACTCATGGTCAAATGAGCATCTCCGAAGGATTATTGAAGATGATGGATGAAAGACATGAGGTGATGAGGAGGGGTGGACCTAGGTATAAGGATTTGGGGATTGAAGCCCCCACCTATACCTGAAAAAACTTTAAAATTTTTAAGAAGCCTATGCAAAATTTGAAAAATTATTATGTTGCGCCCCCCCCCCCCCCCCCCCCCCGCGCCCCCACAATTAAAGTTGAATTTCCCGGGTCCGCCCCTACTGATGAGTGAAGGATATAAGGTGATGTAGATGGGACATTGACTTTTAGATATATTGAATTATTAGGATGAAAGCTGAGTATTCATGATTTCCTATCCTCTCTTCATTGAATTTCCAAAGGAGGGTTTATTTGATGGACATTTTTGTAGGTATATTCACCTCTGAGCTTCATTGTTATCCACTTATGAAGTAAATTCTTATGTACTCTGTGCAAACACACAGGCTATGATTTTATCTGATTTGTGTTGATTTCTCTTCAGTATTGCTTTCTGCTTGGTTAACTTTAGGTGGGTTGTAACAGAGAAGTTTACTTTCCAGGGTCTTCAAGCTGTCAATAAAGGAGTGATGATAATTGCTTGGGGACTTAGAAGAGTACTATTGCAACAAGCGATTGTTGTTTGGATTTAGCGATGGTCTCTTCTACCATTGTAGAGCAATCCAGATATATAGGTTGGATCTATAGATGCATGAGAAGCAAGAGAGATAACACTAATGAAATGATTTTGATGCAGATTAAATTATAGCCTTTTATTTTAGACCTTAATCTAACTAGCTCTTATTGTTTACACTAGAGTTTCCAAATAGCGCTCCATGACCTTCTTTCTAACATTAGTTATAATTATTCATTGGACTATATTAATTACAAGAAATTTGAATGATGTACACCCACTGAGCTATACTGTATTGAAATAAGTTCAAGGACTGTTGGCCTTATATTTTTGTGGATCCTTAGGGCCTGCTTGTTGCATAGAATACATAAGAATTTATACTCAAGAATTATTAAAAAAGGTGAAGGGTAGAAGATAGCGATATAGATGAGACTTTTACTTTTCTATAATTTGAATTACTAGGGCAATGGCTTAGTATTCATTTCTCATCCTCGCTTGATTCAATTTCAATGAAAGAGGTTGTATATGGTAAATTTTGGATATTCACCTCTGATTCTTTATTCTTAACCATGTACAGAAATATAAAACCTTAGAATTCTTAAGAATTCAATTATTTGAAACAAACAAGCCTTTAAGCATGTCTGATAAAAGGTGAGGAATATGCAAATCTAAAGATCCTCATTGCCCTTGAATCAGGAGTATACAAATCTGTAAGGAATCACACAAAAAGTAGCGCACTAAAGTTGGCATCACAAGAAACTAATTATCACATGAGATACCTCAAAATCTCAACTTCCAATATCATAGAATTCCTTTTCCACACATACCATTGTAACAAATATTGTTTCGGTTGAAATGGGAACATAGGGATGCCTATGTGGACAGGACTCCTGCTCTCACTATACCACCCCTGGGGTGGGTAGGTTTAGGTAATACCCCTTGGCCACATAGCCTTTCCAACCAAAAAATAGAGAGTAAAAGACACTAATTTAATATTCAAGAAAATATAAATTAACACTAATTAATATAGTCATTTCCGATTCACATGATATTCACTTAAATAAGTTGGGTCCAATGTAAGATTGAGCACAAATGGGACCAAATCTTATTGAAATGAGATTTCAAGATGTCACGGGATAGTCATGAGGGGATGCATTCATTTTACATATTCTGGATTATCATTACGTGTGCTCCACAATGGAGTTCTTGACATCCCACACATGGGAAACAAATACGTAGCTACGCCCAAACCATTCATATCCGGATAGGTGCCCTACAACTGGGATTCATTTGTATTCTTTTGCCCTAGTAAGGACATCAATGGATCAGTAAAAGTAAAAAGTATATACTCTAAGGTAAACCTACAAGTAATTTCATGGCTAATAAAGTGACAAGTAGGCGGGGATAGCTCAGTTGGGAGAGCGTCAGACTGAAGATCTGAAGGTCGCGTGTTCGATCCACGCTCACCGCATACATATTTTTTTCATTTTAAATTTATTAAAACTTATTGCACCATAAATTAATATAAAAATCTATTTTTTTTTATTTTTGCTCCATAATTTATTATCTCATCATATTTAGTTGATTCTTTTTTTTTTCAATTTTATAAATTGTGAAACCGATAGAAGCAAACTAATCAAATATGCGCCAAATCTTTTATCACTACCATTTTTCTTTAACTTATACGTTATATTCACCCCTATTTAATTTCTCTTTTTTTTTTCATATTTCTGAATTATCTCATTATATTTATTTTGTTTTTTAAGATTTTAATTTATAATTTATATAGAAATAATCAAATCATTTGGTCATCTTTTAACAAGTTTCATTCTTATACTCACAACATTTGTTAAATTTTTTTTTCACAACTTTTTGTATCTATTGAAAATCTTGTTTTAAAATTTATGACCTATATAAAGTCTCCATGATAGAGAAATCCTGGAAGGGCCCATGAATCAATTTTCTTCTCCTCTTGATAACGTGCAGTACTCGCTGAGATACGAATAGAAATTCATCCAAATTCTTCTTGGATACGAAGAGAAGTTCTTATTTTAGAAAAGCAAGCAATGGCTTCTTCCTATAATTTATCTAGACCTAGTGACACACATTTAACCCAAACAATTGGAACTCATACTTTTTTGGCAAAGTTAACGAAATGTCCCTATAGTGGATTGTGTCCAACCTCCGGTCCAAGCAAAAACTTGTTAAGACCTCTGGTTCACTCAGCTAGACTATTTGCAGCCATAGGTCCCTACATCCACATGATCACATATTTCAGAACTAATTTGCCTTTTCAACCGTTTTAGGTATAAAAATTTGAAATTTAAAATTTCAATTATTATATTATTTCTCTTCTTCTGCAACGAGCCTAGGTTTGCTATGATTTTTTCGATATTTGTTGGGCCACTGATCGGGGTTTCGGAGACCCCGAAGAAGAACAGAGAATCGGGTTTGTTGCAGCAAACTGATCTAAGAAGGAGAAGACAGGTTTTTCAGCCTTTGGGTTTTCTTAGAACCTGAAATAGAAGATGACCGGAGTAAATCTGGTGTCCATCGATCATCCGCTGCTGACCGGAGTAGAACCTGAAATAGAAGAAGAATGAGACTATCATCGCTACCTTTTCTTGCTCCGCCAGTGTGGCCGGAGAAGGAGCACCATCAATGGTCGCCACATGTTCTTCCGGGATCGCCATACCCACATCTTTGCCGAACTTCCTGCCTGTCGCCGTTAAGATGACAGAGGAGTCGATCGGTGACTCTGTTGACACCGTCACCATCCCCGGTTCGCCGCTGCTTTTCGCTGGAGAAGAATCACAGCCGCCGCCATGCCGTGGCCGGAGAGGAAGAAGAAGACCACTTCAGCAGCAATAGGGAAGTGCGATTTGGGATCCTGTTTTTTGGGCTGGACCCCACATCGCCGGAGACACCTCATTTGGACCCCACATTGACGGAGACGCAGTCGTCGCTACCACTGCGTGTCGACGAAGAAGGAGAGTCGTCGCCGCTAACGTCGTGCCTTGATCAAAGATGAGGGTCGCCGCAGCAATGTTTTCTGGTTCTTGTTGCAGAACCAGAACAGGAGAAGAAGAAGAAGGTGGGCTTGGGTTCTGCAGCAGTTCCAGGTTGGTTCCAAGTCAGGTTCGACCTGACTCGTTTAAGAAGTCGGGTTGTGTTTTTCGGCTGAGAAGGGAATTTATCTGATTTTTTGTCAAATTTATCTTAGTCTTTGTCAAATTTAGTTGAGTTTCTGTCTCTGAGTGTTTATCAAATTTAGCTGAGTTTTTGTCAAATTTATCTGAGTTCTGGACAAATCTATATTAGCTTTTCACTATTTATCTGATTCTGTAACAAATTTATCTGAGTTCTGAACAAATTTATCTGAGTTTTTGGAAACTTTATTTAATTTTTGAAAAAAATAGCTGAGTTTCTGAGAAATTTATCTCCATGTTGAAAGTTTTAACTGAGTTCTTGAACGAATATTTCTGTATTTTTGGAAAATTTATTTTTATTTTCTTAGATCTATTTGTGTCTTTTGAAATTTATTTGTATTTTTTTAAATAAATTTAACTGAATTTTGACAAAAATAATTGAGTTTTAGCAGATTTTTTTGAAATTGAAAAATTGGTTTATCTTAGTTTTGGCAAATGTATTTACGTTTTTTTTTAAATTTATTTGCATTTTTTAATTTTATTTAAGACTTTTGAATTTTATTTGTGTCTTTTGAAATTTATTTGCATTTTTAAAATTCTCTTTGGATCTTTTGAGATTTATTTGAGTCTTTTGAAATTTATTTACAGTTTCTGAAATTTGTTTGGATCTTTTGAAACTTATTTGCATCTTTATAAATTTATCAGCGTTCTTTTGGAATTTATTGCTTTTTTTAAATTTATTTATTTTTTTTAAATTATTACATTTTTTGAAATTTATTTGCGTTATTTTGAAATTTATTTGTGTGTTTTTATAATTTATTTGAAAATCTCATAATGTGATTCCATTAATCATGGCCAAATAAATGATAGTTGACCATTATTAATGAGATATCCCATCAATCATGGGATATGATATAAAAGAAGGGTAAATTAGACATTTTAGGTATGAGAAAGTGTGAGAGGGACCTTTGGCTGCATAACTTTTTTTTGTAGACTATTTAACAAAGTCATGCTTTGAGGGACCTCCGACCGAAGCCCCCTACTTTTTTTAAAAGAATTTTACCGGAAAAAACTCTTAAATGACTCCTTTGCATAAATGTGGTCCTGTGGGACCAATTGCGTTCTTTTAATTAACATTGAAGGGGTGCAACGATATCATTGACCATCTCTTTCTTCTCGCTCTCCCCTTCCCTCTGACCTACGCACTCCCCTTTTCGCAAACCCCAAAATCCCTCTTCTCATCTCCATCTTTTCCAAATTTATGATTTCTGATTTATGATGTTTCTCTCATTCCTTGGACTTCTAGTGTTAACGTTTGGGCAAGTTCATCTGATAGATGTGGGAAGCTCGGAGCTTTGATGAAACTCATTTCCTGTTGCTGGATGCCGGGAGGAAAGGGAGCGCAGGCTTGCTCTAGTCTCGGCCCAATACGCGCGGGGCGATTTCTCAATGGTTGACATTTAGGTGAATCAGAAAGATACGAGTTTTTTGGTGGCGATATCGTCCCACATTTGTATTTAGGCAAAGATATCGTCACTCGATCAAATAAGAAAAATAAATCTGGCTAGAGAACCTTTTCTATGTGCATCGAACTATGGGGTCCTTTTTCGTACATGGGCCATCTAAGAGGCTTTTTCCCATAAAGTCATTTCTTTTTTTACAAGGGCATCTCATGGTATTTGATCTGACAAGAGTAGCCTGACCCTGCAACACACATGCACCACATAAATCTTTTGTGTGCACGCGCCAAGAACCAACACATGAGGTTATTGAAACCCATACCCATCTCGGAGAATTTTCTCCTATGAATGGATTGCATGGGCAGTCCAGCTTTATGGCGCTCATTTGGACCCACTTTTGATTAGTGCAGCTCTGTTCTTACTCTTATCCCTCCATGTTCTGCCACCATGCCCGATTTTATCCTCATCAAGCCTATATTCTGGTGGATTAATTCTAAAAAAAAAACCTATTGTTAAAAGACATTGAACTTTAAGACACTTAAATCAAGGGCTAGGATGATATGATGGGGCTGTTTTTTTTTTTTTTTTTTTTCATTGACTCTTAAACACAGCTTTCCATCCATCCATCCCTACCAATCCCACAAAGATTTGAACACTGGCAGTGAAAGCCATCATAGAAAAGGGAAATACAATATTGTTGTTAAACCTCAAGCTTTTAATACCAAAATGTTAAGATGATCTCATTAAAGTGATATCTGGTAAACCCTGAAGTTTAAGCCCTTCAAAATCAAGAGTTAAAACTACCTCACCATAGAAACATTTGGACAACCTCTAATTTTTCCCCTCCCTTTAATTGGTATGTTATCTAGACAGGACCCATACAAGTGAGGCTGTGCTTCTTAGAAGCGAGCCTATGGTAGGATTGTCAATTCCCTTTCCATTAACCTGGCAACTAAGCTTGGGCTTTTTGGTCATTTCACCCTAAAACCAATTTCTATGAAAGTAGCAAGGATAATATAAAGTGCAAGCCATCGAGAGGATTTGTCTATGAATACATTGGAATGGAGAAGCATAATTCATGTAGCCGATGATCCCAATATAGCCGGGACAAGACTATGATGATGATGATGATGAAATATGTGTATTACATATGATCAATATGATGAGGGAATAGCTCTTATTGTAGTAAAAGCTTCGCAAAAAACTAGAGCTGGGTAGAAATTGGGCCCAGTTGAAGGATTTAATTATGCAGTTATGCTCAAACAATCTGTAAGTGCCCTTACAGAGCTCTCAAGGACTCGTAAAGAGATGTTTATTTTAAAATCTAATATTTAAATTAATTATACAAAAGATCCTAGACATTCACCTAATTATAGTGCAACATTTCAAATAAGTTATTGAACCTATCTCACCTAACTGTAGCTCGACTTGTTAGAAACATCGGTGTGCATGTTTAAGTGCGAGTTCGAGGCCCCATTGCGGCTACAAAGGAGGAAATAAAAAATAAAGTGAAGAATTCTTGAGCTCGTTTTAAGATGTTCTGGACTTCAATCTAAACATATCCCTTTTTACTAATTCATTCCTTCTCTATACCAGTCACCCCTTTACCTTGCTCTTTAACTTAAAGCACTTACAATGGCCAAGAGCTGCTTTATATAGTCTTTTGCATTTGCTCAAACCTTATCAAATCATGTTATTTGATTGCAGTTATATCGAGGGGTACAGAGATCTTCTCTTATGTACTCATTCTATTTTTTCATGTGAACCCATGAATCATCTTAGAATATGCTTTTTTTTTTTTTTGGTACAAAAGTTTGGTCTGACATTCAAGCTTCATCATGCTTTTGGCTAAATTAATATAATATCATATTCAAGTTTGACTAGAACGTACCAATACGATGAAATGAAAGGAAAATATTTACAAAACAGCGAGATGAGAATGGAGCTAAATGTTGGCCAATCACCAATAAGTTTGACTGGAATATACCAATAACTTTGACCATATATGACCTATGGAGCTAAATGTTGGCCAATCAAGAAACAACAAATGCAAGAAATTGTTATAGTAGAGATGAGAATGTTAAGATAGAATTAGAAATGAGTGCATTCGGAAGCATTTAGAGGTAATATAGATGGGTTAAATTAAGAGAGACTCGTTTGAAATGATTTGGACATTGTCCAATGCATGTCAGCAATGATACTGGTGAGGAAAAGTTTTCTTTATAAGTTGATGTGGCCTTCAAGGAAAAGGGGCAGGCGAAAGGGGGTATGGATAGAATTGGTCAAGATAGATATGAAAAAGTGCAACTATCCTAGAATTTGGCCCAGGATAGATAGAAATGAAGATTCATGTAGTTGACCCTAAAATAGATGGGACAAGGCTTTGATGACGATGATGACGATTTCCTTAAGTTTTATTGGTCATGATATTTTTTGTCAACTTGTTCCCAAACATTGGATGAAAGCATCTTGTGCTTTCTTAAAACTAGGGTCGTTCCTTCATATAATGGTCATTAGATCAAATGTTGTTAAAATTATGAAGAAACTTAAAAGAGGAAAAAGAAAAGAAAAAGAAACAGTTGGTTTTATTGATATATTACAACAACAAAAAATGAAGAGTCATCAAAGCTACTCACTGACCAAACCAATTCCATGAAGGTAGAGTTTCAGTATGTTCTCAGTTCAGCAAATGGAGGGTTGCATTGAATGACGTGGACCGTAGTGAATCTTCATTTTGTGGCTCTTCTGCTTTATTGTAATCTTTGCGGGCTTTGTTTGGTGGTTGTGTGTTGAGGGTATAATTCTCTTCTACGATCACAAAGTATAAAATGAGTTTGACTAGTGAATCGACATCCAACTCTCTTAGCAAATAGCTTTTGGAAAATCTTTTTAGATGCATATTTTCATGAATCTAAAAGAAATATCATCACTTTTTTATTGCAAGTTTTTGCATAAGTTGGGACTTTCGATGGTGCACAATTGATTCCAAGTGAACATCAAACCAAGTCTTGGTGTTTCATCAAATCATCTCATTGGATAGTAAAGAATCATTCCACTTTAATAACATGATTATTTCAGGCAAATACCATATCCTTACATGCATACTCAAAACAGAGCATGACATAAAACAACTCCAAAAATTGCTGCACAAGCTTTTGGTGTGAAGTGCAGAATTACAACAAATATGTAATGGAATGGAAACTAATTAAACTTTGAATCAGAAATAGAATAGCAGATTAGGCATTTCATCTGACCTTAGCTGACCGAGGCCTTTTTCATAGCTTCATTTTAACTAACCACAGATTAGCATGGCTCTTACTGTAATCTATTCGTAGGCACCGCTAGAAAGGGTTTAAAGGTCAAAAGCACAGCAATCAGTTCTACCACGTTTAATATGAAAAAAACCAAGTGATCACCTGCATTTGAACAAAAGGGATTACAATCAAGACACTGTTGGGAAGAAAAAGAATGGGACAGGTAAAAACACTGAACCAGTAAAACATTGCTACATAAGTTCACATAAAATTTGGATGAACACAGAGAAAGCAGATTCTATTCTGCATTGAACAAATTTTTTTAGGCTTATTTATCAACAAAAAACAAAGGCCATCAATTCCACCGTAGCATTACAGTTGTCCAATGTTTGCCAAGCTAAATGTGATTGGATAAGAATGCATTCGCAGGTTCATCACGATAACAAGGTAAATGTACAAATATATAACATACTGTTGTTGTATCCGTGGAATAATACATGCTTTGGAGCCTATGGGGATATGCTTGTCTATATTCCACGTTCTTTGAAATGAGCCATGTATCTGTGTTGGGAATATTCTGACACAGCACCATGTCACATTCTTAACAAATTCTTTTATGGTGCGAATTTCAGTTGATAAAATATCATTACTACTTTTCTCCTTTTGAAATCTGAGTATGAGTATGATATTGATATGCTTATTACTTGAATGTTCAGAGTGAAATCTGTGTTATTTTCATTGTTGTTATTTTTCATCTTATCGTTCTTTTAAGATAGGTATTTTTAAAATGCATTTATTATCTTAAATCCATGGATCCTATGTTTTGAAAATTGTTGAATTAGACACATCGTACACCGATATAAATCACAACATCTGCCCATATTCATGCAACTTAGGTGCTTATGTACATTTTAAGTCTCAAGTCTAAAAGAACAAACGCAGAATCCCATTATAAAAAATTAGGCTATAGGCATAGCAAAGAAAAACTCTCAATGTTTATAGATATCTATGTTTTCTGGTATTCTAATATAACCTGTTATTTTATGGGCTAATATTCATTGAAAATCTATACTTATTTGAATTTGTTGTTTTTCTACATTGATCTCATATTAGACATTTTAAGCAAGAAACTTCATTTTTCAAAAGATATCCACGTAGGATGTACGTCCAAAAATGAATTTAGATGACATTCCAATACCGGTTTATGTTTTCCGGTATTTCAACTGGGGAGATGTTCTCCTACGAGCAGACTGCAAATAGCCCATATGCAGTTGAGCTCATGGGTACCATTTAGATGCAAGTTTGTAAATGGGAGGATCTCCTCATAGATAACAGGGATCCAAAAAACCAGCCCCGCCAGATTATCCTAGCCCTTGATTAACAACATTAAAGTTTAATGGCATCTTAACCGTAGATTTTCTTGAGATTCAATCCAGCAGCAAGCAAAAGTTCAGTGCGTGTAAAATTGAGCCTGATGCCAGGTCAAGGGATGAAAAGAGTAGAGTATTAAGGGGTCTGCATTGATGAAAGCTGGGCCCAAGCGGGCCCCATAGTGCTGGACTGCACTTGCAGTTGCTTGTAGGAGTACATTTTTGTTTCAAATGCACCTTTTTGAATTATAATTTGTCCACCATCTATCATTCAATAAAGCTATATGGACGGGTTAGTCTCGTCCTAGCTCATGTCTAATTCCTCTACTGTTGTCTCATTACATGGGTTCAAAACTTCAAATCATAAGATATCATGAGTTGCCTAATTCTGCAAAAGAAATTATCAGATTCTTGAACAAAGATTTTGCACAGTAAATATAGTCCTTCCATTTTTTAAATCTGGGCCCCACAATTTGAAGATTAAGACCATTGATCTGGTCAAGGCACATGCTAGATGGGCAGCAGCTCAAACATCTCACGTATCGGAAAATCCTAAATCTTTAATCAACAGCCTCCAAGTTGGATACTAATGGCTAAGATCATCAAACCTGGGTAATGTGTCAGAAATTATTTATTGAAGTAGTGATGTATCAGGTGAATGAACCATGAAAAATAGGCCCCACATTTACAGACATAGGGCTTGAGTTTACAGTAGAAAAAGTCAGGTCTAAAGTAATATAATTCGTTAATTTTAAAATCATCAACCATCATGCAACATAAATCTTTCCCTGAGGTTGCCTCATGCATTCATAAAAATGCACTCGCCCATGCACTGACCAGACTTCAATCCGGTGAACAAAATGGCAGTATTGACATTTACAGAGTATTAAGCCACCAAGGTTGGATGGAATCCTTCTATCAAATTCAATAGTATGCATTGCTCAAGCAGTCAAGAATATGGGACTGCTTTCTCCAACAATTATTTTTATAATAGAAAGTAGGAAAGTTCAACTAGGAGACTCCTATGTGAGAAAAACTTAGGATAAAGCCTACCAATTAATGATAAGGAAGTTAGGATAGATCCTATCAATTAATGCCAGGGGGATAGACCACTGGATAGTCTATCAATTAAAGAGAGTTTCACTCTATTGCCTTCAGCTATTAAGTTACAAAGCAAGCGTTAAAAGCAACCTATGGTTTTTCACTCATATCCAGAAAATCAAGGCATTCTACATCAACTGATAAAACCTGGGACTTGCGTAATTTGCAGTAAAACTAGTTAGAGCCGACTACTCACACTTGCACAAGAAAAGCAGAGCTTATCCACCATTGCATTAGTCAAATGGACAGTCGGTAAAGCCGCACTTAAACATGTAGGCCTCATTATGAAGCAATTAACAGGCCTGTCAGGTCCTTTTTACTTTTTCATGGTAATCCTAGTGTATCCTCCTAAGCTGTCAAAACCTAACCTATTTCGTGTTTTGGGCGGTGCTGGCCAATACATCTTCGCCCAAACCTGGATAAAAACCCATCTACCCATGCCTCCCAAGAGGAATTTGATTTCCCTTACCAGCTGAGCTAACAGCCTGAGACAACTACTTACTACTGGAGGAATAATTACAACTGTCTTGCATTTGTTACTAAAATTCATACCTGGGAGGAAGCTAGCCCTCTGACGTTTTTGTGCAAAAGCAAACCTGCAGTTACCAAAATGCAATGAGTAACGTATTTTAACTCTTAAATAGTAGCCTAAGTTTAGAACTCATTAGTTAGAAAGCACAGCATTTCTTAACTCTTGATAAGAATGCAAGATTGGTATACTGTATATTCTTTCTCAATTATACCATTGCATGAATAAATTTGAGGAAACAAGCAGGTTTAATTGTATACTCACAGAGCACCTCCTCCTGCTGGACCAAATGCTTTGAAAAGAGATTGTGCGGTCATAGAAATTCCATTTGCTGCTCCTCTTTGGTGCTGGGGCTGTATATGCAAATCCAGGTCAAATATAGTTTCCCTTTTTCTTTTTTGGGTAACAGATATATGCTATGTTTAAATTCAAATATAAGAAACAGAAACGAAGATAAGATTAAAAACAAAGTCAGCAGTTACCACAGCATTGTTTTGCAAAATGAATGTTCCTGTGATAACCGTCACCTGTATGAAAGTAAAAAATAATCACTTAGAGAAATGCTTGGCATGAGTTAGAATCTTATATCAAATCCCATCAACATGGGGTTAGCCGAATAAAAAGAGCAATAAAAAATCTCCAATTAATCTTAAAAAGGGGCTATTGTTCATGGCAAATTTATGTGTTACCAAAGCCATTCAACTGTTGTTGCTCACCATGAAAGTGGCATTGTCTAACACCAGCATGGTCCATTCATCAGGTAGCCACATATGCATGAGAAAAAAGGACAGGTCGTCCTATTCATTGTTTAGTTGCAACCTTAGGGGATGTTTGTGTAGCTTCTATGGAAACAGAAGTCCGCAAACATAATGCTTTTCCTTGGAATTTTTTCCCCTATCCTCCTCCACCATTGGAAACACTTTTGCGCTATAATGCACAGATACGGCATGGATACGGCTAGGACACGCCATAGACACGGCAGGGACACGTATTTTACACTTAAAAAGTGAAGTATCGGATACGATACAACACGATACGTTGCCCATTTTGAAGTATCCGTGCATCATAGCTTTTGCGTGGATTTGCAGAAAACTGCACTGCTTTTAATCCTTTTCCTTTTGGAAAAAACTTACGCACCCAATGATGGAAAAAGGTTTTCCGCAAAAAAACGTCTGGATTTTCCTTTCCGTTATGTGGAAAAATGGTTACACAAATGTGCTCTTAAGGTTTTCGGTTCAATTTACCAATCCAAAAGGAAAAGGAGAAAAATAATGCACAATTTTTGGGCTGGGATTATTCATTGTGGGTATCGCCAGATGAATGTTTTTCGGCTTCACACGTGCATTGGTGTATCTTCTTCAAAGACCATAATTCTTTGCATCAATGTCCAAATAGACATCCTAATAGGCTTTGGGCATATTATCCTCCTTGATTCCTAAAACACTCAGAGCACAGGCACAGGAAATCACTAGGATTGGGAACCTACGGTTTTGCATCACCTTATAAGAAAGGATTTGCAAGGCCTTTGTACAAATAATTGAAATCACACTAAGTGGCATTAAACTGACCTAGTTTATCTATATAACACTAGAAAAATTATTAGGAAAACTCGCCTTTTTCATCTCCATCACTCGATGTGATATCAGATATTCAGACGTGAACTAGGGAAACCCACTACATTGATTGTGCTAAAAATGGGAAATCAAATTAGTTGTTTCAGACTCTGAATCAAGTTGTTTACTTTTAGGGGCAATCATCATATATATAATTCTTCGGGACTTCAGGAACTATATTTGTTTTAATGTGAGAGCTTCTTATTTCAAGTGAAGTTCTTATTTTCCAGTTCAGAGTGAGATTCTGGAAAAAAAAATTGCATCATTTGTAAGCCATGACCAGAAAAGAAACTTGAATGAAAGTACGAAAGTCAGGTCAGTTTTGACTAGGCAGAATCAGGGAGCAACTAATAGAAATGAGGAGTAAACATTGGAGACTTTGTATTCAGTCTCATGTAATGGCATAGTTACAATATGTAAAATTGATATCCTTTGATTAGTTGACCTGGATGATATGCAAATGGTATCAGAAGTCAACAACCGTGGACTATCACATTGGTTAAGGTACTGTCCCATTAGGGGGACAGCTACTTCTGGTCCCGGGAAAAGCATACGCGAGGACCATACCAGAACAAAAATGTATCACCAGGTCTTTCATTTCATAATGGTTGGCAATTCCTGACCAAACTGGTAATTACAGGCGCTGAACCAGATTAATAAATAGGGTGAATCCATCAAGCCATTCAATCAGGCAACCCTACCCGACATTACGTCGATTCTCCAACCCAACTTGAGAATTCTGGGTTTGGGTTTGGGATTGCTTTTTCAACCCAATTTTATAAAAAAAGGTTGCATTCAGATAGGCCCAGACTCATTACCCTTGGAGTTCAATCTGAACCGACTTGATCCATTGACACCCTCCCAAGATTGTAATCAAACGCTCATATTAGCAGCTTTTAGAGTAATGCAATGCAGCAGTCAGCTATTTTATTGAAGAATTCTCTTTGATATGAGAATCGTCTTGAATTATTTTATTAGCTAAGGCTGCAGTTGTCTTATTGTTATTTTGGGAGCAGAGAACATTTCCTCCATCTTTCTCAATTTTCTAGCAGTAGGAAAATCATTTGTATGAAGTGGGGGAAGAACATGAGGAAGTGAATTGTCTTCCACTCCCAAAAGAGGAAGAACCAAAGACTACTTTACATATAAAGTAAATAGCAAATTTTCATGAAAATTATCACAGGTTATGAACTACAATGCCCAAAGAGATATTCATAACAAATTTAAACTTACAGAGAGAACATTCTTCAACAAGGATGCACAGTTTATCAACAATGTTAGCGTGACTCCCGATAGCATAGCAATAAAGGGGTAACTTGATAGCACTGGTATGGACAAGATCTGAAAATTGGAAACATAATTGTAAAAATTGATTCCAATTTCATTTATAAAGTGAAAATACATAATTTGAGGACTCCCATAACATATCAATGGAAAGTAACAGGACCGAATTTTTAATCTTCCTGTAATCCCATCAAACGCATGGATCTCTAACTGTACAACCATGGGAGTCCCTGAGGATCACTAGTCCATGAGCCCCTTGAGCATTCCTCAAAATTAAAAGAAAATAAACCAATCAGATGGTATGAGTTTAGTGCAGAAACATACCGCTGCGAGGCGGGATAACCTGATGGGCCCAAGAATTCTTTCAACCACTGGATATAGGAAGAGTTGAAACACAAGAAGACCACAGCCTGATATTTCGAAAATGAGTCATTAACTTGAGAACCAAAAAGGACTATTCCTAACTATGACTCTTTTTGTAGTTGCACATGTTCCCTAATTTAGATAAATCTTTTTTCAGAAGTTTCCTGTTAGAGATCCACTTTTCCTCTCAATAAATTCATTGTAAAATGTAGCTACTTCCTAACGGGGATTATGCATGTACATAAAGCTCCTTTAGTAACACTTATATATAGGTTCCTTGATGCTGTGAGAGTTAGCTCTATATATAGATGGACAGATATTAAATTGATTAGTGCAAGGGACACAAGTTTCAGTTCCTCCTCTCCATCTCTTCTTGTTTTGTCTTTTGATTTATGAATGGTAACTATCATTAATAAAAGCTCAGCAGTACAAGAGGAATCCCAACAAGCCAACACCAAAGAAACAGGAAAATACTTATTTTGTCCTTGTGATACTTTTTTTTTTTCTTTCTCACCATCACTTCTCAATGTAGTGACTTGCTCTAACAACTTGCTAGTAGAGCATCCAATGAAAATCTTTGTATCTTATCCTGCTATGCTTCCATCGTACCGCTAGGTTCTATTCTTCTTTTCTACGGTAAGTGTTGAGGAGGCTCTTTCAATCCCTCACTGAAAGACTGCAATGCCAAATCAAATGAATGCTCTTGAAAGAAGCAAGACTTGGGAATTAACAGATTTCAGGAGTGAAGAATTCAGTTGGTTAAAGATGCGCATTCCCTGTGAAGCATACGGCTGATGGTAAGGTTGAAAGGTATGAAGTGCGCTTGGTCGTTAAAGGATCCACTCAAACACATGGGCTTGGTTTCCAGGAAATGCTCCTAATGCTGATTTAAGCACTTTATGGTCTTAGGTTACTATGTGATGGTTGAAAGGTTATTGTCTGATGATTAAATAAGATTTTATGCAGCTTTCAGCTACTTTGGATATAATTCCTTTAAACTAATTAGAAGAAGACGACGTCGTTTATAGCACTAGTTCGTATAAACATTGGGTATAACTATACCTGAGACTGCAAGCACCACACCAACATCCTGTGTTGAAAAGCTCAATCCTCCATACTTCCTATCACTGACAGCCCATAGTGAGAATATCTGCAAAAGATAAGTTGATTGGTGAAAAAAAAAAACAGACAACATAAGCAACATAAATGAACAAGAACATATCTAGGAAAAATCGTAAAAATAAAATAAAATAAAAGAATGAGAAACAAAGGTTACAGGAAAAACTAACAAAATTATTTAATAAGGTCAAATCAAAAAAAAGAAAAGAATATATATATATATATATTTGTGCGTGTGTTTATCAGGAGCTGCTAGAGATTCTGTAGCTCATGGTGTTAAAAGCCAGCTTTGTCCAGCTTGAGCTTGGGCTTAACACTAATCGAGCAGAGATCTTGAGCTTGGTATGACAAGGCATAGCAACCTTAATTTCAAATCAAGATTATATATTTCGTAGCATATAAAGGGAATGTTCCCCTACAAGTGGACCACATACATCTCTCTCTCTGAAAAAGAGCTACATATATACATGTCAATCATCTATATACATGTGAGGCGCTGTCTTATCCAAAGTGGATAGAGGCTTTGGTAGATAACCCAAAATCTCCCAGATTGGAAGATCTTTATACCCTAGATGAATGAGATCATTAGAATCTTCCAAACCAGGAGGTTTTTAGGGCATACTGCATCCACCAGAAAATAATGCATACACAATCAAGGACCATATAATTCTTTAAAATAAATAAATATATAAAATTGATGGATAATTTAAAAGGATGAAGAGATTGAGAAAGACGTCGAACATAGGATAAGAGTGGGATGGTTGAAGAAGCGGGGACTTGCTGTGAATGTTCTTTTTGATCGAGATTGAAGAAAAACTTTTCTAAGACAGCGAACAGTTCAGCTATGACTTCTGGAGCAGAATGTTAGCCTCTCAATAAGCAACACGTGCACAAAATGTGTAGCAAAGATGAAAATGTTGAGGTGAATGTGTTATAAAACTGAGGAGGATAGATTCAAATATGAGCTCTTTCGGGGAGCACTTAGGGGCAACGTCAATAGGCGATAAAATAAGAGAAATCCGTTTGAGATGGGTTGGAATGTTCAACGTAAGCCGACAAAAGCGTTGGTTAGGAAAAGATTTTCTATGCAAGTTGATGGCCCACCAAAGGGAAGGGATAGGCCGAAGAGGACGTGGATTGAATAAAAATAATAGATCTAAAGAAATACAACCTATTCGACAATTTGGCTCAGGATAGATCGGAATGGAGAAATGGAATTCATTTAGCCAACCCTAAAATAATTGGGACAACACTTTGATGATAATGATGATGTTGATTTATAACACAAATCTAAAATCTGGTGCGAGATAAACTACTCATTTATATGTAGTCGGCGCGATGGATAAACTACTCATTTATAGGTATGACTTATATGCCATATTGCAAACAGAGTTCGACAAGTTTGGCAGAATGGATTACATAAGATTGGAAAGTCAATGGAGTAGAATCTACTTTCTTGGTGAGAGATGGATGCAGGATTAACTTTTTGGAAGAGGACTATGTTTCTCTTGTGTCAAGATTTCCCAAGATGTTATACAATATCTAATTACCAGGAATTCTTACTTATGGATCGATTTGCTCTAATACCAACTGACGCAGCCAGGAAAGCACAAACCTTGATTGTTGGTGCAACCTTGATTGTTGGTGCACCCGCGATACCCGATCTTCAATCAAACAGAAAATCCACACACAAGAAAAGGTAGAGATTCGCTTAACATTGATAGTGACAATCCACAGTCAATACCTTCAATCTAATGAGTGAAGCTCAAAACAAGAGAAGGAAAAATAAATAAAAGTGCACTCAGAAACTCTATTTAATATAAATTGAAGTTTTTTTATATTTGGTGATAGGTGGTAGCCGCATGTAACGGCGAGATAAGAGTGTAGATTATACTCTCTATTAGATTTGACGGAGAGATCTATACCATTAGATGATCCAATGTTTTAAACGCCTTACAGAGCACACCAAGACCATTAACAAAAGTGCATCTCCATTCTACATATGTGGAGAACTCAATTGCATAACTATGTGGCACCTGATGTAAGAGATCCAATTATTAGATGATGGATTTGTATGGCTAATCTTTGATCCAGATGGACTGCAATGGAACTAGAGGGACTCTTCTTTCAAGCTAGGAAAACTAGGGAAGTAAACCCCATCAAGATAAGCCCAAGGTCCATGGGACCAGGCCTAGGCACATCCATATATTTTTTTGAAGTGTTCTTTTACAAGTCTCGTTATGTTTAGAAGTTGATTTGTCGGGACAGTCTAAAATTGGAATCTTGGTTGTAATTGGCTATAAAATAAAGAGCTGAAGTCCACGATACTGTTTTTTTTTTTTCATGGTCTACCTTCTTGAAAGACCATTTATGTGGTACAGCTTTAACTAAGCTCATCATTATCTCTCTCTCGAAATAAAAAATAATAATAGTAGAAAAATGGATGGTTCCCTCTCCAGTCTCCACTGTTTTGTATAGGACAGTGCAAAACTGAAACTCTAATGAGTGTATCTTCAATTCATTACAATAACTGATGCCATTGTTAATTCTGGTAGACAAGTCTAAATAACAGTATCCTGGCCAATGTGAGGTCTGATATTTGCAATACCTGGCAAACAGCAGAGTGGACATCCATCCATTATGGTGAATGCTCAAACTGAACAATTTCAGATACATCTAGATTCACCCTAAAGCAGAGGGAACATTTTCATATAGAGGAAGCTTAATAAAGAAAACAAAATACCTCTGAGTAGGCCATATCATGAAGAGAGAAAGCACAATATACAATAATAGCAGACATCAATGGCCAGTTCTTGAACAGGCTTGTCCCAGACTCCCTCTTGTCAGTTCCTTCATTGTTTTCTTTTAAATCAGAGCCACAAGGAGAAGCTTCCAGAGCTTCATATGAATTGCTAATATCTTTTTTATTCTCACGATGTATGTGTAACGTTTCCTACAACAAATAAAGACTGCAGTATTACGGCAACAGACTAATAAATCTGGGATAGTTACCAAGAGAAGTATAGGATGAACATGAACCATACCGGAAGCCAAATACAAGCAACCGATACAACCATTGCAATGACTGATATAAAAAGACATGGCAAGAAGTAAGGAAACCTACAAGAGAATAATTAAGCCCAATGGTAAAAGAATTGAAATAATAATGTTAAAAAGGAAGTAACTGAAAACGATAGAGAATGTGTATGGCATTGCATACCTCCCAAACAAAGAATCCACTGAAAATAAATTTGGGAATTTCTCTGCAGGCTAACACACAATATGCATCCACAGAAACTAAATGAGACAAAAATGAAAATGCTTTACAACACCACAAAATATAGTTGTATAAAAGTACCTGTGCCAAGAAGCCTCCAAGAGCTGGACCAATAATCAACCCTATACCCCATGATGTACTAATCTATAATAAAATAAAGAGTTGAGTATTCATTATTTTGAATGATGCAGCACCAATAAGAATTCTAAAATAAACATATCTAGGGAATGCTGCTTACAAGAGACATTGACAGAGACTGGTATTCTTGTCTGCAAACTTCTGATGCATATGCCTAGAGAACATTTGATTACAAAAAAATTAGAAAATGTACAATCTAAAGAAAAGAAAAAACCGAATCAGGTAGAAATCATTTATTTAGACATCAAATAGTGACCAATTTAGATGCTACTTCCAAAGAAAAGCAAGAAGGATGCTTATCCATACAAAACAACATCGGCAACAGATGCTGGGAAAACCAGAATCTGTATTGGGATTTTTGCATTCTACCCTTGCTTAATGTTACAGATGGTATCCGTTCTGATCAACATTGGAACCATTTGCAATTTCTGGAACATCTGCTTGGGTCCATAATTGTTGTTGAATACTTAAATGCATTGATATAAAAGGCAGACCTTTATTGGGCCAAGTAATCCATTGAAACACCCAAGAAGAAATCTCATAGAAATTGCCATCCAAAAGTTTGTGCTGAGGCCAAATAGAGTGTTGAATAAAACCCTGAGACCAAATAAAATAAATGAGGTAAAGGAAGCAGCACAAAATGTAAATCAGTAAACAATGTTGGGAATCAACAAGACAGATATTGCATTTCACAATTCAGGCCACATTTTGGAACATATCTAGATTTATGATATTGAATATCAAGCCCAGATGTTAAAAATGTCAATGATTGCGATAATCATCATCATAGACATCTTATCCCATTTATCTGAGGAACATGTTAATATTTCAATATTAGGTTAAATTGATATCAAATTTTGAAATACTTGTGCCTTGATATTTGGATAGCCAACATGCCTAGGCAAACAAAAATATTCAATAGTACTAACACTGAAGTAGTGCCCAGAATTATAACGGGCTTTCGACCATATCGGTCCGCTATGACACCCCAAAAAACAGAAGTCAAAGCTCTTCCAAACATAAATGAAGATCCTGCAAGAAAACAAAAAACCAAAGACAATTTTTGTAGCACATTCTAAGGATTAAATAGCAAGAAACTTACAATTTATATGTACCACATCAAAGTTGCTAACCTATATAACCCGCATAGAAGCCGATATCTTGCTCTCTTTTGGCAATATGAAAGTCTCTTACCTGTAGAATTTGATTCAGATTGAACATGAACATTTCCAATTTAATATAATTAAGACCACACTCAGAAGTTATCATTAGAATGTATTGATGATAAAGCATGTATGGTTCAATAACAATTGATTTGGCAGTTTATATTACTAAATATGTAGTGTTTGTTTCAGTTTGTTTTGTTAGCAAACCATCATAGATTCAGGCTTAAAACATGGCCACAGAATCGTTTGCAATGCTTGAGGAAGTGTTGTCTCCATAGTTTTGGATCGGTACCAAAATTCCTATTCTAGTGAAGAGAACCATAAGGTGTATGGGCTCTCTTTAAAGGGAATGTGGGACAATGTATTCAATAAAGATGATTTTTGGGGAAGTTGCTATTGCATTCACTTCTTAGATGCATAATTGCCTATGATGCACAAATATGGCATGGATACAGCAGGGACATGCCATGCATATCGCAAAGGATATGGATTTTACATGTAAACATTGTATCAAGGATGATAGGTTGCCTGTTTGAAGTATCCGGGTATCATAGATAATTACATTCCAAGGCTATTTTAAAAAAGAAAGAACTCCCAATAAAACAGAAAATAAGTGAATGGGAGCTCTTTATCTTAAGTGCTTGGTGAAAATCTCTTGGTCCCCTTTTAGGAATGGTTATAATCCATCTTTCCGTTGCATTCTAAAAACAATGATTAGGTTTTTCTATTGGTTACTTGAAGGCTTTCTTGTAGCATCGGCAATTGTGGTCATAGACAGAGAAAGGACTAGTTTATAAGGCATGTTTGTGCGCATCAAACTCATTGGAAATTTATTGGTCCCCTTCTAGAAATGGCTTTGTTTAAATCTTCTCCTTTCATTTCCGAAACAATGATTAGGTTTTTCTATAACTTACTTGATGGATTTCTTGTGGCATTGGTGATTGTAGCACTAATAGAGAATCCTAAGCTAGAGAGAGAGAGATTTTATAAGGACATCTTTGTGCGCATCAGACTTGTTGGAAATCAACTGGTTCCCTTTTAGGAGAGGTTTTGTTCAATCTTTTCACATTTTCTAAAAACAATGCTTAGGCTTTTTGAGAGATTACATGATGGCTCTGTTGTGACATTTGTGAGTGCATTCATGCAAAGAGAGAAACTAAGCTAGAGAGAGATGAGGTTATAAGGGGCATGATAGCTCACTTTAGACTTGTCAGAAATCTCTTGAGACCCTTTTAAGATTGGTTTTGTTCAATCTTTTTCTCTCATTTTGTCCTTTGAAAACCCAAAATTAATCACTGGTAAAGCCTCTATGTGCAGCATACATACCATGAAGTATAGGAATGGAAAAAGAGATGATATTGGCAAAGCTGCAGATTAAACCAACAAACAAAGAAATATTAGAAACATACTTATGTGAAAGGAAAATGCATGATAAAGAAACTCACTGACCATTTTTCTTACAAGTAGTACTAAAAATTGAGAAAGAAGATACAAATGAACACAAGATTCACAACTGTAGATAATAAAGGTCCATCTGCAGGAGACCTGAGAGTACCATACTAAATGAAGACCCTCTTAACTATGTACACGCGATCATTATCCCTGTAATTTATTTAGCTTGATTACAAGTTTAACTGGGGATTGACTGGAATCTAAAGAGATTCTTAGATGCTTCGAGCTTTCCTCCGGGCTTAGGATATATGTACCCCAAACTACTAATGAACCCGAAATGGTCACAGCTAAACTAGACCAGTTTCTGCATATTTGGTTCGTTTGGCAAATGGAAGCTATCTATTGTAGGCAATGAAGGCAATGAATTCTGCAGAAAAGCATCCCAAGTAGTCAAAAAAGATTTACAGAACAATCTCAAAAAAGAAGCAAGGCACTTACTAGTGCATAGTGTGACAATCCAAATAAATAAAAACTCCTTTATCGGGATTCCTCGATTCACTTCATTGATCTGATCCTGCTTACAACCTGGGCAATTATCATAGTATACCTTCTTCAACAACGGCACCCCAGTCTCCGCCATGGAGAACACCCAAAACAAGACTTCAACTGACACAAACCGCACTTGAAAGAGAAACCAGTCTCCAAAATCACTTCAAAACAATCCAATCTCCACACCCAATTGCAAAACTAGAACTAAGTGAAACATCTGCCACAAAGCTTTGAACAACTTACAAGAAGCCCCTCTCAGCTCTCATAAACACAACGTGGTTCAAGTTCCAAATAAAGAGGACCTTTATAAGTTGGTTGGAGCTACTTCATTCAGAAAATGAATGTAAATCACCCCTTTAGATGCATCACTGCATACGTCATCCATGATCCATGCTCCACCAAGTAGCACCCAAAAAATGGGTCACAGAGAGAAAGCAAAGGACGGATTGAACACGTAAGATACAGTTCCTATTCCCCTTACAATCCTATAATTTACCCAGATCCTGAAAATGGTTCTTCCCCTTTTCTGTCTAAAGGAAAACATAACAAACATAGAAATACCAAACCACAACAGTCCAACATAAACTTTCCAAAAACCTATATTAGAACTGATAGCAGTCAAAACACATAACAGTTATTCTTCACATGGCAATCAAATTAAATAAATGAAAAGTAGTTCATCACCATCATCATCATCATTATCATTATCATATCATCATGTGAGTTGAAGAGAGCTAAGTGGGTCTTTTTCATGGGGTGATTATTTACCGTTACAGAGGATTACAATCCAAATGAAGAAGAATTCTTTGACCGGTATTCCTTTACGGGTCTCATTGATCTGTTCCTGCTTGCAACCAGGGCAGTCCTCATAGTAGACCTTGTTCAACAGAGGTTCTGCAGTTCCTGCTGCCATTAAAAAACGCTGGATTTACAGTTTCTGATTAGATTTCTTCTTTTAACGAGAAACCCAACTCCATTCACAAATTTGCTTTTCTATGGTAATTCCAAACCCCTTCCTTCCCTTCTGGTAATTGAGAAACCAAACCGTTTTAGAGAGCATTCTCGTCCAGAGATTCTATTTGAAACGTATGGCCTTTCAGTGATTCGAGCCAAACCGCTTCATGACAGAAAAATAAAGTTAAGATTTCAACCAGGACACTATGATGCCAAGTGTCACGTGTCGTTTGTCATTACCCGAGTCGGGATCCTCTGCATTTACATTGTCTGGTATAATGGTATTCCATTTGTGTCACGTCTGTCTGTAAAGATAATCCAAATAGGTCACTCACACCACCCAATCAAACACCACCATGAAATACACCACCCAATTAATCACCATCATGAAATATTATTAACACCGAATCAGGATCCTCTCAAGGATTTGACCCACCACGTCACTGCAGGGTGATGACTGATGCGGCAAACTGTGATTGGTCCACCACGAATAACAGTGGGGTAAAAGGCCTTACTGGATCCGAACTTTGTTAACACATCAGGCCTGAGTTACGTATGCATCCATCATAAGTCCCCACGTAAAGATAATTTGGACCGTTCAAAAGATGAATTTTATATCCTGCAAGTGATAAATTTCTAAGTTTTATTTCAATTAATAATACGCGAGCAGATACTCATACGCCACATCAGGACTGAGTTATGTATGCATGGTCAGGATTATTACTATGTGGGACCCATGATGGAGATTTGTGACTGAGGAGGCAGCTTGGAAGGAACCCTCACGGATCACAACATGACGTTTCTGTCCTATTAGAATATTTTGGTGAATCCCCTCAGGCCTCAGCTATACATGTGATTGAGACCGGAGCCCATCAACTTTGACGACACCTTTTGTAACTTATAAGGGTCTATGAAAAGGAATTTTTTTTAAAGGTAAAATATGCTTGTTTTTTTTTGTGTTAAATTAGCGAGAGGTCCCTGATTGGCTATAAAGTCTTCAGTACACAGCGTTTCTGTTTATGGCCTAAAGTCCCTTGCGCATGAGATTACTTTGGGCAGTGGTCCCTTAGCTTGACACGTCATACTTTTTTATGATTGATTTGCCCTTCTAACCGTTTGCATAGGTGTCATGTACATCTAATCCTGGTTTATAGCTCGACATCATCGTCTTTCCATGCTTACTGACGAATTTAAATGTCGCCAGATTAGTTTTGGATCAAATTTCAAATTTTGATTTGGAGGGAATGACGATTAATAGAATTTCGCCTAGAATTTCTCAGTTTCTAGGACAGGTGATTGGTAGTGCGTGAGAATCCTTTTTGTTGTTGTTGTTGTTCTTCTTCTGACGTTGTTACAGAGCTCAGTTCTTCTTAATATGAATTTGTAGATCTGATTCAGCAAACTCAGAATTCATCATTTCATTGAAATTCTTGAGGTAATGATTAATGTTTTGATCCGAATTTTAATTTAATTACTTCTTATAATCTTTATTTCTGAAAATATTTCTTCTTATGTTCTCAGTAATCTGTTCAGATCTGAATAAAAGTAAACTCGGATTTGATCATTTGAATTAATTTCTTGAGGTATGGATGAATGTTTTGATCTATTTTAGTTTAAGAAGATGTTTTAATCTTATTTTTTGAAATGAATTCTTCTTATATTATCAGTAGTTCGTACTAGATGTGATTGAAATCAAACATAGATAAATTCATGTTATTTCAAACTCATATAAATCCATTGTAAAAGTCAGATAAATCCATTGTAAAAGTCAGATAAATTTATTCCAAACTCTGATGAATTCATACCAATCACATATAAGGAGTACAAAATTCATATAAATGATGCGAAAGTGAGATAAATTTATTTCAAACTCGTACAAATCCATTCTAAAAGTGAGATAAATTCACTCCAAAATCTGATGAATTCATATTAATCAGAGATAAGTAACAGCAAATTCAGATAATTTGATGCGAAAGTCAGATAAATTTATTTCAAACTCATATAAATCCATTCTAAAAGCCAGATAAATTCACTTCAAACTTTGATGAATTCATACCAATCACAGATAAGGAACATCAAATTCAGATAAATTGATGCTAAAGTGAGATAAATTTATTTCAAATCCAGTTTAATTGATTCTATAAACAGATAAAATCATTACAAAATTAGTTAAAGTCATCTGTGTTAGATAAACTTGTATCAGATAAATTCGTATCAAACACAGATAAAATGACACGAAACTTATATAGACTCATGTGAAAGTAATAGAGTATTTCAGCTACAAATGTTTATATTTTTTGATTTTATCTTTATTTTTCGTATGCAGTGTTTAAAATGGCAAAACCGATTATGCTTCTTTGCAAGCTTGGTATGTTCACCAATATTGTAATTTTAACTGATAGTATGAGAATGGATGATTTGGTTAACCAAATTTGTTGCAAGTGAAAGTCTTTGTTGCCCAACAATGTCTGTTTCACATATGCATTGCCTGGGCACCCGAAGTGTATGCTTGACAATGACAGAGACTTGTTGAGCTTGTCTATGTTGGCAGTTTCATTGGGATTGGATCGAGTTGATGTCTTTGTATCAGAATTATCTGAATATGGTAATGATGACAATGAGGATAATATGGATGAATTTTGTGAAGGCAGAATGGCAGTAGTGGAGTATGATGCTACAGATGTAGAGACAGATTTGCTTCCACAGTTTTGTTCATATAAGGAGAAGTTTTTTCTTTCTTCAGATTGGGTGAATGGTATCGGTCATGTTGGACAGAGGTTTGAGGGTGGGGCTTCTGAATTTAGGAATGTGTTGTGCAAATATTCGATTGAGTTGGGATTTGAGTTTGTGTATGTCAAGAATGATAAAGTAAGGATCACAGCTGAATGCTCTCATCGTAAAACCCAGGATTGCATGTGGCGTGTTCATGCATTGCTTGAGAAGTCTAGTGGTTTTTTTTTTTTTGTATAAGGTCATTTGATAATGAGCATACTTGTGGAGCAGCAGTTCGTACATCTAAGAGTAGCCGGATTAGCTCTGAAATTATTTGTGATTTAATCATATTCGAGAGAAGCCAATGACCAAACCCATTGATGTTGTGCATTATTTCCATGTAAACTATGAGCTCACCATTACATACCATCATGCATGGTGGGGGTTTGAAAGGGTGAGGAATAAACTGTGTGGTGATACATCGCTTTCTTTTGACCATCTTCGCTGGTACATTAATGTTGCTATGGAGATAAATCCAGGCAGTCTGTTTGTTTTAGATTACGATGAATCCACCATGTGCTTCAAGCGTTTGTTTGTTTCATTCAATACATCGATTCGTGGATTTAATTATGTTCGCCCGCTGTTGTTTCTAGATGGGACATTTTTGAAGGGCAGGTACAAGGGAAATTTGTTGGCAGCAACAGGGAAGGATGGTAATCAAGGTAAAGTGTCATCTTGTAGATTAAATAATGTTGATATTATCTATTTTTATTTCAGTGCATAGTTAACCTTGCTGCTTAATTGCTAATAAGTGGTTTCTTGAATGTGGTAGGTTTGTTTCCTCTTGCCTTTGCGGTGGTAGACTCAGAGACTGAGGAAAATTGGAAATGGTTCTTGTGGAATTTGAGGAAAGTAGTTGCATATGACCGCCCAATCACTTTTGTTTCTGACAAGAATGCTGGTCTCGTGGATGGTGTTGCACATGTGTTTCCATTTGCTCATCATGCTTTCTACCTCTAACATTTGAAAGCAAATTTGAGAGATATGTTCTCAGGAGGTTACACAAATGAATTTAGAGAAAGGATGGTTTTGTTGCTACGTGAATGTGCCTATGCCCCCAATGTACCTATATTCCATGCAAAGTTGCAGGTATTTAGACATGAAGGTGGTTTGAATGTTGACAGATTTCTTTCCGGACTTTGTCATGATAGGTGGAGCAATGCTTATTTTAAGGGCCATCGGTATGGTGAGATGTGTTCCAATGCTTCAGAGTCTTTCAACTCCTGGATTAGAAAAGCGCGTCACCTGCCCATTATGAAGATGGTTGACATAATAAGGGTTCAGATAATGGAGCAGATGGCCAATAGGAGGGAAATGTCTAGCTTATGGAAGGGAGTCATTTGTCCAGACATGGATAAGAGGTTGGAGGCTTCTATCAAGCTTGGTAGGCCATGAAGCGTTAGGTGGTCAAGCGACACTGTTTTTTATGTTCATTCATACCCGTCGGTCACTGTTGATATTTACAATCGCATATGTTCTTGCTATCAATGGCAGATTAATGGCTTCCCGTGTGCCCATGCATGTGCTGCTATTCAAAAGTGTGAAAAGGATTTAAACCTTTATGTGGATTGGTATTTTCACATAGAGACATACAGAGATGCATACTCTGAATTTATAATTCTCATCCCAACTGTAGGCAAGCCAGAGACAACAATTGCAGAAGCTGTGATTCTACCCCCTGTTATGAGGCGTCAACCCGGAAGGCCAAAAAAGAAGAGGATCTTGTCAAGAGGTGAGATAACAAGGCAGATAAAATATGGACGACGTGGGCGGATTGTGAGTCATAATAAAAAGTCCTGCAAGGAGCCTATTGAGTTGCCATTGACATTAGTTTGAATTTGTCATTTTTTATAATTTGGTGATGATAATGTGTGACTGCCAACATGTATAGAGATCAATTTGGATTTTTTCTGTTGAATAAAATTGCAAAGTATCAGTGTTTCTTCGAAATATTGATGTTATCTTTCCTTTTTGTAAAGAATTTTACATGGATTTTAGTTGACGTCAATGCAATAACAGATAAATTTATCAAAACGTTCATTCAAAACTCAGATTAATTTCACTGATTTTTATTTAAACTCAGATAAATATATTTGAGTTTCGTTCAAAAGGAAGATAAATTTACATGAGTTTCTTTGAAAAGAGAGAGCAATTTAGCTATATGAAAGTTACAGTTAAATTCTATGAATTCGTAACAAACATAAAGCAATGACAACATGTAAGAAAATGACTTGAATTATGTAATTGATAAGCGTATTTACATTTACAAACATCTTTATAACATCTTATATTTGTATCCAAAAAAACAAAAAAAGTCCTCTGCTGTTTGTCATTCTTCGTTTGATAATGCTTCCAACATCTTAAAGTTTCCCTTGTGAACCAAAAAATAAAAAAATCTAAAGAAAATCCCTTGCTGTTTGTCAGTTTTCCTTTAATGTTGATTCCAACATCTTACAATTATCCATTAGAACAAAAAAATGAAAATCGAAAAAAATCCATGATGTTTGTCGGTCTTTTCCTTTATGATGCCAACATTTTGGCTTAAAAATCTTCTATTGTCTAAGTACGGGGCTCGTCATGCAAGAACTTGACTGCGAATTCTGCTCTAAAGCTGTTGATGACGCTTTGTGCCAAGTTGTTAATTGGTTTGCAACGAGAGATTTGAGTCATGAGGTAGCATACGATGATGCCACAATCAAGCCTGCAATGTGACATGGTATTATCAGTTATTCATATTGTTTGGTTGTCTATGATTTTTTTTTTGTATAATCTGGGTTCCTGTTACAATACTTACGATCCGTCTTTTTTCTGGGGTGCTCCTTCTATGCTGATCAATTGCTCATTATATGGCTGCGTTTCCTCAATGTTGACGTAGTTGTAATTTTCTACATACTGTTTCTGTGATCACATCATTTTGATTAGCCACATATATAACAACTTGTGTCAAGCATGATTTAAAGAAGTTAAAGTGAATGACATGTACCAGTAATTCGGCATCCTTGAAGTAGTGATCAATTGCATTTTTCTCCCTTGTCCTCATGGAGTTGTAGTGCATCCACTGGCCTTGTTTTCGATCAAGTAGTAACAGAGTCCAATGGAATGGTGTTGCATCTTTGTTCTTTCCATTAGAGTTCATTGGAAAGTGGACATATCTATGATTCTGCATTTTGTATGGTGAGATTTGATGATTGAGGATGGTTTCTCTCATATTTTTGTTTTCAGCAGTGAGCATTGTCTACACGAGTATGGAATTTAAGAGTATTAATGTCATTTAATGAATTCCATTACAGACATGGCAAAAAAGTTATTTGTGTTACCCAGTAAAGGCTACTGATGAAATATGATTTTTCGTCCTCCTCCAGACCCTCCTTTCCCAATTTCTTGAGTTCATTTTCAAGGCCCATTGCTCTTTGTACAGCATCTGTGTATAACTATCAATTACCTGATGGATTACAGATACATCAGGTTATGTACGTTATAAAACACATGTTATTTAAACATTCAATAAATATACGATACTGTTGTAGTAGGTTTATTATACTGCTTGATATATCAGCGCCGGATAGGATTGCAATTATGTCCTCATACAACACATTGTTTTCACTTTCTCCTCCCCAAACTGTTGCACTATAATTGTACATGTGAAATGTTATTAACTTATATTTATAATGTTATTGATGTCTTGCCAGAAGCCTACTTATATCCTTCTGTGTCATATATGAGCTTTAACTTCTTCTTATCAGCTTCAGTAAACAGTTTGGTGATTGAGTTTTTTGGGAGCTTAAATGGTTTCTTCTTTTCTGATTTACTCTTAGCTTTGTGCTGTATTTTCTCATTTATGTCAATAATGTCCTTTGACTGAGCAACCATTTTATCTCTTGGTACATTCTTTTGCTTCTTAGCCTTCTTATGTTCTGGCTCTGCAATATTTTTTACTGCTGCTTCTCGTCGCTTCTTTACTCTTTTGATCATTGATGATGGTTTTGGTACCTTATATGTAATGCACCATTTAAATATTCATATTGAATTGATTGAAGCTCAGATATAATCATACAATAGTCAAATAAATTTTTATCAAACACACCGAAAACCTCATAGGAAACTCAGATAAATTCATTACCAAACTTAGAGAAATTGAAATATAAGCCACAAATTCATATCAATCTAAGATAAATTCATATCAATCTCAGATAAATTCATATCAAAATTAAATAAAATCTTATCAGACCTATGTAAAATCATTTAAGGCTCAGATAAATTCATTTGAATAGTCTGAAATACCTTTTCAATTTTACTTTTGTTTGTTGGCTGAGGAGGCTGCTCCCCCATCATTTGTTTTACTGTTGGAAGATATATTTTTTCTAAACTCTTTTCAGCCAAATTTATCTCTGTGCTTGCATAAAGAAGTGTAGCTTCTTTTAACTTGTTTTCTAATTCAAAATTTGTTGCCTCAGTTATTGCAAGTTTATATTTCAATTCCTTTAATTCCTCTTCTGCGTGTGCAGCTCTTGAAGAATTTCGCTCTGATAGCTGCTGCAGTTGCTTTAGCTGTTCATTAAGTGAGCTGACCACAAGAGATGAATTCTCGAGCTTGCTTTTGAGGTCGTTATTCTCTTTTTCTAGATCAGCCTTTTCAGTTGTGACCTTCTCGGTCAAAGAAACCGCATCATCTCTTTCTTTGGCCAAGCTGCTTAGTCTTCTTCCCAATTCCATGCTTTCATTTTGTAGATTACAATTTTCTTCTCTTGCTAATTTCAATTCAACTATGATTTCGTCAAGTTGAGCTTAGGAGTCTTGTTTCTTAATATTGCCTCCTTCAGATTCAGATAGCTTGTTGGTGGTACTCCAATGAATGATTCACTTGTGCTCCCAATTATGTCGCTTACAATATTCTCTACAACTTTATCTGTTTTTTCTTTTATTTGTTCATACTGTTCCCACTCTAAAGATAATGTGAGAAATTCAACTCTTTCTTTAGTCCTAGCTGTTTCTTCTTGCCCTTCCTTTTCTCTTTGTTCTTCTAATTCAGAAATTAACAACGTTTCTGTTGTTTGGGCCAACTGAAATTGGTTGGGGTCATGTTCTCTTGATCTTGACTGCTCAATGGCTTTAGTATTCTCAACATCATCATTAAGGTCAAGAATATATTGCTCATGTCCTACTTGTACTCCTTCGATAATTTCTTTGTTCTCTGTTTCAGCTTCATTTTTAGTTATTTGATTATCATCAACACTGCTTCTATTCCCATATGTCATGAAGCATTTCTCTTCATGCAATGTCCTCTCCAATTTACCAACGATTACCTAAAGTGTGAGATACTGTTAATTTATAACAACAAGGCATATAAAATTCAGATAAATGTATCTATACTATCTGTTATATAGCACTACGTGTTCAGAAAAATTCAGATAAAATTACATGTTTGCTATGTAATGTATTCAGCGGGTTTTTCTATAGTGCGTTGTTTAAGCCCTTAAGATCCCACTTCAACAATCTAGGGAATTCACTAGGTTTGAATGGCTCCAACAATGACGTGTGTTCGCATAACCAATACTGTTCAAATCGAGACACAATAACATAGTCAAGTTTAATTTACAAATATATTGGTAAGTTGTAAAATTATAGATATAAAAAGGATGTTTGTTTATCTTACCGGTAGTGCAAATAGACAGCCAATTACTTTATCTGAACCATCATTTCTGTTGTGAACTGATTACATGAGAAACTTTATTTTCTCTTCTGTCCATGCATAATTTTTCATTTCAACATAATTCTCAACATAACTGACGTATGGCCATCCTATTGAATTGCCATGTGTTTGAAAAAAACATCACAAGTATGTAAAGGCATATTAGTCTTGACACATCGGCCACATCAATTTTAGTTGCTCCATTGAGTGCAATATCTAGCTGTTCCTTTATTTTTGGAGCTGATACCCTTGGAATGTTTGAGAATCTTCTTTCTATGAATTCCGATTGTTTCTTCTTTGCATATTTCAAATCTAATGTCTTTGATCCATGGGGTATTCCAAATATTAGAGAGATGTCTTCTGATGTGAACGACACATACTGACTTCTAATTTTGAATTTTCCTTCAGCGCTGTTGTATGTGTTTAGAATTTGCATGATGTCTTTATCATATTTTCTGCATCTCTTCTCTGTAACTTTTTGGTTCAATATGGAATTTATAAGAAACCAAAAAGGTGTCTTCTTCAACTCAGCTTTATGTGCAGTGGTTATACTCATTTTGATGCTGTCAAATAGTCTGACTATTGACACCAAGTTTGATCTAAATTGCCAGTGTGGCTTTGCTTGGTGATTCTTCTTTGTGTAATTCTTTATATTTTGATTGCTTTCAGCTGTTGGGGTACATGTACACAGATAATTTTATACAAGATTAATATAAATCAAGCCAAATCTATTCAAACCAAACCTAAAATAGTCAGATAATTTTATATTCAATGCAGAAAGATTCATGTAGATGGGACTTAACTTAGTTGTGAACTGGTTATGATTTCGAACACAGATAAATTCATATAAACTCTCATCAAAGTTTAAAAAAATTAATATCAAATTTATATAAATGCACAGCAAGCTTAGATAAATTAATTTCAAATTCAGATAAATTCAAGTCACACTCAGATTAATTAACAGCAAACTCAAATAAATTGACCTAAAACACAGATAATCACATACAGATACAGAGATAAGTCAGATAACTTCATTCCAAAGTCAGATAACCTATACAAAAACTCAGATAAATTGACATAAAACACAGATAATCTCATACAGATATAGAGATAAGTCAAATAACTTCATTCCAAAGTCAAATAACTGATACAAAAACTCTGATAAATTGACCTAAAACACAGATAATCTCTTTTAAAACCAAGTTTAATACATTTCAAATTATTCTCATAGCATTTTATAAGAATCTCAGATACACTCAGAAGAAAATTAGAGTAAATCGTGTTTACAGTCAGATATTTTCGCTTGGAACCCTAACCCTGTTTAACCTTCATTGATAGCAATTAAAATTCAGATAAAATCATGTATTGTACAGATAAAATCATTTAAAGTCGTTTTTAATTGATATTAGACTAAGACAACTCAGTTAAAAGTCAAATAAAATGATTTTAAAACTCAGGAAACCCTCTCTGTTTTATGATTGGCCTTGCTCTTGCTTTGGTTGCACTTTTGCTTTCCTTTTCTCTTGATCTTTCGCTTGCTTTTTGTCTTGACTTGAGGTAATCGAGAACTTTGTTCTAGCCATTATCTACATAGAGTTGAGCATAAAGGACAGATAAAATCAAAGAAGAACGAAATCAAAGACCCTTTTAGGTTCTTAGTTTTTTTCAGATGAAATTATCTTTTACGTCTTCGTTTTTGGAATGGAAGAAGCATTTTATCTGACCTTAAAGTGAAGACAAATCAGATGATCGAGGTCTTCAATCAGTTGATTTTGCTTCTAGGTTTTTCGTCTTCGTCTTCGCTTTCGCTTTCGCTTTCGGTTTCTGATGAATGGTTTTTGCTTCGCTGAATTATTTTGAAGCGGTTTTAAATGAAGCTATCCTTTATGCTGACGTGTCCGGGGGCGTTTTTATCTTTTTCAGAAGGCCGTTTTCATGAAAGGACTTCCGCCGCTACGAAAAAATCCGTGGACCTTAAGCGTTAAATGGAAATGATGAGGGACCTACCGCCAAAAGCCCCTTTTTTTTATAAGGAACACTAGGTCAAAATTGTCAAATACCAATGATTAAAAACTCGCTTTTTGTAAGGTCCGTGACCTTACTGGGTCAGTTGGGCCCAAAACCCTGCCCGTTGACCCGTTTAATTTGTTATTAGTTTATTTAATTATATTTTAGATATTTAAGTGGGTTTAGAACATGAACGAGTTTCTTTTAGCATTAGAATAGTATCTGTGTAGTTTCGTTCGATTCCGAGTTCGTTAGATCATAGCAAGGGGGTAATTTGTAATTTTGGAAAAATTAAGTGTTTTTTCGAAATATTCCAAATGCTGTGATTTTTGGGTTCGTTGAAAAGGTCCCGTCGTTCTGATGATTTTTGTCTCTTGACTCGTCGTGATCCGGCGATTAGAAACCTTTCAAGTGGTCCATTCTTTCTCCGGACCCACTTAAAGGGTAAATTGGTCATTTCCTCTCTGTCGTCTTCTTAAGCGAATGTCTGCCCTAATTTCATTTCGTTCTCTGCAACGAAGTAACGCAGCAAGCCATTTCTTCTTCCTCTTCCTTTCTCAAGCCAGAAATCTGCCCTAGAAGATTCCATTCGAAGATCCGATCCGCTAGATTTCTTCCTCTCGATCTCCGCTTGCTTCCGGTATCAATCTGGTAAGGTTTACAATAACTTCATCTTTTCAATCATCTTCCTTTTGGTTTAGATTAGGTTAGATCTTGATCTTTTTCCTTTATTTCTTCTCCTTTGCGCTCTAGGTTGTAATCGTTCGGATTAGATTGTGACTTTGAGGGTAGAAAAGCTTCTCCTCAAATTTCACCCAATTAATTCATCTTCTGACATTGAGGCAAGTAAATATGCATTACATTATGAACACGTATGTTGTTTTCTTATTGATCTGGCTATGATTCTGATAGATTTCCCTTAATTCCAAGCTTTCTGATATTGATTTGGGGATTTAATGTTAGGTTAGATTTAAAGAATGAATGAAATTAATTATTAAATTGGTAGCCTTTTATGGTTTTAAATTGTTAGCAATGATGTCATGTGATTGATGGATTGAATAGGGGAGCAAGGATGCTCAGTTTCTGCAGGTTAGCAATGGATTAGCCGGAGGAAAAAGGGAGTAGAAACTCATTTGCGGGTTACAGGTTCGCTGTCCGTTCGATCGGTCGCTCAGTGCGATCGATCGGACAGTGAACAGTCCCCAAATTAACTGTGAGCGATCAAAGTCCGATCGATCGGCCACACAGTCCGATCGATCGGTCTGTGAAAACTCTCAGTTAACTGGGAGGTGCCCAGTGCCGATCGATCGGTCTCACAGTGCGATCGATCGGATAGTGAACAGTCCCCAAATTAACTGTGAGCGATCACGGTCCGATCGATCGGTCACACAGTCCGATCGATCGGTCTGTGAAAACTCTCAGTTAACTGGGAGGTGCCCAGTGCCGATCGATCGGACTATGCACTAACTGAGAGGTGTTCAGTGCCGCGATCGATCGGAGGGTGCATGGTCACTGAAACTTCGAAAGCTTGTAATTATCAATCCGCCCGTTGGCTTTTCACGTATAATATACCGTTGGAAAGCCCTCGAGACAGAGAATCCAATGGTTATGGTTTCATCACGATCGGAGATCGAAAGTGATGTAATTATGTGAATTAATGATTCAACTCTTGTTAATTGAGAAAGAGACTGGGTAACCTAGGACTTGGGACTTAGATGTTGGAAACCAGTAACTTACTATCACATGACCATAAATGGGATTTAAATCGAATCACGTGGCTTGGTGTGAATTCAATTGGGTTGTCTAGGTATTCGTGTATCACACGTAGTGTAACCGAATGCACATGGAGTTGAATTTAATGATGCTCAACATGATTGTACACCAAAGGATCTTCCTAAAAGCATCATTGATCCAATTTCCATATGTACTCCGTTTGAACACGTAGGATACAGGGATGACACCACTTGCCTAGGATTGGATTGTAATTCTTCCTTGACTTGTGACTTGCATCCGTTGATAACATTCCTTGTACACTCTTGGCATAAAACACATAATCAATTATAAAACATAAATTCTTATAAAAATTAGGACTTGGACTTGACTTAGAGTGTACCATAAGAACCCGTGTCTTGTATTGATGAACTTGACTGGCTAGTATGAAAGGGATTATCACGTGTTTCGCTTGTCTTGTATCGTCTTGAATAAGATAATCCCTAGGATCTTGTCTTGTACATGGAACTAGCCATACTTGCTTGTCTTGTTGTTCTTGTGTCAGAACCACTTTGTTGTTGTTTGCATATCATGGCCATCTGCAGTTTGGGGTTTAATGACGAACCGGTTACTCGGTTGTCGGGGTGGGCAGTCGGCATAGGACGGCGTCCATGGGGTTGAATAGCTGGGAGCGAGCTAGGACCGTGCTGCTATTCCCAGGACAGGGAGCTAAGATCCCACTGGAGCCGGACTTTGGTATCAGTAGTCCAAGGGGATTGTTACTGGTACCCCGAGAGGTGGCTTTGGACATCCTCGGAATCTCCCTCTTGCTTGTTCCTGTTTTGCATTACATGGATAGTGGTAATTGTTAGATAATTGTTAGGATTCCTTTTATTGTTCCTGTTATTATTAATCTCGCTTTATGCCCAGTTTCGCATTCCTTGTATTCAGATAATCAAGTACTTGTCATTAATCTATATTTGATGCATGTCGTGTTTATTATGTTTTGTATATCTATTGCTCAACATGTCGTTGACTCTGTTCCTTGGTGTGCAGACACATCAGGTGACTTCTATTTTGAGGAGCAGGCCGGTGAGGAGATCCCAGAGGATCTCCAACCAGCAGAGGAGGCACGAGAGTGGCGTGCCGATGACGTAGAGTAGCGTCATCACTTCAGGGCACGAGAGAGATACATTGGGATTCATTTAGATTATATTCTTTCATTTATTTCTCTCGTTGGACCTTTTACTTAATTGACTTATTTCTTTTATTGGCCTTGTTTAGTGGGTTGGCCAATGTAATAAATTACTTAACTTTTTAGTTTTATTATCTTTCTTGCAATTTAATTATTCAATGAGAAATTATTATTCATTGCTTAAGATTCCATATGCTTAGAGTTCTATGAACTCAATGTTTATTGTATTAAAAGAGGCTTGAAATATTTTATCCTCACCGCGGACTTACGATCCGTGGGCCCAAAGGATAAAATTTTAATTAGTCCTAAAATTTACTCTCCGGATCCGGTTATTTCTTTAATCGGGTTCGGGGGACGTGACACTTTTGTTTAAAATCAATTCATCATAAACTCTAAAAAAAGCGAAAATACACTTGATTTTTAACCTAGCATGTTGATTGTGGATGAGCAACACTCTCACTTTCTTGCTAAATAAGGGTGCATTTGTGGGAAGAGAGGATTGTGTGATAGTAAGAAAAGTTGTTGTGTATGTGGGATGCATGCATCTATATATTATTCTGTTGTTTGGTGCGGTGCATTGTTTGTGAAAAAATGAACTGGTTTTTTCTAGATAAAATGGACTTGAATTTCCTATATGAGTAGGAATAGGAATGCATGACTCCTCCCTCCGGCCCCTAGAAATAGAAATTTAAAGGGTGAGAAAATATCCTATCATTGTACAGATCATTTTACGTTCATGAAGTTCACATGGAAGACCAACCGGTTACAACTTTCATCATTCTTGGTTTTCAACACCAACTGAGATGAAAGGGTGTTATGTACTATCTATCCCGTATTAAAAAAATATTTTTTTAATTCAAAAGGATATAAAACTTTTGCCTCATTTCCAAATAGATAAATGAAGAATTATGAAAAACTTTCATACATTTCTGAAATATTCAAATATTCTTATACTTTTTTTTAGATGATTCAAAGAATTTATATATTTTTTTAGAGGGAGCTTCTAAATGCACTCCCATTTCTCTTTACACACCCTCTTTCTCTCTACACCCACAACTAAACTTAAAGATTAGAAAACTTACTATCTACACCCCCTGTAACACCTAAACTATCCTAACCTCAACTCTCACTTTTCTCTCTACACCCCCTCCCCCGACTTTATTCCCTCTCTTATGCACTCACCGTATGCTCTCTCTCCTTCTCCATCTCTCTTTTATGATTTTGTTGTAGTTTATATATATATATATATTGTTGTTATTGGAGACCTTCTATGGTGGTTGGGTTGTCCTCAAAATGGGTTAAAGAGGTTAAAGGGGTCGCTGAGATGTCTTCTCTCTCCCTTCCTTCCTCTCCCTTGACCCCTTTTTTTGTGTATGTTTGGCCTGCCGAACATAATTAAGTTGTTCCGGCCCTAAGTGTCAGAAAAGTTTAAATCTGTTCAGCAAGTCAAGGCCGAACAGATCGTAACGCAACTGCTTCACTTCCCTAAATGCACCTTCTTGCTATTTTTTGAACGGTTACCTTCTTGCTATTAAAATTGTGTGGGGATATTCTCGCACTCATCAGAGTCCCGGCCAGATGCTCCATCTCGGACTCCCGCACCAGCTAATCCATCTCGCCAAGGCTCGGTCTCAGTCTCCATCAGCTCGGCCAGGTGCTCCCACCTCGGTCCATACCTCCATCTCGGCCAGGCACTCCACCTCGGCAGACTCCACTTCGGCCAAAGCATCCCACTTTGGTCAAGTGCTCCACCTCGGCACCTTTGCCAGATCTCTCTCTAGCCAAGTCAAGGTCGTTTCCGACCTTGGCTCCCCAACCTCGGCAACACACCCTAACCTCGGTCACAATGCCAGAGCTAGCCAAGGCAGGGGCTGACAACTGTCCTCCCATGGACGCTCAAGCACGCTACGGCACGTGCGACAAGACAAGGGCACCACCCATAGTCCCTGACAAATCGCCTTCCACAACTCCCAAAATGCCATGATAAGGCTCGATGAGACTGCAATTAAAGAAAAGTAGGCTACGATGGGACTGCGCCTCCCTAGTACCTGACAAAGTGGGCTATGACAAGACAGTCAACCACCTCCTTGCCTCCTCTCTTCCTCTATATAAACACAAGAACAGTCCACAAGCAGTGGAGGCCATGAACAGATTGGTACGCCCTTCTTCTTCCCTAAAATCTCCATCCTAATGCTTAGTTCCCACATTAACTTAGGTATCGGAGAGCCATGCGCTGCCAAAGCCAGGGTCCTCTGACCTACTATTCTTCTTCCTTTTCTCAGGCTTCAGGCGCAGGCATCGGTGTTCGTAATCTCTTTGGATAAGTCTGTGCAGACACCTCCCTTTTCTTGTGAGTTACATTTTTTTTGCACTTACAATTGGCGCCGTCTGTGGGGAATGAGCAAAAGGTCATCTTCCCAAACACCATACCTCGAAGAACCAGAAAGGGAAAGGAAACATTGACATTATCGACACAGCTGTCGACGGTCCCCCGCCGGAAAAGGTCCGGAGCAAGATCTGGTCCAGCAAGCGTCCAACAGCAGGATACTCGATCGGGTTCATCCTCTAAGGATTCGACCTCGACTCCACCTTCCAAAAGGCGCACCCTGAAGGACAACAGAGGCGACCGAGCTCATGGCGAAAGCTCGGGTCATAGCCACGACTTCAGAGAATGGCTTGATCGACACATCGAGCAAGCAGTACGACAGAACATGGAGGTAGCCGGTTTCGCTCGAGTTTGACTGAACTCTGACGATTTTGGCACATCCCCCTTCTCTCCAGAGATCAGAAACTTCCCCCTCCTGAAGATTTCAGCGTCCCGAGGTTCGTCGTTTACGATGGGACCTCGGACCCAGCAGCACACCTCCGGCACTTCACTCAGAGGATGTCGGTGTGGGGCGACGCAGACCACTTGAACTGCAGAGTCTTCTCCTCCAGTCTCGGGGACCTCCCCCTAAGATGGTTCTGCGCACTCCCGCAAGGATCAATCATAAGTTGGCAGCAGCTCCGGAATTCCTTCATGGCGAAGTTCCAAGCTCACAGAGTCATCCCTAGGTCGGGCGCCGACCTGACGGCCCTCAGAATGAAGCATACCGAGAACATTACGCAGTTCGCCAGAAGATTCTGGACTATCTACAGCCAGATCGAAGAAGCCTCAGACACGATAGCAATCACGTCTTTCTAACAAGCTCTTCCGCCAGGCAACGAGCTTTGGAGAGACTTGGTCCTGCACCCTGTGGTCTCAATGAAGGCACTTATCCCCAGGGCGAACCAGTTCATCAGGTAAGAAGCAGACGAAGCCCAAGCTCAGGAGCATTTCAACCTCTACGAAAACGACCAGACAGCTTCCAGCTCGGCGGATGTCTCCAGCTCAGCAGCTGCCTCCAGCTCGGCGGATGTCTCCAGCTCAGCAGCAGCCTCCCACTCGGTAGCAGCCTCCAGCTCGGCAGAAGTCTCCTCCAGCTCGGGAGGCAGCTAGATGTCTCCTATCATCACTTAGCTTCGACCGCCCGTCAGCTTCAATCGTACGACCCTCTACCGTCATTTCTGGCGGCACGGTCCTCTACTGTCAGCTTCGATGACACCGGCACGACCCTCTACTGTCGGCTTCGATCGTATGACCCTCTACCGTCATTTCGACGGCACGGTCCTCTGCTGTTAGCCTTGATCGCACGGTCCTCTACCGCCATCGGTCATCCAGAGCCCCGTACTCCTACATCTCGGTCGCGCGCCAGATCTCGATCTCTTGCGTCTCGGCTACGTGACAAATCTCGACTTCGTGCATCGTGGCAGCAGCGCCAGATTCTTGACCTCATGTTGGTGTCGCCCTCATGCTAGCTACGTGCTTCACGCAGATTCGGCCTCATGTTGGTCTCGGCCAGCGCCAAAGAGACTGACTTCGGGTTCATACACCCAGGCTTCTCCATCTCGGCCAGCACCAAAGAGACTGACCTCGGGTTCATACACCCAGGCTTCTCCATCTCGGCCAGCGCCAAAGAGACTGACCTCGGGTTCATACACCCAGGCTTCTCCATCTAGGCCAGCGCCAAAGAGACTGACATCGGGTTCATACACCCAGGCTTCTCCATCTCGGCCAACGCCAAAGAGACTGACCTCGGGTTCATACACCCAGGCTTCTCCATCTTGGCCAGCGCCAAAGAGACTGACCTCGGGTTCATACACCCAGACTTCTCCATGTAGGCCAGCGTCAAAGAGACTGACCTCGGGTTCATACACCCAGGCTTCTCCATCTCGGCCAGCGCCAAAGAGACTGACCTAGGGTTCATACACCCAGGCTTCTCAAAACTTCAGGTTCATACACCCAAGCTTCTCAAAAAGACTGCTCTGGTGTACCGTCCAGGCTCCTCCAGCTCGGCAGCAGTGCCAGTCCTCAGCTCGGCAGCAGTGCCAGTCTCCAGGTCGGCAGTAGTGCCAGTTTCCAGGTTGGCAGCAATGCTAGCCTCCTCGGCAGCATCACTAGAATACTTCCAATGAGACGACACCTCTGGCGACGAACCAGCTGGTCAAATCTCGGTCTCTCAGTTGGTGACAAACCAGACACTGAAGACTATCAAGCTCAACAACTCCTCCCTTCTTAGCTTCAGACCTCAAAGAGTACTCTCAGAGCTCAGAAGCTGGGGGCCGGGCTATTGTGTGGGGATATTCCCACACTCATCAGAGTCCCAACCAGATGCTCCATCTCGGGCTCCCGCACCAGCTAATCCATCTCGCCAAGGCTCGGTCTCAGTCTCCATCAGCTCGGCCAGGTGCTCCCACCTCGGTCCATACCTCCGTCTCGGCCAGGCACTCCACCTCGGCAGACTCCACTATGGCCAAAGCATCCCACTTTGGTCAAGTGCTCCACCTCGGCACCTTTGCCAGATCTCTCTCTAGCCAAGTCAAGGTCGTTCCCGACCTCGGCTCCCCAACCTCAGTAACACACCCTAACCTCGGTCACAATGCCAGAGCTAGCCAAGGCAGGGGCTGACAGCTGTCCTCCCATGGACACTCAAGCACGCTACGGCACGTGTGACAAGATAAGGGCACCACCCATAGTCCCTGACAAATCGCCATCCACAGCTCCCAAAATGCCATGATAAGGCTCGATGGGACTACAATTAAAGAAAAGTAGGCTACGATGGGACTGCGCCTCCCTAGTACCTGACAAAGTGGGCTATGACAAGACAGTCAACCACCTCCTTGCCTCCTCTCTTCCTCTATATAAACACAAGAACAGTCCACAAGCAGTGGAGGCCATGAACAGACTGGTACGCCCTTCTTCTTCCCTAAAATCTCCATCCTAATGCTTAGTTCCAACACTAACTTAGGCATCGGAGAGCCCTGCGCTACCAAAGCCAGGGTCCTCTGACCTACTATTCTTCTTCCTTTTCTCAGGCTTCAGGCGCAGGCATCGGTGTTCCTAATCTCTTTGGATAAGTCCGTGCAGGCACCCCCCCCCCCTCTTCTTGTGAGTAAAATTTTTTTTTGCACTTACAAAAATGATCATAAACCATAATTTACATGTCCATTGCTCAAGAAAGATAAATGAGTGAGTATGAGAGATGAGTAAGATGAAAGATGAGTGAGAAGAAGAGTGAGGGATGAATATAGAACGTACAAGTGAGATGAAGAATGAGTGGGAATGGTATGAGAGGAAGGAGGAGAGTGGTTTTTTAGAATTGGTTGGAGAGTAGAGAGTTTGCTGGTTGATGTGGCACCAACCAACCTAGACTCATGCAAATCACTGCAGCAATCGATTAGAATGCCTTGTTATGGATTATGGGCATGCAGCCTCTTCTAATGACAAGCAAAACATGCCATTGCTCAGCACGAGTAATATAATTCATAATAGTAAAAATACCAGATTTTCATAATCTATAAGAGATTCACAATACGATATTTTCTATGTAAACTTTAAGATCGAAGAATTTTAAGCACTTATCTTGTTTTAAGAGAGGAAGGGATCGAGATATGTGGAGAAGGAGATGAATAAATGATATACATTTTTGTGCAAAACTAACTATAACAAAAATCGTGGAAACAATTCCTCTAGAAGAAAAGAGATGTGGAGAAAGAAATACATGCTTTCTAGGGTTTTGCTTTCCCTAAAAGGCATCGTAGAGTGACTTTTGGGTGCCACTAAGAAGGGGGAGAAGTTAAGAAAGAGCCATTTGCTAAGAAGAACCTGAGAGAAGCTACAAAAAGAAACATAAATGTAAAAATTAATTTCCAATTAAAGACGTAGAGTTGCAGAGATATAAGAGGAGAGAGCCGGTCATAATAAACTATAGATGGTCAAAATCAAAAGCAAAATTGGAAATTGGATACAGTTCGCTTCATTATATATAATTGCAGTGATTTGATTAAGGGTATCAAACTTATAAATAAGAAACAAATAAACTTAATTCATGCCATGAGTAGTTAAAAGTGATAATCAAATGTGAATTTGAAAAATGAGCATCAAACAACCATTCTTTTTACGGAAATAGAATAAGAAAAAGATGGAAAATGAGTTACTAGGGTAATAACTGGTAGTTCATTTCTCTTCTTTTGATTATATTTCTCTTAAAAGGAAAGGTTATTTTATTTTATTTTTTCAAAAAGATGCAAATGCACCTTTGATCCTCATTTTAACGAGTAATGGTATAAATTTTATGTATTCAGTTCCTATGTATTTAAATGCAAACAAGCAAACCCTAAAGGATGGACAGATTTTGGCAATAGTGAGAGATGACAATCTCTCTCCCAGCATATAATTAAAGGCCTTTGATTTCAAAGCCTCAAAGTTATTAATATAGGCCAGTTTTTTTTTTTTTTTGCTTGAAAAGGGCCATTTTGCTTACATGAACTAAATTTGTTGGATTTCTAATTAGGGTATTTCTAAAAGTTTATCTAAATTGAAGAAACAAATGTGAAGATTCATAAATGACCATCGATTTTTTTCTTTTTTATTTTGTTAATTTGATGAAAAATTGACTTAGGAGAGATGTAAATGAATACAACCTAATAAATCAAATCCTTGACAAGTCGATATCCTTTGCCTCACCTTATATCCTTCACCTCACCTCTTTAATAATCATTCTTTGCAATCTATTTTCTCATGAGTACCCAGGAAATGAATTCCATTCAAACATGCCCCCTAATAGGGTTGTAAACGGGTTGGTTCCGGTCCGGGTCCAGGGTGGAACCGGAACCGTTTTCTAAGAAGGGGAACCGGAACCGGAACCGGAACCGTTAAGAATAATGGGAACCAGAATCGGAACTGGAACCGTTTGTGAGGCGGGTCTGGTTCCGGTTCCGGGTCTACACTAATACCTGTATTTTTCTTTAAAAAAATTATGCTTTTTTCACATTTCAATTGGATCACGTACCTACAAACACTAATGTGACATTTTGTCTATCAATAACAAACACTTTTAACCAAAAACTCAGAAATCACATCCAAACAGGCAATGAGATGTAGAAAAGTAGAAAATCCTAATGTAGAAAAGTAGAAAAGTAAAAAGGGTTCTGTTCTCACATAATGAAGTTAACTTATGTTAGTATATATTGGGTCGGGTCTCGGGTCCACGGGTCTGAGCCACTGTGGATCCGGAACCGGAACCGTTTAGGTATCGGTTCCAAAAAAAGGATCCAGAACCGGAACCATTTTCTTATCGGGACCAAAATAAGGACCCAAACCCGGATCCTAACAGGTCAGAACCTTCGGGTAATCGGAGAATCGGGTACCCATTTACAACCCTACCCCCTAATCATTTCCGGATAGAAAAAGGTTGAATTAGTATCAAATTGGAGTAAGCCTGATGGATAAGCGTGTGAAAGACTCTTAGCAAACCCTAAAGAATGTGTGAAAGATATAGACTAGTCAGAGATAGGTGGAAATTGAGGAGATGCGTGTCAAGGACGAGTGGGATAAATTCCAAATGAATCTAAGGGCACGCGCACGCATATTCCGCTCCATTAAGATTTCAAGCATATTCTTGGAACTACATGGAGCATTGCGAGCAACATAGAGAGTGCATATAAACAAGTGTCTAATGGATGAAACAAAAATAAAATAAAATTATAGTTTGCAAAGTATCATTCATTTTTTATTTTTTTTTATTTTTGTTCAATTGGTCCACTAGCCAGGGGAAGAAGGTGTAAACCACCTTGCCAATGGGAGAGAGTTGCTATCCACACCAACTCCCTGCGATTCTCATTTAATTTTTATTTGGGGCCTTTGGCGGCAGGTCTCTCAACATTACGTTTCAAAGCCTAGGGTCCAAGACATTTTCTCATAGAGGCGGCAACCCTTTTTAACATTGAATGAGTCAAAAAGACAAAAATAACCTCTCTTTATATACTCTATACGTCACCAATATGCTCCGCTTATAAAAACATTGAAATCGTTATACACTTCAAAACCTATGCAAAATCAAGATTCCGGAAGTGAAGACAAAAAAAAACTGCGGAAAGAAGCAAAATCAACTCATCAGTGACCTCAAGCAACCGAATCAACTTGACTTGAACTTAATTGAGTTTGACATAAATTTTTCTGAGTTTTGGTTTGAATTTATCTAAGTTTGATGTGAAATTACTTGACTTAGACATGTATTTATTTAAGCTTGTTGTGAAATTAACTTAGTTTGATATCAATTAAATAGGACTTTAAATGAATTTATCTGTATATTACAGGATTTTATCAGAGTTTGGTTTCAATTTAACTACATTTGATTAAACAGGGTTTTAAATTATTTATCTGACTTCGACATGATTTTATCTTAGTTTTTATTGAATTTACCTAAGTTTCTTATGAAATAATATGAATTTGGTATGAAATTAACTGGATTTCACATGGTTTTATTTGACTTTGAAATGTATTTAACTTGATCTTAAATGAATTTTTATGAGTTTTATATGAATTTATCAAAGTTTTGTACGAGTTATCTGACTTTGGCATGATGTTATCTGACTTTTACATTAATTTATTTGTGTTTGGTATGAATTTATCTAAGTTTGATATGAAGTTATATGTGTTTTCTTTGAATTAATCTGAGTATGATATGAATTAAACTAGATTGAAGTGAATTTATCTGAGTTTGCTGTAAATTTATTTGACTTTAATGTGAACTTATTTGACTTTGGCGTGAATTTATATAAGTTTATATGAATTTATCTATATTTGAAATCATTACCATTTTGAAAACAAGTTATGTCACTTCGATACGATATGAGATTATATGACTAGATTTGGTTTGGTTTGAATTTATCTAGCTTTGATAAAAAATTATCTGAATCTAATATGAAATTATTTGTGTTTGAAGTGAATTTAAAAGAATTTGTTATGATTTTATTTGACTTTGCTTTGGACTAGGATGAGTTTGATATCAATTTATCTGAGTTGTATATGTATGTGAACAGCCAAAAGCACCGAAAAGAAGGGAAGAGGACACAAAAAAGCAGTACCAAGCAAACTACACTAGGCAAAATTCCATTAATTATTGTTTCCTCCAATTTAAAATTTAAAATTTGATCGAAAACTCATCTTACTACATTTAAATTGGAAAATAATCCGGGAAAGACGATGAGTTTGAGCTAAAAATCAAGTTTAAACATGACACTCATTTAAACGGTTAGAAGGGCAAATCAGTTGTAAAAAAATTAATGTGACATGCTAGGGACCACCGCCTAAATTAATCTCATGCGCAAGGGACTCTAGGCCTTAAATAATAATGATGTGTACTAGAGTCTTTATAACACGTTACTAGGGGATCTCTCGCTAATTTACCCTTTTTATTTTGACTTCTCAACTTCTATGTGAAGGATGAGATTTTTGGAGTCTTTGAATGAAGTTTACATTGTGGAAAGAAAGGAATTGAAAGGATGGAGCTGGCAGGGAGGTTTTATAAATGAACTAACCCGAGTCGCATTATTAAATAGGCACAAGCTACATGCATGATGATACTGAATCTTTGCAGAGTTATTAGAGATCATACACTTGTGTGAGTCCTATAAGAATTGTGTGGCCTGCTGCCATACAGGGCCATATCAGATTAAGCAATTGGCTTGGCGCCGCATGTTATTTTTCAATGCAAGTCTTAATATGCAGTCCTGATTGGGATCAAAATCTAGGAGCATCATCAAAGTTTGGATTGGCATCAAACTCGTGTGGCATTGTCCCAGCTAGTCAAGAGATGTAGGACCCTTGGGTAAAGTAGATTTCTATAGACGTGACTCCTAGGAATTGATTATTTAAGGGAGATAGAAACCCTTTACCGCTCGTTCAAAGGTCCAAGAATTTAGGGGCATTTGGCGACATGTCTCTCAACAGTACGTTTCATAGCCTGTGGTCCAAGTCATTTTCTCATAGAGGCAGCGGTCCCCTTTTAACATTAAATGAGTCAATAGACAAAAACACGCTCTATTTATATACTCTATACGTCACCAAACATGCATTGCTTTAAAATATTCTGTCATACACTCCGAAATCTAAGAAAAATAAAGATTCTGAAATCAAAGATGAAGGAAACTGCAGACAGAAGTAAAATCAACTCATCAATGACCTCGAACAACCGAATCACCTAGACTTGAACTTAATTGAATTTAACATAAGTTTATCTAAGTTTTGGTTTGAATTTATCTGAGCTTGATATGAAATTATTTGACTTTAACATGTATTTATCTAAGCTTTATGTGAAGTTATCTTAGTTTGTGATCAATTAAATATGACTTTAAATGAATTTATCTGTATATTACATGATTTTTCTTAGTTTGATTTCAATTTAACTATATTTGTTATCAATTAAACAAGGTTTCAAATGAATTTATGTGACTATGAAATGATTTTCTCTGAGTTTTTACTGAGTTTATCTGAGTTTCTTATGAAATAATATTAGTTTGGTATGAAATTAACTGGATTTCACATGATTTTATTTGACTTTAAAATGTATTTAACTTGGTTTTAAATGAGTTTTTTTTAGTTTGCTGTGAATTTATCTAAATCTTGTATGTGTTATTTGACTTTAGCATGATGTTATCTGTGTTTGGTACGAGATATTTGATATGTGTTTATTTGTATTTGCTTTGAATTAATCTGAGTTTGATACGAATTAAGTGAATTTATCTGAGTTTGTTGTCAATTTATCTAATTTTGATGTGAACTTATTTGACTTTGACATGAGTTTTATGTATTCAAACATGGTTTTAAATGAGTTTTTTTTTAGTTTGCTATGAATTTATCTAAGTTTTGTATGTGTTATCTGACTTTGGCATAATGTTACCTGACTTTGGCATGATGTTATCTGTGTTTGGTACGAATTTATCTAAGTTTAATATGAATTTATTTGTGTTTGCTTTGAATTAATCTGAGTTTGATATGAATTAAATGAATTTATCTGAGTTTGCTGTAAATTTATCCAACTTTAATGTGAACATATTTGACTTTGACATGAGTTTATATGAATTTATCTGTATTTGAAATCATTACCAGTTTGAAAACAAGTTATGTCACTTTGATATGAGATTATCTAACTAGATTTGGTTTGGTTTGACTAGATTTAGTTTTAATTTATCTAGCTTTGATAAAAATTTATCTTAATCTAATATGGAATTATCTGTGTTTGAAGTGAATTTAAATAAATTTGTTATGATTTTATTTGATGTTGCTTTGGACTTGGATAAGTTTGATATCAATTTATCTGAGTTGTATATGTATGTGGACTGCCAAAAGCACCAAAAGGAGGGAAGATGACAAAAACAAAGAAGCACCAAGCAAGCCATGCTAGGCAAAATTTCTTCAATTGTTGTTCCCTCCAATTTAAAACTTAAAATTTGATCGAAAACTCATCTTACTACATTTAAATTGGAAAATAATCCGGGAAAGACAGTGAGTTGGAGCTAAAACCCAGATTTTAATTGCATGACACCCATTTAAATGGTTAGAAAGACAAATGAGTCATAAAAAATCTGATGTCACATGCTTAGGGACCACACACCCATTTAAATGGTTAGAAGGGCAAATCAGTCATAAAAAATCTAATGTCACATGCTTAGGGACTACACACTTATTTAAATGGTTAGAAGGGTAAATGAGTCATAAAAAATCTAATGTCACATCCTTAGGGACCACCGCCTGAATTAATCTCATGCGCAAGGGACTTTAGGCCTTAAACATTAATGTTCTGTCCTAGAGACTATATAACACGGTACTGAGGGATCTCTCCTTAATTTACCCAAGAATTTACAATGAGTTTCCTACATCGTCCATCGCCGGAGCACACAAAGATTCATTACAAGATCTGGATCAGCATCCCATCTGGAAATAGCAGAATCCAACTGAATGCATGATAATAACAAAGGAATCGAGGTTTTGATATTTTAGGACTTGGATTAAGGATGTCTTTGAATATCAGCCCCATCAAATGATCCAAACTCTTAAATTTTGTATTTTCCCCCTTCAATTTTTCTATGTCGTTCAAGTTGAAAATAGATGATTTGGGTTAGCAGAACATAGCACAATTAACTGGGATACATTGGGTTTGGGTCGTCTAAATTCTCCCTATTTTGAACTACTTACACAATCAAACCAATCCAATACAATACAGCTAATTGTGTTATGATTTGCCAACCCTACTTAAAATGGCCATTTAATTAAGTTTCCAGTTTACAATTGTAAGCTTGAAATTTCAACTCAATTAACAAATGAGTCAGGACTCAACCTAGGCCTATACATCCGATGCCCATGGCACTTGATTCAACACAACCAACATAATTTCCACATCTATTAATATAAACGATCCAGTAGTGATTTCACCAATAGGCTACTTGTGTAAGTGGATCGTCGTCGTCGTCATTATCATTATGGCCTTACTCTGATCTATTACTAACCAAATCCTAGATTAGATTTCACTTTTTCAAATCTATCGTTACTATTTCCATGAATGTTCTCTTCTTTTCTCTTGATAGGCCATCAACATGTATAAAAAGATCCTTTCCTCATTGGCGCCATTCCTGACTTCTTACGTTGGACAGTTCAAACCAATTGAGTTTTTCTTATTTTATCATCTATTGATACTATCCTAAATGATTTTAAAAATATTCATTTTTATTTTATTTTATTTGTTTACATTGGATATTATTCTGATATTTGAAATTTGAACCCATGAGGCTCTGTGATTATGGAGCTGTAAATTCGAGAGTTTTATTTTACTGAAAGTTCTGTTATTGTATAAGTCAATTCGAGGCTACTTCAACTCAACCATCCTATCATTTCAAACTCCCTGTACAACGAGTACATCAAATTGGGTTTCTTTCAAGAACAATGCAGAGCGAGAAGGAAATTTGAATTGTAACATAGATAGCTTCCCGCCTTCACCTTTCTGTCCTATTAAAGAAAGAACATGATGATGGGACAGCTCTAATTTTCAAGGCAAGTGCACCAATTTGCATTTTGGCCTAACTTTAACCCAACTTTCCAATATTACATAAGCAAAGGGTTTTTTTTTTTGTTTTTTTGGGCGAGCTTGCAAGTGGACCCAATTGCATTTGTGGCCCAACTTTAACCCAAGTTTTTAATATTACATCAGCAAGGGGATTTTAGAGTTTTTTATTTGTTTTTCTTTCTTTTTTTTAGCTTGGAGTACTAGTGATACAGTACTGGAATTTTAACCTACATGCCCAAGGCCAAGGATCTGTCCTTGTGGGAAGCTATGTGAGGATGAGAGGGCATATCTACTGAGATTGGTTGGAAACTCATTTTTCACGCCGTTGTTCAGAGATCGATCCCTGAATTCCCTTTCTCTGTGAATAGTTGGATAGAAAGAAAATATTGACACAATTGGCTACACACAGTAGACATTTTTTTCTGATTCATCATCAGATATCAAAGCCATCTTTTTTCTAAAACATATTTGCATATCCTATTTTAAGTGATAATATTTTTTGTTATGCAAGAAATGCATCAGTTCTTCTTCAGGTGTTTAGGTGAAAGTAAATGAATTAATTACTATAAGACAAAGAAAGTTATCTAACAAAATAAAATGAGAATAATTACAATAAGACAAAGAAATGTATGTATCTATCAAAATCAAATGAAATTAATTACAATAAGACAAAATATACCAATGTACCTGCAGCCTCAAGAATCACGTGCGTACCAAACAAGTAAAAGTTGAAAAAAATCAAAAAAATCAAGCAAGCAAGAATGAAAGGCATGTTCCTAGCAGCCGAATTAGAGCCCTGAGTGACTTTTCCTTGTCGTTCACTAAAATGACAACTTGATAAAGACAGAAAGCTTATGCATGGATGTGGCAGCCTGGCAGGTAGGAGTGTAGGAGCAGCTTTCAATTGTCCATGCAGGAAGACTAAAACAGAATGTGATAAAACTTGCTCATCTTTCATGGAAATTTTGGTTTCAGAATAGGCCCAAGTTTTACTTCAGTTAAACAGATATGAGCCATTAGATTAGCCATTATTTGAAATAAAGATATGTTATCTTGTATATGATCAATCCATCAATGAATAGCAGGTTTGAAGTGAGATTTAGGATACTAAGTGGAATCTAGGATAATTCATATCTAATACAAGCAGATTTGATCGAGCAAATATGAGACTTGCATACTATGGTATTGAATTATGACCAAATGTGGTAATTTCTCAAAAGAAAACAGGTGTGAATTAATTGTCATAAACACAAGGATAAAACTAAAAGGACAGGCATGCAAAGTCAATTGCAGAAAAAGAAAAAATATTCAAAAGGCCCTTTCAATCAGGCTCCATATATATTTAGGCAAATCTCCTATATATTATCCCCGAAACAATCTATTTATGATAGCCTTAAAATTGTGTGCATGTCACATTTTTAACTGGTTTTTTCATCTTTTCCCCAACCTATTTCAGATTTACCTCTTCTATTGTTTTGAGAAAAATGGACTTGATCTTTACTAATCAACTACGCATGTCACATTTTTTATGCTTTTTTCTTCTTCTTTTTCCCAGCCTATTTCAGATTTACCTCTTCTTTTTCTTTTTCTTTTTCTAAAAAAAATGGATTTGATCTTTACTAATCAACATATCGATTGATGCTACTTTTCACCAGATTGTACATATGTATAGAATCATCTACTTTAAAGATTACTTTGTGGAAGGCTCCATATTTTGTAACTTCTTTTGTTGTAACAAGTATTAAGCAACACAACATATTCTAATTTTAGTACTTGTCAATATTATTGTAACAAAGTAACTTATTATGTGTGTGTGAGGCCCTCTCTGCTGAGTTCATGAGCTCGAATTTTCAAACGCTTGTGGCGCCCAATAAGGGTGCATATGGGCGGATCGGATTGGTTTAGAGGTGAAACCATTAACCACAAACCGAACCCATCAATTTTCTATTTTTCCAAACCAAACTGAACCGGCCATATGCTCAAACCGAACCGAAAGGAACCGGTTCGGTTTACGATTTTTTTTTCTTTCACAAAAAATGGCAGTTTGATTGGTGAGAGACGTTGGACTTCAAGTAACGAAATGAGTGTTCGAGTCTTCTTCAAGTAATTCTTCATATTTCTTTATATATTTCATATAAAATATATATTTATATAATTGGTTCGGTTCGGTTTGAGTGGTTTAACCGCACATTCAAATCGAAAACCGAACTAAACCAAATGATTTAGAGGAAATTCGAACCGTGACCGAACCGATTTATTACAAAATTGATCCGATCGGTCTTAATCGTTTTGGCGGTTTAGCGGTTTATTTGTGTACCCCTAGCACCCACCTAGGACCCCACCTGGGGATGAAACTCTGGTATGATAGAATGTATCATAAGGTGGGCCCCATTAGGATTCCGCATCTTGAGCTCATTCGCTCGGCGAAGGATTTTCCCACATAATATTATTGAAGCTTATATTTGAATAATATTATATATTGATATTTTGATATAATATTACTTAAATTTAATATATTTATACACAATATTATATGTAGTCTTTGCAATCTTCCACAACTGAGTGGCCAATTTGTTGTTTGTTATTAGAGAAAATTTTACCTAAAAAAGGACCATAGATGGCCACTGAGCATAAAATGGGCTACTAGTAAATATGGCACGGAAGTGGTCCCCAGGGACCACTTTCGTTTCTTTTATTAATGGTCGAAACATGTGACGACGTCGTCGCCACATTCAATCCCCATAAAGCGCCCATGAAACCCCACTTCCCCATTTTTCCCTTTTTCCTCCCATCCCTTTCTCCCTTTCCCTTGGCGGTTTCAGTTCCTCCTTCTTCAAAAGATAAAGCAGGTGGTCCCAAAGGTCGTTTTCCATGTTTGGATTGTAGCATCAAGATTCCAGCATATTTATTAGGAAACCCCACCGAAACCCCACTTCCCTATTTTCTCCTTCATCCTCCCATCACTTTCTCCCTTTCCCTTGGTGGTTTTCTTTCCTTCTTCCTCAAAAGGTAGAGCAAGTGGTCCCGAAGGTCGTTTTCCAACCTATTGGGTTGTAGCATCAAGCAGGCTTTGGTATTCTTCTTGTCACTTTTCTTTAGGGCTGTCAGTGGTCGGTCTTGGTCGGTTTTTAGTCACCTCTGCACCCGGGCCGAATGTTCGGTTTTTTGGATATAGATAACCGAAAACCGACCACTGTATTTAGTACAATTGGGAAAACTGAACATTCGGTTTGGTCGGTTTCCGGTCGGTTTTCGGTTTTGAGCTTGGCACTCTCTATTATTGTTCAAATTTCTTAACCAGACCAATTTAAACTGATTTCTGCATATGTGACCTGTCCACAAGTACATACTAATTTTGATACATCAGTTACACCCTTAACTATCAACTATATGAGGTGTGGTATGAACTGATATGGTTGGTATGAATTGATATGGTTGGCATCTGATAAATTAGTTTGAACCAATACCATCTTCCCAACTTGTCATATCTCTGCAGTCTGCACTTGTTTGTGGCTACTTCAAGTATCAACATATGTTGGAGCAGACCAACTTTCTTTCCACATCAGTCATGATTCAGCTTTTGCATAGTTAACATGTTTACTAGTATTTGTTTCCTTTTTTCTTTTTTTCCTTTCTTTCGTCTTTCTTTTTGTTCTTGTCACTGACTAGTATCTGTTTCTGCTCTGCAGGACTACTACAGTATGTAGAAATTATTGGTAGTGGATGTATATATCTTTGATACTATGATTGAAGTGTGCACGTACAATAGTACATTTGCATATGAATACATAACTACAACTGAAGTGTTGAGGTTGGTAGCAGTAGTAGGTATGCGTAAATATCTGAAGCAGAGAGACAATAAATCTAAACTTTGCAAAAGAGAGTTTCACATTTTTTAGTAAGAGAAGAGAATACTCATAGTTACACACACAACAGATATGGTTTTTCCATGTGTTCACTAGGGTTCTCCACATCATTAATTTGTTACTTTCACTAGGGTTCTCCACTTCTATTTAGAAACCATTGCAGACTGGTGTTGGCCCCATGATGTTTGGCAACCAAAACAATGACCACAGAAAACAGCCTTAAGAAGAGCTACATACAAGAATTCACATGCATGGAGTCATGAGACTACTCTGTCATTTTCAAGGAGCTTGCAATGCTATCCTTTATTGCTGTTGACTACGCCAAAATGATGCAGTTCATACTTCCAAAACATGCCCTGGTGCCCAGCTGCAGTTCCAACTTCTAGCATCATTGCAGCAGCTGCAAATACGGTAAATGTAAAAAAACAAGATAAAAAAAATGCAGCAGCAGTTGCAGAAGTGCAGACAGTACTGTTCTAGCAGCTCAAATGCATGTAAAGTTTTAAAGAAATCAATAGTTTCAGCAATTCTAATTACCAAAATAGTGTGACAGATTCACCAGTCTTAGTCTTCATCCAATTCAACATTCATGCCACCAAGTTTTTCACGATACTCTGTATACGCAAGATTCAAACACTTAGCAAAATAAATAAATAAAGATGAGACATACAGATTACAAAGGTTTTAAAAGCAAAGACATACCATTCTCAAGCTTTTCAAAATGCTCAACGTCGTCCATAGCCTCTCGAAGACTAATAGGTTTAGAGGAGGAACGTATCCAATTTTGTGTACAAATGAGGGCCTCAACCACAGCAGGAGACAAGGAACTACGAAATGAATCTATTACACGCCCTGCCGTGCTAAATGTCGACTCAGAAGCCACTGTAGACACGGGAATTGCAAGGACATCCCTTGCAATTCTTGAAAGCACATGGTATTTACTCGAATTTACCTTCCACCATGCAAGTAGATCAAACCCTTCATCGTCCTCTTCCAAGCTCTCCAACAAATATCGATCCACTTCAGAATTATTTTCAATCGACTCTGAGGCTTTCAAATGTTTCTGAAAAATAGCTAATCTTGATGCACTTGAACCAATAGGAGGTTTTCCATTGCTCTTCATCTGACTACTTTGTTTAGTCTTCCCTTTTGCATTAGAAACTCCCTCCATCCTCAAGATAAACTTTATAAAGTGCCTTCAAAGTTTCTTTTACCATATTAGCTACCCCCGACGTTGAATCGAAAGAGAACTCTATCATTTTTAGCTTGCATCTAGGATCAAGCACAAGCCCAACAAACAACAAATGGTTCATGCTATCAATGTTTCCCCAATATTTTTTGAATTTGGAGATCATATTTTCAGCCACTTTCTTCAACATTTCATTACTACCATTGCATTCGGACTCAATAGAATCTTGAATTGTCAACAATTCGGTAACAAAACCATTTACCGTCACATACTTAGACCCCGAAAATTGCAAAGTTGCATCATAGAAAAGTTTAAGGAACTTTGAAAACAACCTCACTTTTTCCCATTCATCACTCGTAGGCACCCCAAAGACAATCATCCTCCCTCCGTCAACATGCTCATCTTCAAAAGCAACATTACGTAAAAAACTAGTATCCTCCTCCTCTAATCTTTCAAATGCTTTTTGGTATTTTTCAGCCCTCTCTAACATTTCATAAGTGTAATTCCATCTCGTAGGTACATCCAAAACAACATTATGTCTACAAGATAATTTTTCTTTCTCCGCACAAAGTTTAAAAACTTTTTTCCTTTGTGGAGATGACCTAACATACTTCACAGCATTTCTAACCTTCACTATGCACTCATCCATATCCTTTAAACCATCACCAACAACAAGATTCCGAATATGCGCACAACATCTAACATGCAAGAATTCATGATTCAATAAAGTGCCCTTTCTAGACTTCATCTTCTTTTTCAAGAATTCAATAAGAGTGTTATTGGAACTAGCATTGTCAACAGTAAGAGTAAGAATCTTATCTATCCCCCACTTAAGTAAGCATGTTTCCACCTCTTTACCTAGTGTTGAGCCCTTGTGATCATCAACAACACAAAAATTTAGAATACGTTTATGCATTTTCCAACCACTATCAATGAAGTGTGCAGTGAGACACATGTAATTCAGATTTTGGACTGAAGTCCAAGTGTCCGTAGTCAGACATACACGTCGCCCACTAAGAGATTTCTTCAAACTTGACCTCTCAACTATATACTCTTCAAGGCATTCTCCAGTAATTGTCGCGCGACAAGGGATCTTAGTCCATTTAGGACATATTTCATGCACAAATTCCTTAAACCCCTCCCCTTCCACAAATCTAAAAGGCAGTTCATCTTTTATTATCATTCGAGCTAGGGCACGCCTTGCTCTCAGAGGATTAAATGGTCTTGTCAGTGATGAAGGTGGTTCCTCACCAGGTTTTAAAGTTTTAAAAGACAAAGTAGTTTGCCCCTTAACCAATTTAGCCTCTCTATCCCTAAAGGGATTATCCATAGATGAACATACATTGACCAAATGGTTACTTAAAGATCCAGTACCATTTTGTTTCGTATCGGCAGCATAACTTTTTTCACAGTACTTGCAAAATGCCCTACGTCTACCAATTTGTTTATCAGGCACATCATAATGATCCCACACCCAAGATCTTTTCCTAGAAGTTGGGTTAGATTCACTAACCGTACCATCCAGATCATTTGGTATTGAGGAGTTGATCATATCCACCTCTTGATCCACAGTTTCCATTTCTATCTCTTCAGCCATTTGCCAAAAACAGTGCAAGCTTATCTGAAGCATATAAAAAAGTAAAAAGTGCATCAATTCATCTATAAACATAAACAGTAAAAAGCTTATCTCTTCAGCCATTACCAAAATAGCTTCGGTTTGGGCTTCCATTTCAAACCTTGGCTTGATCTTGGAAATATGGACACCAACCAGGCTCCTAATTAGGCTTGGCCTCATGCACACATTATTCAAGCAAGGCTAGGGTATGTCAATACCCAGCCCAGCACAGCCAAGTTGCACCTCCAATCTTGTCCGAGCCCAGCCCAGCCCAAATTAAATTACTGCTGAAATTGGAAGTGCCTATTTAATTATTTTGACTTCTTTCTTTTGAGTAAATAATCCTGGTCTTATACACCCATTAATCTTGCCTTGTTTAATGTATGAATATAGGTCCATATACAACCCAATCGATCATGGCCTTAAATCTGAAAAATAGGTCTACCGAGGTGCAACCCGGATTTGGCTGAAGATAGTTCAAAATGGAGAAACTAAAATTCATGCAAGTCAATCACAGCATAGTTGGAATAATTAGGCTTTGATAATTAAATTATACCTCATCCATCATATAGTGCCCAAACAGACAAACAATTGATTGGTTTTCAATGCTTACATATTTATTTATTGGTTTGAATAAACAAAACAAGTAGAAAGCATCATCAGAGGTCACTATTATAAAACCACATCCTCACCCTCCTCATCACAGTCACTTTAGTTCACTTTTATTCACGTGAAGTGAAGACATAGACATTATTATAATTGAGAGACTGAGAGAGAGACTGGGAGTTGGATAGGATAGGATTCGACCTGGCACAATCAAGACCACAAAATGGTCTATACACCATACACTTCTCTCTTTGTCATTCACACACCTGTGCGGTAACGGGTCACCGCTGAGCTTCAGCATTTCCTAAATCATCTGCAGAGTGGAGGGAGGGTCGGTATTCCACACGTCACAAACCAAAACCTCGAGTCAGATTGCCGTCTGGATATCTATCGTCGCCGTCGCGGATAGATATCTGATCTAAGAAAGGGAAGAGGGTCGGAATCCATCTGGATCTCTATCGTCACCGGAGAAGTCGGGTGAGATGTCAAAAAGGACAGACGGTAGGAACTCATCCGGATCTCTGTCCTCCCCGGAGAAGAAGGGCGAGGTGCGGAAATCTTACCCAGTAGTTCTCTGTCGTCCGCGGAGAAGAAGGGCAAGGAGCTACGTCGTCGACGGAGATGAGTTCGTACTCGAATTTGGGCGGGATTGAAGGAGAAACCCTTGGGTCTCCTCTTTTTTCCTCTGTTTTCTACATAAACAAAGCATGAAGAACACGGGCCCTTAATCTCAATGATGGATTTGGGCGGGAATGGAAAAGAGTGACGCTGAGGAGAGTATATAGGCAGCATGGATCTGGCGGGATTTTCCGATATAGTCACATCATGGTACACTAGTGATGCTGAGGAGAGGCATGTAATTCGGTCGGTTCGGTTTTCTTCGAGCGGTTATTTTATTTATAAACAAACCGACTGTTTTTTTATTTTTGGCTTAAATAAATAACCGATCGGTCGGTTTTGTTTAAAAAAAATATATAGAACCGCCCAAACGGTCGGTCCGGTCGGGCGGTTTGGTTATTTCGGTCAATTTTCACAGCCCTACTTTTCTTTTTCTATATTACACAATGATGATTTACTGGGGTTTCTTCATCTTCTTTCCATTTACTTCACATCCTAAAATAGTTAATCTTCATGCACTAACATGATTTTCACATTGAATCGACCCATCACTCAGTCCTTCCATTTTCCCCATTCTCGACTGGGTAGTCAACCCTAGTGGACATGCAGAGACTTCATGTTTGGACTACTTCATTGCTACTGAAATGGGGAGACATCAACCATCATGCCCATCATTTTAAATTTGATTATAGTGTGATGATATTGTACAAGATAACAATTGGGTTTTACTAAAAAAAATTGGGTGTGCAAAGAGAAAAGTAAATTAAGAGTTACCAAAATCATATAGACTAATTTTTTGCTGATCCTAATAGAAAAATAAATTCAGAGTTACCCAAAATTAGTGTGATGATATTGTCATGGACTACTTCATTGCTACTGAAATAGGGAGACATCAACCATCATGCCCATCATTTTGAATTTGATTATAGTGTGATGATATTGTACAAGATAACACTGGGTTTTACTAAAAAAAAAAAAAAAACGGGTGTGCAAAGAGAAAAACAAATTAAGAGTTACCAAAATCATATAAACTAATTTTTTTGTTGATCTTAATAGATTATGAGCGCTTTCCATCTAGTTCATCCATTCCTACTGACAAGCATATATATTGGATCGATCCCACTTGGATGAAGCAGGAAAATTATATCAACTCTAGGTTCATTTAGGTTTGATTGTCCTGACTGTAGTTCTTTTTTTATGTTGCGTCCCGTTTTTATTGTTGTGATATAACATGACGTCCGACGATATATCCGATCTATAATCAGCATATACTCAGAATCCACCATGAGCCCTTGGAATGTATAATTTATGAAAAATGCTAACTAGACAAGAGCCTTTTTATATAATGAATGAGCTTGGGTATAGTTTACTTCCCCATATAGGCTGGTCCTAAAAATAATGGGTCTGAGCCTAAATAAACCTAGACGCTATAATAGTAGACTCACTTTGACTTGATAAATTTTCTAAATTTATAAGTTAATCAAAATTATACAGTAGTGGCGGAATCTGGATCCAGCTAGAGCCCTATTCTCATTGACAATTCATCACTTCTTTTTTTTTTTGTTGGATCATCACAATTCTGATACACACTAAAATATAGAGACTTGTAGTTGTGGAAAAAAAACCTAGACTTTGGACCCTTCACAACATAGACTTTGGCCCATTTGCAGTAACAAGTTGGACTTGGCCCATTGACAACATAGACCTCCTAATGACAATAGGATGAAATTAAGCTACACATGTGGCCCTTGCTCAAAAATAGACCCTTTGGACCATTATAATTGTTATTGTTCTTCTGATTCATCATTAATCACTGTAGTAGTACAAGGGTTGTAAAGAAAGTTATTCAGATAAGAGTATTTGAACTAACTTCAATACCTATTCATGTCCACTGAATAAAGCCACAAAAAAAATGTTGAGAAGAAGCGGTGGGAAAGGTTGCATTCAATCTTTCCAACCATTAAATTTAAATTTATAAATATTGCTATGATTCTAATTCATACATACAAGCCTAGATAAATGTTGCTATGATTTATTTGCCAAGTGAATATAAGGAGTCTGTACCCATCAAAATAAATAGTCTCACATTTGGAATTCTCCAAGTCATCTAGGCAAATTGTCCGTAGATGCTTGCAACCAAACATCCCTTAAATTATCTATTTCATTGTTGTTTAGGCTCTTAAATTTCAAAGATTGCTATAAGGGAAACAAGAATTTGAGGACTAAAAGTCTATGTTCTCTTACACTATGCAGTTCACTGCTTTTAATTTCCTTATTAGTTAACTTTACATCTCTCTCAAGTTATGTTTACATCTCCCTCTCTCTATTTGTTTTTTGCATATGACTGGAAGTAAGGGAGTAGGAAATAGGCTTCTATATGATCAAGCCAATCATATTTCAGAAGCCATAAACCATGGACATGTATATTCTTAGCCACCCTTTCATCTATATATATAGTTTACCTTTTTTAACTGTAATCACCTGAAAATGTCTGGCAGGAATTCGATACATTTAGATGGATACCAATGAACCCGGACAAAGCTATTGGGTGTAAAATGAAATCCAAAAGGAGTACGTAAGGCAAGCGAGGTTGCATCATTTGGCGAAAATGGGACATATGAGGATAGATCATGCCCTCATTACGGCCTTGGTAGAAAGATGGCATCCTGAAACTAACACCTTCCACTTCCCATCAGGTGAGGCGACTGTCACTCTTGAAGACATGGCCTATATCTATGGACTACCTCTCGATGGCCCAATTGTTACCAGGAGAACTTTCCCGAGTTCAATGGTGAGTGAAGTATGTCTTGAACTACTTGGTAAGGCCCCCATTCAGGGTGCCGATGTAAACGGGATAAATATTAAATTCACATGGTTAAAGGACAATGTCTCAGCGGTGCCATCAAAGAAGAAGAGTAAGAAGAAGAAAAAGAAACTATCTAAAGCCGATGAAATCTACAACACTAGGGCATACCTTTTCTTCTTAGTTTCCAGTCAAATTTTGTCTAACACATCGGGTGGAAGGGGTCCGGCATATCTTCTAGAGTTGTTCAGGGAATTTAAGCCATGTGCATGGGCCCCTGCCTGTCTTGCCAATCTTTACTGGATATTAGTAAAGGCAATTAAATGTGTTAAGGACAAGGCTGAAGATGGACATCAGGAGGGAGATGAATGCAAATCTTCGAACAAAAATGATGATTCTAGGAAGTTCAAAACCTTGACTAGACCTCTTCAACTTCTCCAGGTGAAAACATTTTTATTTGAACATATTTAGAGTTTTTCTACAAGTCTTACATTAGTTCTTTCGTATTGATAACTGTTTTTCGCAGCTATAGGCGTACACGAAAATGCAAATTGGACGTTGTCCACCACCAAATGATACCTGAAAAAGTGATATTCAGTTTCCATTGATGAAAACATGGACAGTTAGGTTGAATCCATTCAAAGCTGTAACCACACTGAATAAGACCCGGCAACAGTTGAACAAACTGCCACAGGATGGTGTAAGTTTAATATGATCAGATGTTATACAATTGGGAGTTGATGCTTTTATTATTACATCGAAACTTATATTGTTTTATTTCTTTTAATGTAGTTCAAATGGCAACCGTATAGCAAGCTCGGAAAAAAATTCCGGCATAATGTTTCTAAAGCCGACCGTGATCTATTTTCATCTTCAACGGTCCTAGCTTTTTATTGGGTAGTGGAGCAACATAATACGGGTCATGTTATGAAACAGTTTGGACTTAATCAAGAAGTTCCCCCACCATTCAGCATGCCCTTTGCAAGAGTGGATCGAGTAGAAAAGATAGTGTACGACTACAGTGCAAGTGGCAGGGTACCTAATTATGTGTTGTGAGACAGTAGATCCCAATGCGCTCTGAAGGGAAAGAAAGCATCTTCAAAGACACATACTGACGAGTATATGCATTGGTATTAGGCCAACACGATCATGTATATCGGTCGGGGCCAGGCACATGAGGAGATTGATACAACAAAGACCAAACGTGATGAAATAAGGGTTGTTGTGAGCAGAAGCACGTAAGAGACAGGTGCCTCTTTCTTATGATTTGATTTTTCCTATCCACATGCCTTATGGCTGATTTTCTTGTCATGTCCGCAGGTTCATCAACTCTTAGTTCACATGGAGAGGTCAGTCGACCGGGCTGTGTGGATTAAAAAAAAAATTGAGCATTTCTGGGATTCCTGGATCAAGAAGATATTAAGATTTAGATTTGAGTTGAATACAAAATTCGTCAAATTTAAAGATGATTACTTATACAGCTCAGCATCAGAAGATGTAAGCCAAAATTACATCCATTTATACTTATGGAATCTTACTTTGACTTACAGGAATGTCATTCTAAGCAATGTGTGAAAGCTTTTATCAAACAATTAATGTAATTGAAATTAAACAATGACAGTTCCACTGACGGAATGAAGGTTAAAAAGGCTGCAACCAAAAGTTCAGGGAAAAAGACAGGAAATAAGCAAAAGAGTGTGAAGTACAATAGTGATGTTCCAGGATCACCTATGTTGCACACCCCTACTGAAGAGGCCCCTGAGGTGGCGAAGGGGGGTTTTAGTATGGAACCAGATCCAGTAGAGAGACATACCTCTACACCGGTCGACTATTCCAATGAGCCACCAGTGTTTGATATCTTTTCTACCCCTCAAGGACATCAACCTCGCAGGCAATTATAATTTCACCGATCAGGGCGTCCATTGATTCTCTAGTTTAGAGGTTAAAACTATTGCCCTGAACAAGGAAGATTTCAGAAAAGTTTGACGACTACTTACACTATGGGTGGATGGGAGTATTCACTCTCCAAAAGGGACAGGTTTTTACAAAATGGGTTCAAACAAAATTTCAATGAGAGGTATAATGTATTTACATTACCTTGGTAATGGCTTCATTCCATAAATGGTCTTATGTTTATTGTATTTTGCAGTAAGGAAGAGCTCGACATTTTATGCACATTGGTATCTAGTGAAGTCCTGCAATCTGCTCTGGAGGAGGGAATTTGGTTCGACACCAATATTCTGTATTATTGGTTTGATGTGTTAATGGAGAAATGTCAAACGGCCTTTTTGGCAGACCCGAGCATTTCTGTAAGTATATAGTTGCTGACATGCAATTATTACTTCATCGCCATTTGGAGGTTAAAAAGTCACTTCTAATTTTTTACAGATCTGGTGGCAGTTTGGATTGCTAACTGCGGAAGAAGCAGCCTTCGGTCCCAGAGGTTCTCGAGTGTGTGAGGCTAAAGAATGTAAAACATTGGTTTACGTTCTTGATCACTCTGTCAATCATTTCACATTACTTGTTGGGTATATGGACGAGAGGAAATGGGAATTCTACAACAGTTCAAGCAGTGATCATCATGCTTTAACTACCTGTAAACGATATGGGAGTATACCAAAATGGTACCAAATCTTAAAAGAGCTTCTTAAGGTGTTATCGTACTTGAATTAGTCTGATTTCTTTTAATGATCTTGAAGGTTGAGTGACTAACAGTGAAGTTCGGCCAATATGGGTGGGCAGACCCATACATATGGACGATCAATGTAAAAACGAACATCCCACTGCAGGAAAACGGCTACGACTGTGGTGTCTTCACCACTACGTTCGCTGAGCACTGTATATTTCGTCGTCCGATTAATTTTACGCCGGCTGACATGATGTATTATCGGCAATTAGTAGTCATTGATATCTTCAAGTGCAGTTGGGAGTTGAATGCGTATCGACTGAGTCTTGATGAGATTCCGATTTATTCAATTAAGCCTGAAAACCGAGTGAAAACTTGATCTTTTGTTGTAAATACTCTAACATGGTCATTGGTCTGTTGTCGCAGGCACCCAAAAATTAAAAAAAAAACTTTACTCCTAAAAATGTATTTAGTAGTGCGAGTAAGGATCGTTCCCACGGAAAGTGTTTAACCAAATTTTATGCTATGTGATCAAAGATGGGGGGTTTTGTCTATGCTAAAAAAATAAATAAAAGACAAATAAAGAGCAATAAAGAAACGAATTCAATCAAATGAGCAAGCATTGGT